>JAYESD010000032.1:0-317873 GCA_036927565.1 Tuctoria greenei
AACTAAATCCCAAACCACACCATTAACAAAAGTACATTTGACCCAATCCAAACCAGCCCACCACTCAACACGTTCAAACCAGACCAAACCAAACCAGTTGAAATTTCGGCCCAAACCAAACCGGCCCAAAGCAACCTCCACGGTTTGGAACCATTTGCTGGATACGGTTGCAAACCATTTCTCGGGCTAACTGCATTCCATCCTTTGTTGACTCTCAACGGCTTAGCTACTAGTCTACGCCGTTCAGTTCCATTTTCGTTGGCCCAAGACATTTTTTCTGGAGCTTTGTACCGCACAGCTGAAAGTTTACTTCAAAATTATCTCTCCCCATTTTTAAAAAATAATATTTGTTATTTTGAGACTACAAAAAGTAATACTTATACATTTAACTAAATTTGCTCAAGAACCATGTGATGATTTAAAATGAAAATTGTTTAAATTTGAATGTTTCCAATACTGATTTGAGTTGTGGAGGAAAAACAATTCCTAGAAGGTAATACTAAAAAATACACGCAAAAAATATTTTTTTTTATACAACACATACATGGAATTGTACAACAAATTTAAGTTAAGCAAGCCAGAAAAGATTGCATTGGATTGACAAAATTGTATTATGGATATGGGATTTGTGGTCATTACTATTACATGTCCCTTAATTGCAAGTTTATCATAATATATTATAGTACAAAAATGAGTTTACATAAGAACGTTTCCAGAAAAAAGAAATAATTTGATGATTAATTACACTGCAGCAGCTCGTACGTCCAATCATTTGATATATATATATATATATATATATATATATATATATATATATATATATATATATAGGACCCCTGTAAAATGACATTATGACATTAATCAAAGTCCTGCATCCATAGAGAGTGAGACTCAACAGGGTATAAGAACTTGGATATAATTGGTACCCAACCTTTCCAGCTTCCAGTTAGGTACCATCATCTTATCTGTAGCTTTATCAACCTGCAGTTATCTTAGCAAGAAATTTCCTGTTAACACCGTGATTCAAGTCTCCATGCTAAAGCAACTAAGTCTTCTACATGATGAGTAAGTTAATACAAACTAGCTAGTGTAAAAACAGCATGTCACCGTCTTTTTAGGAAATATGTGACTGAATATCATCAATGTATACTTTTGCATCAAAGCATGCATGAGATTCCATATTCTAATTAGATCAAAAGGGAAGTCTTCGGGCAAGAAAGTTTAACACTAACAAGCATGTTATTATATTTAGATACTGTACTGTGATACTGTTGTCACTAAGCATATCAAAAGTACATAATGGAAAAGAGATTTCCATTGCATACATGTGCAAAAGTAGTGTACATTGAGCAGCTACCAAGGAAAAAAATAATAATGAAAAATTGCAATCTGATGAAAGATACCATGACCTATCAGGTACACGAAACATAGCTCTTCAAGGCAGTTCAAACCCTATCATAATTGATTGCAACAAAAACATCACATGTATCAAAAGCTGCCAAAATGACTGTCTCACATGGTGCATCCTGAAATGAGAAAACCTGCACTGACAATTGTAGGTTGTAGATAAAGGGCAACAGTTTACTTAAGTTGTAAGAAACCTAAATTCAAATACTAGCATTCAGTAATAGTGTGGATGCTAGGAGTACCAGCATCTCATCACCCAGACTCTTCTACTTTTCTCCATGTTAGGAGTCAGGATGTAGCTGTATGAGATGCTAGTAATGCTAATATCCTTCTCTCAACAGATGATACAGTACAACATAACCTGACCGAACTTGGCAAATTAGGTTTATAAGGACAATATATCAGACATCACCTATCCATTTACATGTATCTCTAGTATTTTTATATTCTGTAGAAATAACAGTGTATAAATATGCTAGTACACTACTGACAGTGTACTACTAATATAACCAGTACTATTCTTTCTTTCATATAGGTTGCTGAAAATTTTCTGATTATAACTAGTACTACACTAGAACAATGCAGCTTGTCCCACAAGTGCACCCACCGATCCGTAAAAACAAGAAGTATATCCATGGAATCAAGCACACGTTGAATCACAGCAGGGCAAGGATTCTACTCCGCTACTCGTTCGTATGGATGACAAGGACAAATCACTCCTAAATACTGTACCCCGAAGAAAGAAATACACCTTGCTCCCCCGCACCAGATCTTCGCAGATCTCCTTGGCTCACGAAGGAGGCGACGACGGCGGAGGGCGTGGCTGGTGGCGTTGCAGCTGCAGCCGGTGGCTCGGGTCCTTGCTGGCAGGAACGCGGGGACACGACGGCGCGCGGGGCTTCCTGCCAGGCGGGAGCTTGGGACGCGATGGGCGGACCACGCGCAGGATTCCTGCCGGGTGGTTGCGCTGGAGCGCGATGACGGCACGGTGCACGCTGCCATAGGAGCGGCGACGGCGAAGGACCAAGTGGCTGCTGGCTGTCACTGGCGTTTCTTTGTTGCTAGGTTTAGGAGCAGCGACGCCCGGCGCTGAGTACTGCCGCACCAGACCAGACCCGTACGTGCAACCGGTGCGGGATCCATGGGCTCGACCCATTAGAAACCGAACTGTTATCACCCAAATCAAACTGGAACCAAACCATTTATTCTTCTAACCAAACCAATCCAGCCCATTACGTATTCAAACCCATTGTAACCCATCCAAATCTAAACCAAAGCAAGAACCAAATTGTTATAACCGGTTTGGAACCAAACCATTCCCACCTTTAGCGTCGTCTAGTACTCGGCCGGCCACGGTTTCGGCCCCGCGATCATCGGGCACGGCTTCCGCTCCGGCGTGCTGCCCTGCTCCGACACGTCCGCGTACTGGAATTACACCTGGTACCCGTCCCCATCCGGTGCGCATCACTCACTCTCACTCCCCCTGGTTAGTGCCTTGTTCCATCGCCATGCCACGTGCATGTTGCCACACGTCTCGAGAAGTTAGCTGATGGATCCGGTACGTGCAGACGGGGACGCCGCCGACGAGAGCGTGGCCGAGATGCGGAGCCACGTGGTGTCGTCGCCGCTGCGCTTCCGGTCCCCGTTATCCCTCGTCCGTGGCAGCAGCATCAGCAGGCGCGGCGTCTGCGTGGCCGGCGACGCGCTCCACCCGATGACGACGCCGGAACTCGGGCAGGGCGGGTGCGGGGGCGCTCGATCGAGGACGTCGTCGTCCTTGCCCGCTGCTTCGGCGACGCCTTCGCCGGCGCGGAGGACGGCATGCAAGGACGGGATCCACTCGGCTATATATGGCGAGGTACGCGGAAGCGAGGAGGTGGTGGCGCGACATCCAGCTGACGAGCACGGCGGCCTGCGTCGTCGTCGGCTCCAACTCCATTCAACCGAGCAACGACGCCGTGATAAACTCCTCAAGGAAAAGTTCTCGTCAGGACTGCTGGCCAAGGTGCTGGTCGCCGCCATGGCCGACTACGCCGGTGGAAAACCTATGATTCTGCTCTGAGACAAGAGAAAAGTTTGCACATGGTCATGAGAGTACGTACGGAACAAGCACTGTCTCACGCCACATGGGAAAATCTTGTCAACCGTGACGTTATTGTTAACAAACCATAAGGAGATTAATCAATCATTAACAATAAGTCGACCCGTACAATGTACTGCGACGTACACACACACACCACGCGGTGTAAGATCGATGCACATGACAAGTCTATGATTTCTTTTCGAGAGAAAACTTTATGTCAAAGTTGACTTGATGAGGCCGAAAGGACTTCGATCAAGCTTGGAATTGAGTTTCTTCCGTGGTACTGGGTGGAGCAACAGGGACTGCCGTAACCACATGCGCGGTGATTATTGACTAATGAAACGAACATATATACACAGTGCATTGTGCATGTGGTGAAGTAATTAACAGACCGGCTTTGATGAGTTTTGACCGAACCAAGTGGCTTCATCAGCACCCAGGGATCTCATCACTGACCGCGCGCGATTTCGGAGCAGTGTGCCGTGCCAAGTGTGAGGAATCTCTCTAGTCCTTATCATTAACCGACAAAGAGCATCCAGGTTCAGTTCAGAAGCATCTCTACTGATACGTAACACTTCACTTATTTAATCATAAATTGTCGTCCTGACTTGGAAACTTCTCATTACATGGTTCGTAAAATCATATGTGGCGTGTCGCTGGTGAAGAAGAGAGATGTATACATGATAACCTAGGATTTAAGATTTTTTTGCATGACGTATAAAACATCCCTTAAGACGTTTTCCCAGATTTAAACAATTATTATTAAAGTAAATATACTGATTTCTATATAGATTCCTTTTCAGTACTTTTCTATGGTGAAGTGTCATTATCATTGCTTAACCAGAGTAGCATTACAGACGAGTCCTGGTAAAGTTATCAGAAAGGGAATCCTGAATTTTAGTTTTCAGTACTCCAAGTGTGAACACTACATGTGAGTAATCAACAGGACACGAATAAGCAGAGGAGTGCAGTGTAATCAGTCCACTAGTCCACTTGTTTGCACCAACTTATCTACATTCAAGTGTCAGACCAGTTTGAAACCAAAATCTACACAGGAAGAAAACAATATAAAGTTTGTCAGCTTCACTTCCCCCTATATATATTTTGCATCATCCAAATCTAGAGGTTTGACCATATAATCTAGCAGGGTCACCGATACATAACAGAAAGTCATTCAAATGTAGCCTAGTACATATATTGAAACAGTTGCCGTAATGATCCAATTGTGGCCTGACTGCATGCCTTAGCCCTGAAGTGACAGTTGACTTGCAAGTAACTCTGCTTCTTTTAGCAGACTCCAATCAATCAACAGAGCAGCAAGCTTGTATTGATTATCTATTTTGAAGCAAATGTTGCCGTCCTGGTAGTACACTGCCAGTAACTTCCCTGATATCAGTATACTCAAACGTCACACCCCATTTTACACAATGTAAAACAGAGCAAACCTGCATGTATGCCAGGATCAGTTTGATCATACATGCACGACAAAATATGGTAAACAGTTCTATATCGGATAAAACAACAATTATTACCTTAAAACAATTACGAACAACAGCGGAAGAGATAAACAAGCAGGGCACGCCACAGGCAAATCGACTGGCAGCAACGCGACCTTCTAGACTCCATCTTCGCTTGAATCGTCTTTTACCTGAGCAGCATAACATGTACAAAAAGAAAAGGAAAGAAGCAAGGATGAGTACCTAATGTACTCCGCAAGTGTGGAAGTTATGACATGCGGGTTATTTTCAATGAGGAAAGGCTGACACGGGTTATGCCTCTATGCATCCTTAATTTCCTATGTTGACCTTAGCATCCTATTTACTAGGTGAATGACATATATATAATAATAATAATATAAACTGTCAGGTTACACCCACCTGACTCACCACCGTCCAGGTTACCCACCTGGACGCTAACTCACCGGGTTACCCCACCCGGGACCAAACTCATCGGGTTACCCACCCGACTCACCAGGTTACACCACCCGGCTACCAACCAACCAACCAGTCCCAACTAATCAAGGCAGTACTACCAGGCGCGCTCGTGACCGTGAGCCCGGCTATCTAGATAGATTTACACTCTGCAGAGTTTGTACCACTTTACCCACATGTTGTGATTTCATCCCCTGTCTCCAGGTGGACTAAGAACCTCCTTTTTGCCGGTGATAGCCAATCACACTACACACTACCTAAGGTGTGTGGCCAGAAGGTCACAACAGAGCCTTTACAAAGGGTCTCCCGACAAGTACGAGCACTCTAAGGTTTCGCCTACCACGACATACTGGAGTACACCCTCCGACGTGGCAGCCCCCTCTTGAGCCATGCGGATCCCAGAGCAGGTAACGCTGAACTCGTTCCCCGCACCAATCCATTGCCCATACTCATTGAAAGATCTCCTAATTAATTGGCTAAGCCGTTCCATAACGTCATGTGGTGGCACGGTAATACCTGGTCGCAATGTCACCAAGAACCGGTCCTTAGAATCTAGAACAGGCGCCAACACAAAGAACCCAAGTCTCGTGCGTACTGCACCCACCACTCAATCCAGCCTGTCTAGATTCCTATCAACTACATCCCACCACCAGAACCACAGTAAAGCAGATAATAGTAGAGTAGACAGATTAGCAATTGTAATTAAAGTTACTTCCCCCCCCCCAACTATGACAGCATGGCTAAGCAGTTGTAACCACCCATAGAATACCTTAACATCTATCCGACAGAGCAACAAGGAATATTATGGAAATCTAGGGAAACATTCCTACCATAGGATTCAATTTAAGACTTGCATGCAGCTAATTCTATCTATGTCCTTAATAATTTCCTAACCGGTGCAAAGTGGTCAAGGACACTTGCCTTTTCTTTATAACATGAGGCTGCTCAGTCTTCCGAGTAGAACGTTCAATCTTCAAGTCTTCACGTCACACCACGATCATCACAGGAACTCGAATAAAACTACCGAAAGAGATATAAAAGCACATTCAACAACAGTACACTATGCAAATAAAACAAGTAATAAATAACACTACACGAATATCCTACGGTGCAACGAGAACCTACGCACGGAAACGGCTTGACAGGGTGTTACGGGGTTTTATCAGGTTATAATAATCTATTATAGCTTAACTCGCATAATTAAATAATGATGAAGTTAACAAAACATGCTTATATGGCAATTCATTAACCTTAGTGAGAAACTACACATGCAAATATAGTTTATTTATGAACATACATCATGAAGCATGAGTGTTTACATGAATTCATATCTATACCTTGGCCTTTATGTGGAAAACATGTTACTGCATGTGATAATATTGCAAAAGCAAGGAGCTATTAAGGTCAACATGCAAAACCTACAAGTATTAGGCGTACAAATGCAAGAACGGCAAGTACTAAAGTTATTTACACAAAATATTGCAGGGTCCTATATGCCAAAACAACATGCTCTCATTATATTTATATGATTGCAGACTTAATCAAGGGTTTTATCGCAAAATAAATATTATAGCAGGACTACTATGTTATCATGCATGCGATGATAGATCAAATCTAGGTTGGGAATCATTTACAATTGCAAGAATAAATTTATCATGCACCTTCCAAGTTAATAAGTATTTTACCATATGTAAGAATACAATTTATTATGCCACTCCAATTTTAACATGCAATAATATATATATAGTTATCTATGTGACTTAAGTAAAACATCATTTATTTGTTATTTACATGTAATTTCAACATTAACACACCTATAAGATATTTCTAGAAGTGCTAAATCTAAAACAGTAGCTACTAAGAGCTTGCATGCAACAACTACATGTACAGGGCGTATTTTTGGATATAAGCAGTACTATACATGGGTTAAAATATAAAACCAGCATGCTACACAACTATTTTTACTAAGGTGATACTAATCCATGATTTTATGTCAATGTATAACACGCTACAATGTCACTTTAATTAAAACAGCATGGGTCAGGGGCTTTTGTGCGAAATAACAGTGTGTCCAGGGGCTTATTAATACAATCAGGGACTAGAATGTTAAACCAGTAAA
Organism: Tuctoria greenei; assembly: GCA_036927565.1. Classification (NCBI taxonomy): domain Eukaryota; kingdom Viridiplantae; phylum Streptophyta; class Magnoliopsida; order Poales; family Poaceae; genus Tuctoria; species Tuctoria greenei. Next base: position 7,541 of record JAYESD010000032.1, read on the forward strand.
CATACAGGGGCCTGAGTGTCGTTTTATTAATTAAAACATGATTATTCAACAATCTAGGGGTATTTTAATAAAGACAGGGGTTGGTTTGTATTTATTCGAAAAGTTCCAGGGGTTTATTTGCTAAACAGCAAGAGATGGGGGGCGGGTTTGATGTGAGCCGCTGGATTTAGAATGAACGCACGGGATTAAATGAACGAAGGGGTAAGCGGGTCCTATGACGTGGGCCGTCAGATCTCAGGTGGGCGGCCGAGATCCAAAGGGGACGTGGCCTCCTATGGACCCTGGGATTTTAATAGAGCGGTCTGGATCTGAGGCAGCGAAACGCTACGGGACGATCTAATCTACACCGCAAGAACGAGATCAGACGGTTGTGGGTTGTCCTGGCCAAACCGACACCGTCGGCGATCAAAACACGGCGGAGCGCCATGGCTCGACCGAAGAACACGCCGGCGCTACACCACACCGTTCTACGATTCCCCTAACGCGTCGGCGAATGAATTAAACAATAGAGGAGGCCTCAGGGAAGCTCACCAAGGGGTTGCGCGCGCACGGGGATGGCTGGAGACGACTGCGCGACAGCGCTAGGCTTGGGGAGGCGTCGGTCTTCATCGGGACTTCGTGTCGACAGTGCATCCTCGGCGACACCGCGACGAAAACGCGTCCCGGAGCAAGGAGGTCGAGAAGAGAGGGTTAGAACGAAAAGGAACCAAGTGGAAACGCGAGAACGACGTTGCGGGCGGAGAAGCTTACCGAATCTCGTCGAGAACCTCGACTACGACATCGATCCGCGGTGGGAAAGGCGGGGAGGTTTTCGTGCAGCACCGAGAAGCAAGGAGGCAAGCTATTGGGCCATGCACGGCGTGGATTTTCGGCGAATCGCGCGGCGCAGTGGCGACGGTGTGTGCATGGCTCTTGTGCGGCGCAGCGAAAATGGGGCAAAGGGGGCTCTAGGGTTGGGGAGGCATCTTATAGCTGCGGATACGTGCGCGGCAAGAAGAGGGAGGGAGGAATCCGATGGAAAAGATCAGAAGGTTGTTGGCGTCGGGCGTTCACGCGATCCGCGTGACTGCGTGAGCAGCGCGAGCGAGAGAGGAGGAGAGGAAAGGGGAAAAGCTGGCGCGTGGGGTCTGCAAGTCAGAGAGAAAAAGAAAGGAGGGATCCAATGCGCGCTGAGAGAGAGAAGGCTCGGGTGGGTCAGTGGGAGAGAGATGAAAAAGGCGCCGACGGGTGGGTCCCGCTGGTCAGAGGGCAAAAAGAGGATCCACGGCTGCGGTTGGGCTGGGCCGCTGATAAATAAGGTGGGCTGCTGCAAGAAAAAGGGCAAGGGAATGGGTTTGGGCCCAGGAGAGGTTTTAAGAGGATGAAAGATCTTCTTTTTATTTCAATTGCTCTTCTCTTTAATTAAATTTTTAGATTTCAAATTCAAACCAAATTGCCAGCAAGTTTTATAGGTTAAATTTTAACTTCAAGCACACACACATGCATGCACTTACAAGAACTCAACACACACTCTCTTGCTTTAATTTCTTTCTTACTTAAATTTTAATGTTTGAATTATTATAAATTCAAATTTTGACCTGTATTTAAAAATTGGGGTGTTACAAATCTACCCCCCTTAAACGGAATCTCGCCCCGAGATTCAAAAGCGTCGGTTGAAAAGAGAACTATGTTTTGCGCCATATCCTGAATAATTTCATTTCTTTTTATAATTCAAATTTTAATATTCAAACAAATGTTGAATCACTCAAAACAACAAAGGGTCACACATTTCCACAGCAATACAACACGCCAAGTTGGTTTAAAATATTTTAAGGAACACATTTTATTAAAGCCTAGACTTCCTTTATAATAATTAGAGATTGCATTTTTTTTTATATGTAAACTCAATGAATGAAATGTTAATTATTTCTAAATTATAACATTAAGTTAGAATATTATTATTTCTTCCGCAAATTTTAAATTTTCAAGTTTGCCAAAAATTTAAGTGTAGTTACCAAAATAAAACATGTTGATTAAATGCATTTTAAAATGTGGAATACATATTTTATGTTATTATCTTTTGGAAAGCACGAGTGTTTCAATTTTTTTTTTTTATAAATGACATCATACATTTTAGAGTCATTAATTAAATTATTAACCGATTTTTTTTTGATTTTGAGCGTGGTCAAAATTTTAGTGTTGTCTTTCAAATAGAATGTGTTACTCTAGTACATTTTAAAATTCATGTTTTTATTCCGGTTGCAAGATTTAAGATTTGATTAATGATGGGCTACCCCCCTTAAACAGGACAAAGCCATATTTTATGTGTTCATTTATTATTAATTTTGCAATACATCAATCAACGTCTACTATTTTCGGTGTGGCAAGGTGTAGACTTCACTCACTAATCAAGAGAGGACCTAAACGAGTGAATATAACGAATCTTCAAGCAGTCTTCTTCTCGCTTGCAGCTATCTTCTCACGTAGATCTTGAAGGCCTTGCCGGTTGAGTCGAGTCTTCTTCTTCACAAACGAGGTCAAATGGAGACACTTAAACGTCCATTCTAACTAAGGTCACGTGCCTAGAGTCGATATATAGCTTTGATACCACCTTTGTCACACCCCATTTTACACAATGTAAAACAGAGCAAACCTGCATGTATGCCAGGATCAGTTTGATCATACATGCACGACAAAATATGGTAAACAGTTCTATATCGGATAAAACAACAATTATTACCTTAAAACAATTACGAACAACAGCGGAAGAGATAAACAAGCAGGGCACGCCACAGGCAAATCGACTGGCAGCAACGCGACCTTCTAGACTCCATCTTCGCTTGAATCGTCTTTTACCTGAGCAGCATAACATGTACAAAAAGAAAAGGAAAGAAGCAAGGATGAGTACCTAATGTACTCCGCAAGTGTGGAAGTTATGACATGCGGGTTATTTTCAATGAGGAAAGGCTGACACGGGTTATGCCTCTATGCATCCTTAATTTCCTATGTTGACCTTAGCATCCTATTTACTAGGTGAATGACATATATATAATAATAATAATATAAACTGTCAGGTTACACCCACCTGACTCACCACCGTCCAGGTTACCCACCTGGACGCTAACTCACCGGGTTACCCCACCCGGGACCAAACTCATCGGGTTACCCACCCGACTCACCAGGTTACACCACCCGGCTACCAACCAACCAACCAGTCCCAACTAATCAAGGCAGTACTACCAGGCGCGCTCGTGACCGTGAGCCCGGCTATCTAGATAGATTTACACTCTGCAGAGTTTGTACCACTTTACCCACATGTTGTGATTTCATCCCCTGTCTCCAGGTGGACTAAGAACCTCCTTTTTGCCGGTGATAGCCAATCACACTACACACTACCTAAGGTGTGTGGCCACAAGGTCACAACAGAGCCTTTACAAAGGGTCTCCCGACAAGTACGAGCACTCTAAGGTTTCGCCTACCACGACATACTGGAGTACACCCTCCGACGTGGCAGCCCCCTCTTGAGCCATGCGGATCCCAGAGCAGGTAACGCTGAACTCGTTCCCCGCACCAATCCATTGCCCATACTCATTGAAAGATCTCCTAATTAATTGGCTAAGTCGTTCCATAACGTCATGTGGTGGCACGGTAATACCTGGTCGCAATGTCACCAAGAACCGGTCCTTAGAATCTAGAACAGGCGCCAACACAAAGAACCCAAGTCTCGTGCGTACTGCACCCACCACTCAATCCAGCCTGTCTAGATTCCTATCAACTACATCCCACCACCAGAACCACAGTAAAGCAGATAATAGTAGAGTAGACAGATTAGCAATTGTAATTAAAGTTACTTCCCCCCCCAACTATGACAGCATGGCTAAGCAGTTGTAACCACCCACAGAATACCTTAACATCTATCCGACAGAGCAACAAGGAATATTATGGAAATCTAGGGAAACATTCCTACCATAGGATTCAATTTAAGACTTGCATGCAGCTAATTCTATCTATGTCCTTAATAATTTCCTAACCGGTGCAAAGTGGTCAAGGACACTTGCCTTTTCTTTATAACATGAGGCTGCTCAGTCTTCCGAGTAGAACGTTCAATCTTCAAGTCTTCACGTCACACCACGATCATCACAGGAACTCGAATAAAACTACCGAAAGAGATATAAAAGCACATTCAACAACAGTACACTATGCAAATAAAACAAGTAATAAATAACACTACACGAATATCCTACGGTGCAACGAGAACCTACGCACGGAAACGGCTTGACAGGGTGTTACGGGGTTTTATCAGGTTATAATAATCTATTATAGCTTAACTCGCATAATTAAATAATGATGAAGTTAACAAAACATGCTTATATGGCAATTCATTAACCTTAGTGAGAAACTACACATGCAAATATAGTTTATTTATGAACATACATCATGAAGCATGAGTGTTTACATGAATTCATATCTATACCTTGGCCTTTATGTGGAAAACATGTTACTGCATGTGATAATATTGCAAAAGCAAGGAGCTATTAAGGTCAACATGCAAAACCTACAAGTATTAGGTGTACAAATGCAAGAACGGCAAGTACTAAAGTTATTTACACAAAATATTGCAGGGTCCTATATGCCAAAACAACATGCTCTCATTATATTTATATGATTGCAGACTTAATCAAGGGTTTTATCGCAAAATAAATATTATAGCAGGACTACTATGTTATCATGCATGCGATGATAGATCAAATCTAGGTTGGGAATCATTTACAATTGCAAGAATAAATTTATCATGCACCTTCCAAGTTAATAAGTATTTTACCATATGTAAGAATACAATTTATTATGCCACTCCAATTTTAACATGCAATAATATATATATAGTTATCTATGTGACTTAAGTAAAACATCATTTATTTGTTATTTACATGTAATTTCAACATTAACACACCTATAAGATATTTCTAGAAGTGCTAAATCTAAAACAGTAGCTACTAAGAGCTTGCATGCAACAACTACATGTACAGGGCGTATTTTTGGATATAAGCAGTACTATACATGGGTTAAAATATAAAACCAGCATGCTACACAACTATTTTTACTAAGGTGATACTAATCCATGATTTTATGTCAATGTATAACACGCTACAATGTCACTTTAATTAAAACAGCATGGGTCAGGGGCTTTTGTGCGAAATAACAGTGTGTCCAGGGGCTTATTAATACAATCAGGGACTAGAATGTTAAACCAGTAAACATACAGGGGCCTGAGTGTCGTTTTATTAATTAAAACATGATTATTCAACAATCTAGGGGTATTTTAATAAAGACAGGGGTTGGTTTGTATTTATTCGAAAAGTTCCAGGGGTTTATTTGCTAAACAGCAAGAGATGGGGGGCGGGTTTGATGTGAGCCGCTGGATTTAGAATGAACGCACGGGATTAAATGAACGAAGGGGTAAGCGGGTCCTATGACGTGGGCCGTCAGATCTCAGGTGGGCGGCCGAGATCCAAAGGGGACGTGGCCTCCTATGGACCCTGGGATTTTAATAGAGCGGTCTGGATCTGAGGCAGCGAAACGCTACGGGACGATCTAATCTACACCGCAAGAACGAGATCAGACGGTTGTGGGTTGTCCTGGCCAAACCGACACCGTCGGCGATCAAAACACGGCGGAGCGCCATGGCTCGGCCGAAGAACACGCCGGCGCTACACCACACCGTTCTACGATTCCCCTAACGCGTCGGCGATTGAATCAAACAATAGAGGAGGCCTCAGGGAAGCTCACCAAGGGGTTGCGCGCGCACGGGGATGGCTGGAGACGACTGCGCGACAGCGCTAGGCTTGGGGAGGCGTCGGTCTTCATCGGGACTTCGTGTCGACAGTGCATCCTCGGCGACACCGCGACGAAAACGCGTCCCGGAGCAAGGAGGTCGAGAAGAGAGGGTTAGAACGAAAAGGAACCAAGTGGAAACGCGAGAACGACGTTGCGGGCGGAGAAGCTTACCGAATCTCGTCGAGAACCTCGACTACGACATCGATCCGCGGTGGGAAAGGCGGGGAGGTTTTCGTGCAGCACCGAGAAGCAAGGAGGCAAGCTATTGGGCCATGCACGGCGTGGATTTTCGGCGAACCGCGCGGCGCAGTGGCGACGGTGTGTGCATGGCTCTTGTGCGGCGCAGCGAAAATGGGGCAAAGGGGGCTCTAGGGTTGGGGAGGCATCTTATAGCTGCGGATACGTGCGCGGCAAGAAGAGGGAGGGAGGAATCCGATGGAAAAGATCAGAAGGTTGTTGGCGTCGGGCGTTCACGCGATCCGCGTGACTGCGTGAGCAGCGCGAGCGAGAGAGGAGGAGAGGAAAGGGGAAAAGCTGGCGCGTGGGGTCTGCAAGTCAGGGAGAAAAAGAAAGGAGGGATCCAATGCGCGCTGAGAGAGAGAAGGCTCGGGTGGGTCAGTGGGAGAGAGATGAAAAAGGCGCCGACGGGTGGGTCCCGCTGGTCAGAGGGCAAAAAGAGGATCCACGGCTGCGGTTGGGCTGGGCCGCTGATAAATAAGGTGGGCTGCTGCAAGAAAAAGGGCAAGGGAATGGGTTTGGGCCCAGGAGAGGTTTTAAGAGGATGAAAGATCTTCTTTTTATTTCAATTGCTCTTCTCTTTAATTAAATTTTTAGATTTCAAATTCAAACCAAATTGCCAGCAAGTTTTATAGGTTAAATTTTAACTTCAAGCACACACACATGCATGCACTTACAAGAACTCAACACACACTCTCTTGCTTTAATTTCTTTCTTACTTAAATTTTAATGTTTGAATTATTATAAATTCAAATTTTGACCTGTATTTAAAAATTGGGGTGTTACACAAACTACCTACCGAAAACCTAGCGCGCTAAGGGGATGTTTGGTTTCGAGCCACAATTTGCCACACTTTGCCACACCTAAAGTTAGTCAAGTTTGACCACTTTAGTCATGTGTTTGGTTCATAGCCACAATTGTGGCAACATTCCTTGTCACCTAACTGGGTCCCACATGTCAAGGTCTCAAAAAAGTGTGGCAATATTCCCTTAGGCTTGCCAAATTGTGGCTGAAAATTTGAGCACCTAACCTTAGTCAAGTAAGGTAAAAATTTGTGGCAAATTATGGCAAACTTAGTATATAAACCAAACAGCCCCTAAATTCTATAGCCCCTTATTAGCTATAACTGTTGAAACTAGCACTGTAATTGTTCATCGTTTCTCCCTAGTTTGTCAGGTTAGATTGAGCGCGTCAACCGCCACAATCCAAGGCGCTGGAGTCTCGGTAACGACGCAACCTCCTCGCCGGAAATCCCATGTGCTCCAGGCGCTGGAGTCTCGTGAGCTCACGTGATGCTCCCGCTTGCCCTCGCCGGCTTAACCCATCTTCTCCCGCCCTAATGATTGTTTGCATTGTCGTACGTAATCGTATTAGAACAGCCGGAGTGAGTGAAACTACAGTATCTGCTTTGATTGCCTCGTACTATTGGCCAGATTGCTTGCACCTGTAGCTTTCGAAAAAGGAAAAATTGCTTGCACCAGAAAATGATCCATGCTTCATGTGGTGGCATGCAGAGGAGGAGGAGCTATCAGCTATGGCCGGCATAGAAAAATGGCCGGAGAGAGTTGGCCGGCTGCAGCAGAGCAGAAGAATCTTTCTTCGAAATGCCATGCATGCCAGTGGAACAGAAGAAGAGAGACTTTTTGGCGGTGTGACGAAATGAGGAATCGTGGCATTTAAGGCGCACGGCGCAGCGTCTGGGGTGTGGCATGTGATTCTGCGTCGGGGTCAGCGCGCGCGCGCGAGCTCCGCCTCCGCCTCGCTCCTCGTCGCCGGCTTCCTATTTAAGCACAGCCGCGATCACCGCCCTACTCCTCCTCCCCCTCCTCACCTCACTCATTGCTCCTCTGCTTGATCGACGTTGCCTCGATCGGGTGTGCCCCGCTCAGCACACTGTCCTCTAAGTTGTTGCCTGCTGTAGACTGAAAAAGCTAGCCTTACTACCGATCGACATGGCGCGCGGCGGAGTCTCCTTCCACTTGCTGCTGCTGGTCGCGGCGTGCCTCGCCGGGACGGCGCGAGCGCAGTGGAAGAGGGCGGCGGCGACCTTCTACGGCGGGAGCAACGCCGCTGGTACAATGGGTAAGTAGTACTACTACCTTCTACGCTGTCGTTCATGTTTGATGCAAATCATCAGTAGGATTAGAGCTATATATGGCCGATACTGACCGGGGAACGTTATATATGATCGACAGGTGGCGCTTGCGGGTACGGCAACCTGTACTCGACGGGGTACGGGACGGACACGGCGGCGCTGAGCTCGACGATGTTCAACGACGGGGCGGCGTGCGGGGAGTGCTACCAGATCACGTGCGACTACCAGAGCAACAGGCGGTGGTGCAAGCGGGGCGTGTCGGTGACGGTGACGGCGACCAACCTGTGCCCGCCCAACTGGGCGCGCCCCAGCAACAACGGCGGCTGGTGCAACCCGCCGCGGCAGCACTTCGACATGGCCCAGCCGGCGTGGGAGAAGATCGGCATCTACCGCGGCGGCATCGTGCCCGTGCTGTACCAGCGGGTGGCGTGCCGGCGGAGCGGCGGGGTGCGGTTCACCATCAACGGCCACAACTACTTCGAGCTGGTGCTCATCACCAACGTGGCCGGCTCCGGCTCCATCAGGACGGTGCAGATCAAGGGGTCCCGGACGGGCTGGGTCACCATGTCCCGGAACTGGGGCGCCCAGTGGCAGGCCAACAACTACCTCAACGGCCAGAGCATCTCCTTCCAGGTCACCGCCACCAACGGGAGGACCATCCAGTTCCGCGACGTCGCGCCGGGCAACTGGCGGTTCGGCCAGACGTTCACCAACGGCGTCAATTTCTACTGACGACGCCGGCAGCCGTCGTCGTCCACGCGACCACGCCGCGCGCGCGAAATGCCGGCCGGCTCGCTTGATTTTCCCTTCAAACAATTTTGCATTTGGAAACTTGTCAAAGAAAAAGACCTTGTTTAGCGTCATTAATTGTGATCATGGAACTGTTGGTGGTGAATTGATTAGCGGCTAGGTCTTAAGTTGAGAGATAGAGAGAGAAAAGCCCGACCGGCCGGGAGCAGGCGCGTCCATGGGGTAATGCGGTTTGCATGGAAGAGGTGAGGTTCAAGTCTCCGGCCGCCGGCCGGCCTGATCGAGTGCCCGCCATGCCTGCCGCTTTACGATGATTGCTGCTGGACCGTATGAAAGATTAGAAAAAATGAAATGCCTTTGCTTGATGAACACTGCTACGAGGTTAACTGTGGTGGACTGATCGATCGATCGATACATGTGCCCCTACACTGGCGCTAGCTAGCTTAATGGCAGAATCAAACCACATGTGAGTTTACTGTTGAAAGATTCATATATACATATGCTATTTAACGGAATGGAAGGTCCAATGCTAAATAAGAATATGAATGGTTTAACTTATCGTTGAACTTCGCTACCGCGCCTGCCATCCGAACTTTGACTGCAGTTAATATATCAGCTACAGTGAGTCAGACTGAAGTCCCTTGGGCTTGGGGTTTGGCCATTGTTTGAAAGAAAACATTGAAACCAAACCTCTCTTCATATTCTGCATGCTTTGTGCCCGGAAAAGGGGTAAAAAATGTTGCATCAAGCTGATCTGAAAAAAAAAAAAAAAAAGTTGCAGAGAAACTATCACCCTAAAATATTTTTCTTTTCAAAGATCAAGATCGTTCAACTGGTCCAGCCCATATGAAATGGTGATCATTCGATGCGAACGAACCCGACCGGAGACGCGTCCCCCGCTGATTTGATTCTAGCCATCTTCTGGCCATAATCCCAGTGACAGTGAACTTAGATCTTCGCCCAGCCGGGCGCTCTCATTTGAGCTGCCGCCTGTTAATTTACTAGCCAGCGATCTTCAGATTCCCTTATCATCAGATTTCAAATATATGGTCGATCCGAGAGGCGCGAATTAATAGCTGAGCGCCTAACTTCAACTTGTGTCACGGATCACTGCTACATTGTCACTCCATCGATCAGTCTCTGCAGTAGCCAGTAGTTTACTTCCCAAGAGGTAGAGCGCTCGACATGCAAAAGCAAAACCCACTGAGATTTCTGCTGCTCATCTTGTAGCCGCCGTGGCGTCGCAAGCTCGTCGTGCCGACGTACGGCAGCAGCGGACGATAAAAGATTGGTCCAAGGCCACGGCCACGTTCTACGGCGGCGGCGACGCCCTCAGGCACGATGGGCGGCGCGTGCGGGTACGGGAACCTATACTGGTCCAGGTACGGGACGAAAACGGCGGCGCTGAGCTCGACGCTGTTCGACGACGGTAAGGCGTGCGGGCAGTGCTACCGGATCAAGTGCGATCGGCGGCGCGTGGATTTTGGGCGGCTTAGAACAGTCGATTTCGGGCCCAATCAAAACAAGCAACCCTAGGCCCCAATGGGCTTCTACGAAAACTGAGCCAGGTCCACTATGCAGTCAATAGCAGCGTAAGGCATATCCAGCCCAACCCACTCAGCACTCGAAGCTATATATCCTTCGTTGTTCGCGACTTTGCGCTGCCTCCGTCCCAAAAAGTTTGTCGCTTTGTAGTTCATTTTTGAACTACAAAGCGACAAACTTTTCGAGACGGAGGGAGTAACTGATAAGTGCTGTCACCGTCGCTAAGCAGACCAACCCACAGAAATCCAGTACAATCCATGTGCTGACAGCGCTGGCCCCTCATGGCCTCATGTGGGCAAAATTCCTCCCCAACCACAAGAATCTTCTACTAATTCCACATATACGAGACACGACTATATACGATCACCATGCCAATTCATTCCAAATCATACTTTACGAGTCAACCCATTCCAAAAAATCCTGTTTACGTCGTGAACTAATTAGTGTCGAGTTAGGTTACCAACTCAGCCCAAGCCGGCATGTACGGATAACGGAACATGCATGCAGGGTGGCAAGAAACTCGAATATTTCTTCCCCGTGCCACGCTTGTACCATGAGAAAATTAAATGGAGGAAAATCCTTTATCAGCCGCGGGGTCAGCTAATCGCCGAGCTAGACGCGCGATTCTCTTTGACCTCCATTTTTGTTGCAAGCATGTGAGCTTAGCTAGCACTGAGATATCAATCCTGGCATGTTCTCTGCAATTCGCCTGCTCTGTCCTCTGACCATAATAATTCCCGTTCCCTGGACTCTCTTATATAACCCCCCGCCACGTTCACGGCAAACTCGTCAGACAGAGCTTGTTACGCGTTCCAGCTCCTCCTCCTCGGTTTTACTGAAACCGACAGTCCTGTTCAACTTGCAGTGTACTAGCGTTGTCTGCGCACCAATTTCAACAGAGATGGACAGAGCCTTCGCGGTGTTGGTCGTCGTGGCAGTGACAGCGACGTTCTTTGTTGCGCCGGCGAACGCTGGGTGGAACTGGGCTACGGCGACGTTCTATGGCGGCTCCAACGCGGCCGGCACAATGGGTAAAATGGAAACTTTGACACCAACTCCTCCCTCAACATCCATTTTCGTTTCCGTCTTGGTAATAATATCAGTATGTCTCCGCGCGCGTCAGCAAATTCGGAAGCTAACACAATTAAGGCTGTTCCTACTTAATTTCCTTTCAGGTGGCGCGTGTGGGTACGGGAACCTGTTCCAGGCGGGGTACGGGACGAACACGGCGGCGCTGAGCTCGTCGCTGTTCAACGGCGGCGCGTCGTGCGGGCAGTGCTACCTGATCACGTGCAACGACAAGGCGTCCCCCCGGTGGTGCAAGAAGGGCGCCGCGGTGACGGTCACGGCGACCAACCTGTGCCCGCCCAACTGGGCGCGCCCCAGCAACAGCGGCGGCTGGTGCAACCCGCCGCGGCTCCACTTCGACATGGCGCGCCCCGCGTACGAGCAGATCGGGAACCACAAGGCCGGCATCATCCCCATCCTCTTCCAGCAGTAAGGAGTAGTAGATTAAAATGAAATAGAGACAGTTGCATTTTCATCGATGGACTGGAACTGATGATCCGACGACGGCGTCCGACATCCGACGATACAGGGTGAAGTGCTGGAGGCAGGGAGGGCTGCGGTTCAAGATCGGCGGGTTCAACAACTTCGAGCTGGTGATGATCACGAACGTGGGCGGGAGCGGGTCGCTCCGGTCGGTGTCGGTGAAGGGGCGCAATAAGACGGGGTGGATCCCGCTGAAGCGCAACTGGGGCGCCCACTGGCAGTGCAACTCCCCGCTCGTCGGAAAGGAGCTCTCCTTCGCCGTCACCTCCTCCGGCGGCCAGACGCTCTACGTCTACAACGTCGTGCCGGCATGGTGGAGGTTCGGGACGGTCTTCAGCAGCAACTACCAGTTCCAGTACTGATTAGCTCACATCGGGTGTTGCCGTCTCGAGCTTGCTCTGGCTTCACTACGAATCTGAGGAGCTAACCGCATGTGTAATTCTTGTCACGGCTAAAAAACATGGGAGTCATTTCCGCCGTAAGATATCGCCTTAAAATCACACATGGAGATAAGAACACATGTATAACAGGTAATGACTACTATGCAATCAAAGATTTGGTATAATCGTGCAATCAAGCATCTACAACCGTCAGATCTGCATCTTACGGTCGTTGCCTATTTTCATTTAACCCCCTCCACCAGATGGAGGGGTGGTGGAGGGAGTTAAATAAAAAGTGCACTAACCGTTGAATACACATCTATTGGTTGAGAGTGCTTGATTGCACGATTGCACTAAACACGTGATTGCATTGTAGTCGTTCCCTGTATAACATTGATACAACATTTTACAGCTATCCGATAGACAGGGAGCTGGCACGTGCCGATCGATCACATGACGGCGCACGAGTTGGGATTCTCGTCGCTGAAGGCGGAGGTGAACTTCTCCTCCACGGAGCTCGCCCGCACGAGCGGTCCGACGTCGGGGTCGTCGAGCACGTTGCGCACGTACCCGGGCGGCGCCTTCTTGTCGTAGGCCGCCGGCACGTAGGGGCGCGGCACCACGTCGTACGGCACGTAGGGCCACGGCTCCGCCTTCTTCCCGGTCCGGCGGCGCAGCCGACGTATCACCTCCGCCGTCTCCACGCCGTACCCCGACACCGTCACCTTGTTCTGCTTCCGGTCCACCTCGACGACGCTGCCGATCACGCCTTTCATGCCTTTCAGTGCCTTCCTCACCTTGCGCTCGCACCCTTCGCAGTCCATCCGCACCTTCAGCTCCACCTTCTGGAACTGCGGCTTGCGCTTCTTCTTCCTGCGGACGATCTTGGCCGGCCCCGACGTGCAGAGCTCGGCGATGAGGTCCGCGCCAAGCATCCTGCTTGATGATGTGCTGAGTACCTGCTGCGCTTGGTCAAAGTGCTGCCGTGCGGCCGACGAGAAGGGAAGTCCCTGGTTGGTTGTCGATGTCTTATTTCCTTTCCGAGAGGGGGTTGGTGTTTGTCTGTTTGATGTCTGATGCGGCCTTTCCCCGTGCGTCTACTTATACCGTAGATGGCCTCGCAACGGATGATGATGATGGTAACTTGAGACGTGTTCCGGCTCCAGAGGAGAAGACATTTCTAGAAAGCACAAGACCGTGAGCATTTGGACCTCTATGTATTTTTTCTGCCATGTCGAGCTGAGGTCGACTCATTCTGGTAACATATCTTTCGGAGAGGTTTCAGTGTGCTTCCGTCCTGCTGCAGTTTCGGTGTTTCAGCAGCTTTCCAGCGCCTTCTGGACCCGGCGCTGGCAATCTATCTGGACCAGCAACTTCACCTTCTGAGATGGCCGACGACGCGACGCCATACAGAGTTCAGCCACCTGTCAGTAGTATGAGAGAAACGGCAAACGCTGGTAGCAAGCTGCAGAGGTTGTGCGCGGGCAGCTTCTTCTTCCCGAAGAACATTGCGGGCATGCAGCTTGCGGAGCTTGACGATGAGGTCGTCCAGGCTGATCATCGTGCCGCCGTTCGCTTGCCCAGTTTAAGATACAGGCCACGCTGTTTCTTCCTCTCTCGACAAGATATATGGATTTTTTATGCCACGGCGTAAAGCTTCGTGCCTAGGATGAGGACACCTTGAGAAGCTTCTTCGAGATGCATCCGGATTTTTCCAGGGTTCTTCCAACAAACACACCAGATTGGACGGTGCCTTCGCCAACCCGCATCTCACCATCTTTCTACACTGTTCGCCCCTTCTTCCGCCGGCACTGCTTTTGCTAGAGCTCCCATTCCACTTCAGGTACTCCCTCCGGTGTACAAAAAATTGTTGTTTTGGACATGTTCTCGCATACCAATAAAGCATTAAATACATTTCTTTCTTTTATAATACAACTCCTCTTAGTGATCTGAGTGGTCTTCTTCACGTTTTTCCAGTCAATCTGATGCAGGTTCAATTTTTAGGTACACGCTACCCTATTTTTTTACACCATTTTCCATGGCATGCAGTGTAAAACGACAATTTTTTGTGCACTCTTGACTCTAGTGTAGAACGACAATATTTTGTACACCGGAGGGAGTAAACAGGTAACCGTTGCATATGGATATCGTAAGTCTGGTGTTTTCATTGGTACGTACTGTACTCTATTACCAGTATCAGATTGTAGTAATCGGCAAAAGATACAGCAAAGAAAAAGTCACTCACTGTAATAAATCAGTAAATCACGCAAGAGCCAAGGTACATCAGTAATATATTTGTAGTCCCACAAAACTCTGGCCAATCTAATTGCCAATAATAATATTCTCAAAATTAAACAATATTGCCGAGTAATCACGTGTAATCCATAGCATCAATATAGACTGAAGCCGAAGAGCTGCCCAACCAGAAGAGCTAGGCCCATACCTATCGCTACAAGTGAAGCGGCCCAGGTCAGTTTCTCTGTTATCCTAGGAACCTTCTCTTTCAGAGCCTCACTACAAGACCCAACAAAAGCAGTGTACGTACCCATCGAAAATACAGTTCCGACCAAAAACATGCCGAGAAATGCTGCACCAGCTAAGCGCGATGGAAGAGCCAACGCTGGCAAGACGATCAACAGCGCGTCTGGTTGGAGACCATGGATGATTCCAGTGGCAAATGTTGCAAAACCAATTTTCTTCTTTCTGGGATCGGAAGGAGACTGCAAAGGCTCACCACCCCCAGTCATGTTGCTGTTGATACCCTCCAAAACTAGTGACTCTTGAACCTCTGAAGCTTCCCGGATGCCCATTGCTCCAATGATGAGAAGGGTCAGACCTACGACTCTTGTTCCCCATGCACGAAAAACCTCAATATGCAATCTGTCCTTGAGTATCAAGAAAAGCAGCCCAAAGATAACTTGTCCTGCGTCATGACCACAGCCCCAAAGGGCGCCAACCAGTCCACTTTCGAGTGCTGATCTACCAATCGACAATGGTGCCAGTGCTACTAGATGGTCAGGCCCAGATAAGGTATGCAAACACCCGGCAAAGAAGCCAGCCCAACCACTGCTTAGTAACTCCGAGGTGAGGAGTCTTCCACTAGTTTTGGCTAAAGGTTGCGCCGATGCATAGGCAGAGTGTGAGATGCTAGAGTGAAGGGTGCCACTAATAAGGGTCATCAATAGGAAAAGGGTAGCAGTGGAAGCCTGTTATACAGAAAAAATCATATCAGAACAGAGTAGCAGAAAAAATGACAAGAGATCCTTTTTTTTAACAAATAACCATAAGTTGGTACATGCTAAGATCAAACAAGCACAGCATGGTAAACAAGAAATTAAGAAAATATACAGCAATTGGCAAACATGTAAGCAAATTTAATTATGAACAGATTGATAGTACTTACACTGTAATTATGAAAATTTTGCACGTATAGATGTAACACTTCTAGAATCAGAATTCATTTGTTTACTAGAACTGGGTCTCTTCACAGATGATTAAGAAATTAAATGCACCTGGCACCTGCGCTTTTGTAGCTAAATAGCTTTTAGAGCAAAGTTGGCTACTGCATTGTTTATGTGGCAAGAAAGAGGTCCAATGTACCAAGACATGTCAGTGGGATTTTTTTTCAGTTGAAAACAAATAAATAATCCATCCAAATGTTTATATTCTGTTAATTGACAACAAACAGAATATCAGAAAATTAAAATATCAAATGTGAATGATTAAATTTAGCATGATTGTCAGTTACTGAAGCATCCTAATGCACCTGAGCATTAAAATCATTCTAGTAAAAGGTGTAACCACATTGTTCCAAGGTAATATTTGTACCTAATGCAATGGTTAAAAGCCCTCAATTGACAGTATGTGACACTATCTAGAACTTAATGTAGAAGAACACTCACTACGGAGCTACTGTTAGTGAGCCTGCATATTTGTGAGAAGGGAAACCATGAACATATCTTCTAAATAAACTGATAAATTGTGTGCACCATTGAAGACAGTTACGAATGTGCAAACACAAAAGGCAGAAATTCACCAATCAATGATAAAAGCTGGGTCAGTAGAGAGATCAGTTTTCTAGACATGATTACCATCCCAACCAAATTGCACCTTACATGGCACAATGGCTAAAAGATCACAATCCTGTTCTTAACAAGACTTCTCAAATCCTACATCATACTAACCCGAAGCCACTGGTTACTATACAGACTATAGTTTATAAGTGAACAGATCCTACATCTGGTTGCATGCACCAGATTCTTCCAAGTGGCCGAGCACCAATCAAGACCTCCTCTTATAGTCTTATATAAACTAAAACAACAGAACATCATCAACAATACTGCAAAAGTTCATCACGTCACCGAGCACAGAATTCGCACGGCATGCTCTTTGACCTAAACAGTAGAAGCTTTTGCGGTTATGGGAATCCTCATGCGCTACAGCTAAGCACGCTAACCGTCGCACGAACCAATCTTATCGGCGTTATATTTCCGGAACGAAACATGACAATCTTATCACCTTTGGGAGCAAACTCCCGAGGAGCGGCTTCCACGGGGGTCCAACAGCCGCCGCCGCCTCCTCCTTTGGCGCGTTGGCCGAAAGACCCTCGTGTCGCAGCGGCGAAGCCAGCGCGAGCGCGGCGGGACGCGGCGACTGCCAGCGCAGCCGAGGCCATGTCGCTGCCGCGGCGGGGACGCGCCGGGCGGGGAGGAACGGAGATCCGGCGGGCAGGAGGATCCTGGCGCGGGAAGGGGAGGGGGAGGAGGAGGCGGGCGTGGAGATGAGCCGCTCCATGGGCGGGCGTGGGAAGAGGAGACTGACTAGTAGGAGATGAGCCCGGGACGGGAGGGAGAGCAGGATGGAGCGCGTCCGGTGGCGGACGCGGAACCCCGAAGATTTGGCCGCGGTTGGTTGGTTGGTTGGTTGGATTGGATAGGTCGTGGTTTAACGCAGCCCAGCACAGCGCGGGCGGCACCGGACGGCACGGCGGCTGCTGCGGTCTGAGTCATTGAGCATTCAGTGCGGTGGTTGGGTGCTGCTGACTCGCGTGGAGTCGGTGTCGGTCAGAGGATGGTGGCGGACTGGCGGTGGTAGCTTGCACGTTGTTGCACGTAATAGTCGTGGCGTGCCGATACAGTACACCACGTTCTTCAAGGCTAGGTGCGACCAATAATCCATTAATAGCCATTAAGCTGTACGGTACAATTTATCGGCCCACGCGGCAAAAGAAAAGTGTGCAGAAAACTCGGCGTGGACTTGTTTCTCAGCCCACGCCAAGAATCAGACCCTACTTGGGCCACTCCCGTCGGCCCGGTCGTCTGGGGGTCTCGTCCGAATGGACAGAGTCCAGCCCGCAGAAGATTGGTGCCCCGTCCGCGGGCCGAGGGACAGGCGGCGCGCAGTGGGCCGTTTTGCGCTGCAAATTACCGCGACTCCTCGACGCATCCGCATCCGCATGACCAGGTGATGTGATGAACCCCCACACGCGGAACGGAACGCATCACGCATCCTGTTTGTGTTTGGAGCTGTGGGCACTGAATCGCACGAAAACAGAGACATGACGTCGCCCACCGAGAGTGAAGCGACCCACCTGGACGTGCATGCTCTGACATGTGGCGCGCCACCGGCCAAGACGCCCAAGGAGGGCGGGCGATGGCGATGGCATGTCCACCGTCCACCACCTTCGGCGCTTGCAAATGCGCTCTCAATCCCAGATCTGGTGCGGTGGTGCACGCACGAACACGTCCATCCATGATCCATTTCGTTCCAGGACAAACCAGCCAGTGGAGTGGAGCTGCAGCCCGAAGGGGCTTCCTTTCTCTCGTAAACAAAAATAAAGTCATCCGTGTACTACCACCAATTATTCCAACCACCAGATCACGGGCGCTCGCAGTCTTTAACACAACCCAGACCCTGTTTATGTTTAATTCCAGCGCTGAACCCCAACTACTACAGTCCGTGCACGTGCATCAGCCGAACTGCTTCTGAGAGTATGGCCCATCTGTCAGTGACAAATTAACCAGAAGCCTAAAGTGAAATTTACTCCTCCTGGCTCCTACTCGTAGAGTACTAGACTCCACAGTCTCCCAGGAATTAACGGTTTCAGCGTCTGTTGCTACGCACTCGTAATCCTACGCACCCAGCGCTGAACCGGGCGACGCACCCGCACCCGCGCGCAGCAGCACAAGTGCCGAAAACCGCGCGCGGGACACGGGACTCTGCGACATGCGGAACGTGGCGAGCGACAAGCGGCTGGTCAGTGGAGTGAACCGGGTGGTAATCCAGTGGCGAGAGGAGTGGCAGTAACTGAGATCAGCCGCGAAAGAGGCAGTGGCGAGAGGAGGCTCATCCGCTCCACGCCTCTCCCTCCCTTCCTCCACTTGCAGGCGTTGTTGCCAGCTCTCCACTCCAGTCCAGTCCTCGGCGGCGCCGCTGGAGAGTGGTGGATAGGTCGGGAAGAGGCGCAGGCGCTCGCCCCCCCTCCCCCCACATCCCATCTCCGCAGCCAGCGGGCAGGTAACACGATTTTTTAGCAGCATTAGGCCGTTTCCGGAGGAGATTGGCTGGAGCTGCCAAAAAATCTCTCCTTGATTTGCGCTTCTCGTAGGCAGGAAAGTTCTCATGTTGCTTTCTTCCTTTCAGGCAAGAGAAAAAAGGGGGGAGAAAAGGGAACGACGAGTTGGCAACACAGTTCTAGCTTGGGGTGAGGAGGAGGAGGAACAGGGAATGCTGCTGATTTGATCTTGCAGATCTGCTCTTTCGCACTCTGTTTCGCTGAAATCAGGAGCCGAAACAGAAGTTCTTGCAAAGGCTTCGAGCCATGGCAGTGGGGGAGCAACACCATCCATGATGGGTGCAGGTACCATGGTGATAGGTAGAATTAGCGGGCTCTCTCACACTCTCCGTCTCTGATCTTCGCGTGGCACGCGAGAGTCAGCCAAGAAACCGAGTGATTCGTGACAAGACACCAAGATCGCAATGTCGACGTGGGACAACGTGGGGGATGTAGCCAACATCGTCCAGCTCACGGGGCTGGACGCCACCAGGCTCATCGCCCTGATCGTCAAGGCGGCGTCCACGGCGCGGATGCACAAGAGCAACTGCCGCCGGTTCGCGCGGCACCTCAAGCTCATCGGCGGCCTGCTGGAGCAGCTCCGGGTGTCGGAGCTCAGGAAGTACCCGGAGACGCGCGAGCCGCTGGAGCAGCTCGAGGACGCGCTCCGGCGGGGGTACCTGCTCGTTCACTCGTGCCAGGACCGCTCCTACCTCTACCTCCTCGCCATGGGCTGGAACATTGTCTACCAGTTCCGCAAGGCGCAGAGCGAGATCGACAACTACCTCCGCCTCGTCCCGCTCATCACGCTCGTCGACAACGCCCGTATTCGGGTCGGTAATCAGCTCCAGACCCCTTGCTACGCTGCAATCAACATCTCCCCGTATTGATCTGTTTAATTTTGTGGTAGAGTGTGTAACACCTAGGCCAGGGGCTTTTTCAGAAATGTTGATTGTGTACTATCTCACTGGGATATTCTTGATTAGACTCTGCTGCAAAAGTGATTTGTATCATTCTTTGGTTGTGATGTTTAGTGCATGAAATCTCTACTTTTGAGGTTCTAAAGTATCATTCTCTGATTGATTCGGGTGGTTTTCTTGCATGGGCTAATTGCTTTCTTGTTTTCTGTTGGTTGGCCATGAGATTGGTGTGACCTAGGATTCTGATGTTTTGGATGGTAATATTCTTACTTTCGGTGTGCCATCATTTTCACTATTTCTGTAAACATGGACTTATAGTTTGCTAGTACAGGGTTGTTGTTTTAGCTTCAATCAAATACCTTCATGTCTTTTTTCCCCTTTCCTGTTCCAGGATCGGCTCAACTACATTGAGAGGGACCAGTGTGAATATTCTTTTGACGAGGAAGACAAGAAGGTGCAAGATGCTCTGTTAAATCCTGATCCTTGCACAAATCCTACAATAGTGCTCAAGAAGACCCTGTCATGTTCTTATCCCAACTTGCCCTTCAATGAGGCGCTTCGAAAGGAAAGTGAGAAGCTCCAGGTGGAACTTCAAAGGTCACAAAGCAACATGGATATGGGCTCCTGTGAGGTTATTCACCACCTGCTTGGAGTAACTAAAACTGTAGCAAGTACCATTCCAGAGGAAGACACAAATGCTAAAGGTTCTGGAAAAAATGATTCAAATTACACAGAATTTAATGTAGAGAGTGCAAAGGCGTGTGCTGATGATGACTATCCTAAGAAGCAGAAGGATACCTACAGTGCACCACGGTTAGTACATTTAGCTATATTATTCTGGTAACTGTTTATGTAGTAAGCCACTTTTTATCTTATGCTGATTTATCCTTTTGTTCTAAGAATTGTAATGTCAATGTCATAGACCATTGCATTGTTGTTCTGGAGATTCAGGTACACTAAAGTGTGCGATCCAAAATATAACTGGTCTCCTGTACAAATGTTGCTCTTTCAGAGTCAAAAGGAAAATTAGGTTATTTTCCATAAAAAGGATATACACAAAATAATACTCTTGGTGGTTCTAATGGTTTTCGTCCTTTGCAGATCTTCTTATGGCCATGATCTTGTCTCAAGTAGAGGATCACAAAGGGACGAATGGCATGCTGATTTACTTGGCTGCTGTTCAGAGCCAGCTTTGTGTATGTATATTGACCATTGAACAACCGAAGTTTGACTGTTATGCTTTCTATTTTCTTTGTGTTATTTAAGTAATTCTGCTGTTTCATAGTATTTACATGCTATTCTGAGCACTGTTTTTTTGAATGGGTTTGTTTCTTATCCTGTTTATGCTTGGTAAATCCTGGTATAGAGATGTTTCTTACATGATTTTCCTTACCCTGTACATGCTTATTGTGATAACATAGGTCTGAAGACCTTGTTTTTCCCCTGCGGAACCTTTGCGAGGGTTGCTTCAGTCGCCAAGAACAGACCAATGTGTAAGCATTTTCTCTGAAAACTGAAACAGCCACAACCTAGCTATATCAACCATGCCAAATTTATCTTCTTTAATAATCCCTTGTTATCAACCGTACATCTTTTGCATCTTCTTGTTTTACTACATCATTGTTAGATATGCATAATGACTTGATGACTTAACATATTCCATTTGCTGTCATGTTTTTAATCAGCTATCCTCAGTAATAAGCTTAACCTTACCTTACTTCACTGATCCAGAACTTTTTGAAAAGAATAACAAGCATATTTATACTTTGAAAAAAATGTGTTCACACAGTTTGTGTGCTTTTAAATTCTTTTGGACTGCTGGGGCATGCTTTACACTGTAGTTCTGTATTATTTTCAGCTTCTTCAGAAGCCTGTAATGATATAATGGCATACTCCCTGATACTGTCCTGCTGCTGTTACACTTGCTGTGTAAGGAGGAAGCTTCGTCAAAAGCTGAACATCACGGTAAATGTTCTTCATATGTTACTGGTTGATTGTGACCTTCGTAGGTAACTAGGTTAGAAATGCTAGAAATGCTCAATTTTAATCCACATACCATATTCAGAGTCCCTTGTACAGTCTTAACTGGAAGATACTACCTCCGGACTTAAATTCTCGACTTCCTGACAATTCAGTTGAACTAAATTTGAACCAGGAAAGCGGGGGGAGTAGTTTTCTTATGTACTATCAGACATGCAGAGTGCCTTGCAGTAACTGAAGTTCTGATGATCTGGTGCTTCTGACAGGGAGGTTGCTTGGATGACTTCCTTTCGCATTTGATGTGCTGTTGCTGTGCACTTGTTCAAGAATGGCGGGAAGTCGAGATCCGTGGAGCTTATGGTGAGTTTTGAATTGGGCCAGCGCAAGTTGCCTCCTTGAATAATGCTGTGAATGGGAAAATTGTTTTAAAATGACATTGATAGTGATCTATGTATGCTTCATTTCTTACAGGCGAGAAGACAGCGGTGACCCCGCCGCCGAGCCAATACATGGAGCACTAAGCAGCAAGACGGGGAGACTCATCCGACTTGTGTAAAGATATTGACAAGAAGATAATCTGATCGTACTGCTACAGTAGTGATAATTCATTATTATCAGTGTTGTACTTATCCTTGCTGTCCACATCTCGTTTTGGTGGTTCTTCCATCAGTCAGCTAGTATATCTGTTGGGGCACTGTATGTATTGTGTCAAGGCATCAGTTACTGGCCGGTTATAGCCTTAAAACATCAGTTGACATCGTCGGTTTTTTGTCTACTCCATAGTTGAAATTTCAGGGTTTTTTGTCGTAATAGCAATTTAAAACGACTAAGCCTAACATGTGCGTGCATCAGTGATGGGCTTCTTCATTCTTCAAACATCAGTGGAAGGATTCTCGTCGCATAAGAAAACATCGGTGAGGATGGTCTCGGCCCACAGCAACACCCTGAGAATCTGCAAACCCGGTCTGCAGCAAAGTCATGTACGTCACGACGCCCTGCACGAACCCCTCCGCCGCGGGTAGAGTAAATGTGCATGAGTGCGGACGGTCAGGGGAGATTGGTGGTTTGTGAGTCAGAATCATCGAATGGACCAGTGGAGTAGTCAGTCGTGGACCACCAATGACAACTGCCACACTCTTGTTACCTTTTCTGAAAATAGCTCAGAATGAAAAGGACCGATAAAAGACTCTTAGGACTATATATAGCTTCTGTGTAAGACCAATTGAAGATTATCAGCTATATACATTACGGAACAGTGATATAAAATGACTTTCTATGAACTGGTGGTTAGCTTCCCGTATGTCCAGAAGCAACCCATAGCAGATGGGCGAGATGTTACTCCCTTCAGATCTTTTTATTTGTTACCGATTAGTTTATTTTTGAACTGACCAGTGATAAATAAATTGATCTAGAAGGAGTGCATTCAGTGGTAACGTGGAATGCGCCATGATAGCCAGAAAACGACTAAACGCTCCATGAACTATCAGCTCGGAGATTCTTGAACTAAATCTGGCTCTGGCAGATTCACTTGCCTGGTGTGTCGATGCAATGACACATTCAATGGAGTATATCGATAGGCTATCTTGGGAACGGTTAGAACTATTCAGTGGAGCAGAATCACAATAACTGTTAAACAATTTCCAAAGTGCTTCAGCATTTACAACATTGTGAAGAAAAATATACAACAAAGTCTGTGCCTAATTTTCCTCAGTGTTCACATTTGCCCTACAGAGCAACTACAAACATTCAGCGTCGAGCTATAGAAATAGCGGAAAGATAGAAACGTACTAAATGAATTCCATCTTCTCACGGCGCAATACAATACTACAAACTTTCCTACACCCAAACGGAGAGTGCTACCCTTGCGGCCTTCCAGGCCTCCAGTCAATGCAGCACTCGGAGACGCGATTCGCTAGCTGCTCGAGGCCTTCACCCATCTCAGCGACAGGTATGCCAGCACTCGGTATCCGATGATCATCGTGACCAGAGCAGCGACTTCGGTTGCGCCGTTGCCCATATGCGTGGTGGTGGTCAGAATATCCGGCACGGGGTCGTACTGCACCTTCAGCAGGAGCCTGTACGTGTGGTAGTTGAAGGACAGGTAGCGGAGCCAGGAGATGAACGGTGGAACCCTCTGCAGATCATCAAAGTAGAATGAGGATAGTGCACATGAGACATGACAGAGTTAACTACATTTCTATATGTCTATCCTGCACTAGTTTATTCAGCGCTGCATTACTTACAAACAACAGACCTTGTCCTCACCTTTACAAAGAACCCTCCAGCTAGCATGAACGTCATGACTGTAACTGAAGCTAGGGTCGTCGCCTTCTTGACATCCAACAGGGAAGCTCCAATTGCCAATCCTAGTCCCTGCACATCACATTATTTGTTGAGATTCTAGCAGTTCAGGAAAGAATTACTGTTAATACATATCTAACATTAGAAAAGGTTCACGAATAATGACTAATGAACATCATCTCGAATCAGATTCCTCCCTTCAGTTTCTGCGTCTCATTCATCCTTTTTTCCCCAAACCTAAAGGACCCCAAACGATCTATATTATGATCTTTCACACTCTGATAGTCTCTAGTTAGTTATTGAATTTCTGTTAATTTAATCATGTTTTCTTCACTCAGAACCAAATCACCCTGTAACTATTGGTGCATTTATGGCCAGCAAAAGTTTAACTAACAATGAGAATACATTCTAGAAAATTAAGGAGCACATCCCTTTACATATCCAGGGACCTCAGAAAGGGTAAAACAAGATACACAAAAGTATTGTATATCGGGACTAGCTCTAAATTTCATACCTGAGCAGCAATTATGCTGAGAAAGACAGTCAACATGCTAAGAAAGAAATGTGTCGCTGTTGCTTTGAGGCCTGCCATGAAGTAAACAATCACCATAAATATGACTGGGAGGAAAAGGTCAAGTGGTAGGTCGCTTGTCGTCCTGGCCAAAAAGTATGCACTCAGCTTGTACATGTCAACTGCACGCTCCTTGTTCAACATGGCCCTCTCTTGAGGGAATGTGAAAATAGCAGTAAATACTGGAAAGAAACCCCAAAACACAGCAATAAAAAACAGCAAACCAGCCTGCATGGACAAAATGGCATTGCCTTATGATGCTACAGCATACTATAAGCTCTAACTCAACCAATTGAATATAGTTATGAACCAAACAGCCAGTTGTGCATGTATACCTGATCTTCAAGGCCTTTTAGTGTGCTGGCATCCGAGTGCCACCACAGTAAACCTAAGATAATTGACGTTGCTATGACCTGAGTGATTCTCATCCAACTCAAATAATCATGCCGTCTTTCCTTGATACCTCTACAGAATAGAATGGAATATTGCTGCCACCAGTTTGTGCCCCACTCTCGCTTTGATGATGTTATTGTTGTCTTCAAATCGTCACTAATTGGAAGTGGTGCTAAAAGCATATTCTTCTCCTTATATGCCATTCGAGTCTCATAAGCATCAACCAGATACTGCATACATCACAAATAACTATTCAATATAATACAAAACCAAGTCTTATATCATAACATCAGCACAGTTTTCATGCTTCACCTCATGAACATCCTGTGCTGATGGCCTGCAGTCATTCTTGGAAATATTATCCTCCGAATTCTGATTTTCCATATGCACCTTGTCATCTAACTCAGAAGGGATTGAAACATCAGTAGTGTTTCCATTGGCGAGATCCAATAGAAACTCTGCTGGATTCATCGCAATAAGTGGGGTGCATCCAATGGACTGGAAGTAGGGCATGGCTTCAGACGCCTTCCCAAAGTATAGCAAACTTCCTTCGCCCAGAAGGATAAGCTTGTCAAACTTATGAAACAATCTGCTAGATGGCTGGTGGATTGTGGTGATTACCGTCTTCCCATCCTGCAGAAATTAACTAAATTAAAGAGGAACTGAACTGAAGCGAGTGTCAAATAATGTGGAATTACTTCCAAACCACCTCAGCTATGTCATGTAGAAGTTGAACTATCCGTAAAGCAGTAGTTGAATCCAGTCCAGATGTTGGTTCATCAAGAAAGAGTAAGGACGGATTGATCAAAATCTCATTTCCAATGCAAACTCTTTTCCGTTCACCCCCTGAAACCCCGCGTACGAAAGAACCTCCAATCATTGTGTCCTGGCATCTTTGAATACACACGAATAAGCTACCTTCTAACCACAGCTGGTAAGCTGAAATGCAACAGTGCAAGAAATGTGAGAATACAAGGTCTACCTTTCAAGTCCAAGCTCATATATGATGTCCATTGCCCGTTCTTCCTTTTGTTCTCTTGTCATTGTTCTTGGGAGACGAAGTAGTGCAGCATAAGTCAATGTCTCCTTCACAGTAAGATGAGTAAAGAGAACATCATCTTGAGTCACAAATCCTATCCTGCAAGCCACGCACAAACCCAACTACATGTCAAAATGTACTCTCATTCAAACTAGAAAACAGCAGGTTGTTACACATATTACACTGCAAGATCAGTGTTGGTCAAAAGTCATTGCACCAAAATCTTTCTGTAAGGTGTTACATGACATAAAAAAAAAGGAGAAAAATCAATGTACAGTGGAGAGCTTCGAAATTCATTTCTCGGTACTATTTAGAGTTCACATATCCGTTGACTTTCTACCTCAAGTTTGCTTCATGCCATTGATCACCTGAACACGATTTCATCAGAAGATGTTGACATCTGAACGCGGTGGTGACTCAGCAAATTAAAGGGGCTAGACCGCAGCCTCTCTCAGTTTGGTACTGTTTGTATTTGCCAGTTTACGAAATGTGAAACATGCGTTGTAAATGGTAACCGCGATTGGCTCAGGAAATTTATCGAACATGCTGCAGGCGTAGCCGTGGGATTAGCATTTGGCGCGCTGCAACCGACAAATGTGAAAGGTCGGCGGTTACACCTAACTCTTTGGATCAGAGAACCATGGATACGAACCGGTAGTCTTCTCAAAGATGGCGCTCGCGGCGACAAGCCAGCGACGAGTCGCGAGGGAAACATGAGGCTGCAGCACAAGTCGCGGCATGACGGGGACGTGAGAGGTGCGCCCCATGGGGTGGGCGCCACACGACCGCACCGTGTACCAGGTGGTTCCCGGAAAAATCCACCGGCGGGGTTTGAGGACTGAGGAGGAGACGAGCCGCCGGGGAGGCGGGGAGCAAGGCGTCCGCCATGTTGCCTTGTGAGAAGACGAGAGGTTTGCACGGCAACAGGCCAAGGCCAGGCCTTATTCGGCCCAAGGGCCCAAAGTTTCAGAAGAAGCCCGGTTAGCGCCAAATACTCGGCCAGAAGTGACAAGGGTCCTACTCGTATATGCTGTTACAAATTCAAAGTTTTCGCAATTTAAAAGGGTCTTGTAACATCAGCAGCTGGAAGCAATTGGAGAAAGGAGACATGAACAGTTACGTATTAGATTAGCAGGATAACCGTGATCTATGGATAGGTAGCTAGCTAAGCTGTTCTTTACACGGTACTAGCTAGACAGACACAGCTACGCGTGCATGAACTAATACACGTACCTGTAGCTATGAGCAACACCTCATCAGTCGACTTAACTCATCGAAAGCTACTGACCGCACAATTGTACGTTTAATACTAACTGCCACTAGTAATGGACAACGACAATGCCCCAGAGACATCTCTCTCAAATATTTTTAAAAAACCAAACTATATATTTAATCAAGTCGTCGTGTATGTAATTTATTGAGGCCACGGTGCGTGCCCTCGCACGCACGGCATGTACACGGCTAGCAGCTAGATTACCTGCGCTTGAGGGACTTGCAGTACGGCTCGTCGTTGTAGGAGATGCAGCCCTCGACGGCGTCGGCGCTGGCGGCCCTCCCGCCGAGGATGCTGAGCAGCGTCGTCTTGCCGCTGCCGGACGGGCCCATCAGCGCCAGCACCTCGCCGGGGGACGCCGACCCGGAGATCCCGCTCAGGATCTCCCTCGGGGACCCCTTCACCACCACCTTGCACTTCACCTCCGTGAACTGCATGCATGCACGCTCGCTTATTAGCTAGCTAGTTCTAGATTACAAATAAAGAAGCCTTTTTCTGATGAGTGATGAGGCTTGCGTGGTGTTTTGTTTTAATTTGTTTACCTTGAGGTATATCGGCAAGGTCGGCTCCGTCATCAGCTTCTTGCGCCGCGTGCCGGACTCGAGGTCAATATCTGCAGATTAGATTTGTCAGAGCCGCATGCACACGCAAGCATATATGCAATAGTCGTCGTCGCTGGAATGCATGCATGATGACTTGTAGCAACGTATGTCGTGAGGTGCGTACGGCCCTCGTCGTCGTCGCTGAAGGGCGTGGGGTCGGCGGAGCAGGCGGTGTGCCGTGGCGGCGGCGTGAAGCCGGTGAAGGTGAAGGAGAAGCCGAGGCTGGCGCTGGATGCGCGGCTGAGCGCGGCGCTGCCGCTGACGAGCTCCTCCCTGTCCAGCTTCAGCTGCTCGCTCCGCGACTTGCGGATGTGGCTGTTCCCGCCGCCGCCGCCGACGGACGCCGAGCGCTGCCTCCTCCCGGCGAAGCTGTTGGGCTTGCGCGACAGGCCCGCGGCGTCGTCGTTCGCGCTCAGCACCGTCTCCGCCGACGCCGTCCGGCCCAGCGACTGCGACGACGGCGGCTTCAGCTGCTCCGACTTGGCGCGTACGTGCGCGCGGTTATCCATTACCGACTCCATGCGTACGTATGTAGCTTTACACGGGTCGTGCTTATATATATAACCCGGAACGCCAGGGTACAGCGACTAGCTTGGCTAGCTACCTAGGCAGACAGGCGAGGTGAGGCGAGGGGGCGGTGTGGGAGAGCGACGACGACGGAGAGGAAAGGGAACGGAGGGACACGGACGCGCCAGCGCGGCGCGATGCGTGGCCCGCGCATTGATGGCGCGGGGAGAAGTGGCCGGGCTGCCGTCTTCCACACATGCCGGCCTCACGACGACGTATCGTCCAGGGCATCGTCCCGGCGCCCGCGCGCGGCGAGTACAAGCTGCCAGACGCTGGCGGCGATAGGAGGATAGGGTCCGGCCGGGCCGCTGCGCTGTGCTCCATTTTACACGGTCCACCCATCTGGCGGCCGCCTCTAGCTAGGCTTCAATTCAATCTCCTCTCTCCGGCCGGCATTGTTTGCACCAGATTTTCAGGATTCGTTGCAACGCTAATTAAGCCGCGTGCCTCCGTGCCAACTCTGAATCGTGACGGTTCACGCCTGACGAACGAGAGTTGAGAGTACAATACAAACTGCACGCCTCTTTCAGCTTTCCATATATCCACGGAGCAGCGAGGGACTGACGCTGCATGTTCGTCAACACCTCGTCACGCACAGAGGACACAGCCGCAGTGCCTCGTACGTCGTCGACAGGGCTGAAAGAATTGAGCACTGTTACAATGACATTTTGTTGCCAAGGTGCGCGGTCTGGACAACTGAGACAGGCCGCGGCGCACACCCGGTCTTTCCTCTGAACGTATGGTGCCTTTCAGCTGAGGGAAGTGCTTGTCCGAAGACGAAACTGGTCTCTTGGCATAATGACGAGCTGTTGGGTCCCGTTGATCATGAGTAACCAGTTATACAGAGAAGTGAACAGGCGACTCCTAGTACACAAAAAGAGTTCAGCCATAGTGTTTTCTTTGTCACGGTGATGGAAATCAACTGCACAGTATCAGATGAACACAGGGTAGGAAGGATGTCGTCTTAAGCAGGGTTAGCTCAGAGGACTAATGGTGGTGTGCAGACTAGCTTAAGTGCTCGTGATATGACATTTGAGGGCACAATGAGATTCAGAACAGGAACCGCAAACGACGCTTGTTTAGATGTAAACAATGCGGGACTTGCCGCCGCCTTCGCTCTGCGATGCAAACCACAAGCGGCCCGCTTAAAATATAAGTACAGGCCCAAACACGAGTGGGCCGCTCGGAGGGACCGGGATTGACGTGGCGCTGCCTCGCCGTCCCAGGGCATGGCATGCAGCAAGTCACTGGTGCGGCCGTGTACCACGAGCGACGGAACGTGGGAGTCGGAGGACGTGGCGGGCGGCGGCGAAGGACGCGTGCGGCCGAGGTGGCGACCTGCATGCGCTCATGCACGCCAAACGAATAGGCGAACGCACGCGGCCCGACGGACCGCTTCGTCTCACTGACGCGTTCCGTGCTCACTCTCGCGCGCGGCCATGGACATGGGTGTCGATAGCCAGAAGAAGATGGCGGCGGCCGCGCCGGCGGGGGGAACCAGCAGGGGGAGCGAGCCTAGCGCGGGCGGGCGGAAGCACCTCTCCTCCATCGCCAACCACGTGCTCCAGCAATGTTCCCTGTGCGTGCGCCGTTCCGTTCGTCTCCCTTTTCGTCCGCTAACTTCAGTTTCTCTCAGTTCCTACTGCCTTGATGAATCCGTCTTCCATATACTGAATTCTGAAACAGGCTTAAATGTTTCCATAATTTGCGCGAACTAAAAATTATGATATTCGGATGTTGGATTATAGCAACCCACTTGTCGATTACAAGTTCAGAACTTGTTAAATGTTAATTTGTTGTCAATATCCTTGTCCTCGGGTCAACATCTCTCATTCCACATGTTCTGTATATGTCAAGTTTCTGTCTGCTGCAAAATGTATTTCAGTCTTTAAATCTGCTCATTCGCTTGGACATGAAGTCACCTGAATTTACAAAATCTTAGTTTAAGGGGTGTTGTAGCAAAAAAAGCAGGTGATTAGCCAATTATGTCCTTCAAATTGAGCTACTAATATGTTACTGCTACACAGGACACTGGACCGGAGTGTCAACGATTTGATCGCCGATTTTGAGTTGGGGATAAAGACTGCTGCAGTAGACAGCTACTCAAGAAGACTAGTTGAGTTTTGTAGCCTTCAGGCGCTGCAGATTATCACATCTCATGATCTAGGAGACAAGATTAGCGATGGCTCATTTAGCCGGTTCACTTTCGATATGATGCTAGCTTGGGAGACACCCACTCCTTCCGATCAACAGATTACCATGGTTGGTCATTATTTTTTCTTTTTTTGAACTGCATGGTTGGTGGTTATTTTTCGAACTGCATGGTTGGTGATCCTGCGTATGTATGTCACACAGAAATGCTTTGGATTTTGAACTCATTGACGTGCTAAATATTTCAGGAGAGCGTAGCAAAAGAAAGGGAGGATAGAAAGGAACCACTTGGAGAAAATGAAGCTGTAATGGGTGACGACACTTCACTGTTCTATTCGGATATCATGCCTCTGCTTGTAAGCATGCCAAACACATAACTGATTATCATAATCTCAGGGTCAGTTTTCTCTAACCATGTACTAATTAACATTTGACAATGTTGCAGGTGAATGAAGAGCCAACCGTCGGAGAAGATGCATATGTGTGGTTTGGATCTGTATTCCCTTTGGCTTGTGATATTATCAATGCTCGATTCACTTTTGAAGCTCTCACCGCTACAACAGCGAGCAGGCTTCACTATCCTGCTTATGACAGATTCCTGAAAGAAATGGACAAGTATGCTTCAGATTCCACAACTGGATCCAATATTCTGTTTAAACATTATCAACAATGTCTAGAATAATTTACGCACCTTTTTCCTCAGGTCATTTAAGTCCTTGCAAAACTTGCCAACTCCAACAGGAATTGAATTCGCTGAAGATGAATTCATTTTGCACATGGAGGGGACAGCAGGGACACAACGTGTGGTGCGACACATTGGAACCTCCAGTTGGCCAGGTCATTAATCTGGTTACCTTGTTTCTGTTCCTAGCAACCTAAATTTCCAGTTTCCTTCAGTAGTAATTATCATTTTGACATTAGCTTATACATTCAGTGCATGAGTTGAAGTTTGCAATGTTTGATATTTGGACTATTCAGGTCGGCTGACACTGACAAACAAGGCACTGTATTTCGAGGCTGCAGAGAAAATTTCATATGACTCTGCTTTCAAGGTTGATCTTTCAGACACTGAAATTGAACACCAAATTAACACAGCTTCAACAGGCCCTTTTGGCGTTCCTTTGTTTGACAAAGCCATTGTATTTGAGTCACTGTGAGTTCCATCTTACTGTTACCCTTAATTGTTCATATGAAGAGCTTATCTGGCTATTGTTAGAAAAACACTAATTGTTGTAAGCGCATTCCTCTGCACAGATCAGAACCTCTGGTTTTGGAGTTTCCAGAGATGACCAGCTCAACGAGGCGAGATATGTGGCTTACTCTGATAAGAGAAGTTCTATTTATTCACCGTTTCATATCAATCTACAACATAGAATCCCCCATTCACAAATGGGAGGTCCACTCCAGAATTATGTTGGGAGTAATAAGGCTCCATGCTGCAAGAGAGATGCTGAGGATGTCACCGCCACCCCCATCTAGCTTTCTAGTATTCTCACTCTACGATGACCTGCCTAAAGGTGACTTTGTACTCGAACAACTAGCGAGCAACCTGAAACAGACATCGACCATAACCCGGTTGAGCGCATCCTACGTGTTCAAGAGTTTGAGCAAGCCTCGTCTGGTGCCTTTGAGTGCCGAGATGGAAAAAGATAATGACCCGGGCTCTGATAGCCACGAACAACCTCTGGCGTCACTTGGAAACACGATTGATCAGGTGAAAGGTGAGGCCAGGGAAGTTACCGCTGCTAATGTTGTGGTCGATGGGATGAAAGATGAAGGCATCACTGACAGCCTTCTTGTACTGGTGGTATGATCATTTCCTTTGGTTCCTCGGCCAGTTTTGAGTTTTAGTTGTCACTGTTCTTCTTGCGCTGACAGCTTAAGCCAGCACTGCTGGATAATCCTGCTTTTTTATGCAGGGGTTGGTTAGTAGTCCCCTGGGTAAATTGCGTCCCGTGGTCCAGCAGATAACCTCGTGGGAGAGACCGCTTGTCACAGGTGGTGCCCTCGCTGTAATTTTGCTGACTATATACAAGTAAGCCTATATGTAGCACTTAAAGTTGACCATCTTGGTCATATATATGTATAGGTTCGAGTCTGAACAAAAAAACTTTTTTCCTGATGCAGCGAGTGGATCGGTTATGTGTTGTCCGCAAGCCTGATAATGGCTGTTGGAGTCATGGTTTGGGCTAGGCAAAGAAAGATCGGCAACCTACACCCGGAAGTGATCATCGACACTTCTTCAGACAAGACAACAATGGAGAGCATAGTGGAAGCACAACAGAGCCTGAGGAAAGCGCACGAGTACATCAAGACAGCAAACGTGGTCATCCTCAGGCTGTCGTCGATTGCCCTGGCGAAGTCCCCAAAGGTATCATACACTTTGGCCGTCTGACCGGCATTTTGGTAGCACTTGCACTCATGCGGCGACTTCTGCTGTTGAAATTGCTGCACCTTGTTCTGTACTGTACGCAGCACACGGAGACGATGATCTGGATGCTGACGGGGTGCGCGGTGGCGCTGGCCGTGGTCCCGTTCAAGTTCATCCTGATGGGGCTGGTGGTCGGCGGCTTCGTGGCCAACACGAGGGTCGCCAAGGCCTTGTCGAACCCGCACGGCAGCCGGCGGTGGAGGGAGTGGTGGGAGTCCGTACCCGCCGTCTCGGTTCGGACGGTTGACAAGAGCGAGCTCTGAATCAATATCTTTTGATGACGAAACTACTGAACTACTTCGTGTATGCTCTGTAATGAAGCGTTGTGCGGTACTGTATAACTGTGAACGGTGCAGACTTGCAAGATTCTCGTTAAATGCTGATAAGTAGGAAGAATATATTCTGTCGGTATGAGAGTTTGGAATAAAAGGTGTCATACGGACGGAACTAGAACTACTGGTGGTGTAAAATTTTGGCAGCGGATGTACCCACACGTCTTCCTGAGGTTCACCGTTGATGTTCCTGATGCTTGAACTTTCCTTTGAGAAATCGTATCTGAACTTTTTCCTGGGACATGCATTCCACGTTCGCCGGTGTCCTGATGGCTGTTGCGCATGCGCTCAAGCGCCCAACTCCGCTCTTCGTAGCCACGCGCGTCGAGCTGCTGCTCTGGCGCGTCTGTGCTCGCGATTCAAGGGTTAGGCCTGTGTCGCCGCCGTTGCATTGCTCGCCTGCTCGTTGGATACGCATGCGCGTGAGCATCGAAGCTCCCTGCCTGAGCTGTTGCTGTGCACTGACAATAACAGAGCATCGCTTTCATTCTGTGATTTCGACCATTCTGTGATTTCGAAAGTGGAATATAATATTCAAAAACAGTTTTTGGGACAAAAATAATCTCCTGTTTTGAAATAATTGTTACCGGTTAGTTAAAAAATAAACTAGTTGGTTACAATTATTTTGAAATAGAGGGAGTACTACCTCCGTCCCAAAAAACTTGTCGCTTTGTAGTTCAAAAATGAACTACAAAGCGACAAGTTTTTTGAGACGGAGGGAGTACATCACAACTGTAGTCAGTCAAAACCTTCTTGCTGGAGCTGTTCTGCAGTTGACACCGCTGCTTCCCTACTCAATCTCCAGTAGGATGATCATCATTGAGTTACGTGGAAGACAGACGCACACTTGCGAAATAATTTGCCGAAGATCAGTATGCATGTGGCGGACACTTTCATCACTCCCTTTGTTCTCTGCTTTCATAATCGGGCATTTAAGCATCGAGATCGAGAAATGAACTTGACATCACATGATCGTGGAGCAGTAGATCATGAGATATTTTGTTTAGGACACACGATCAGACGTGTAATCCCGATCCAAATCCCGAGGTTTTGGTTGGCATGTCGGCGTAATTAGCACGGCCACTCACAAAGGCATGCATCATGAGTCATCACGCGTACCACCTGATCAGGCAGCGGGCGGACGGCCTCGCCGCCGTCGGCGGGCGCCAATAAAACGCGAGCCCCCCGCAGTAGAAAGAAACTGCCTGCCGTTTCCATTTGTTTCGTCCTACTACCTCCGTTCACCCACCTCAATTCCACTCCCCGCAGCGAGTTGCCTCCTCGCCGCGGGGCGCGTCCAAAACCCTAGACTCCCACCACCGCTCCTCGCCGCCGTCGACTCCGGCTCCACGTCGTCGTCGTCGCCGCCGCGCGGTGCCCCGGAAGACCCAGGCGACCTCCGATTCCGCGCGCCTCAGCTCTCCTGCCGTCCCGCGCCCGCGCCTGCTTCGCCGCGTGTCGTGGGACAGGAGCGGCAAGACGGCCTCGCGGATGCGCCGCCCCTGCTCGGGGACCTCCACGGCGTCCTGCTCAAGCGCCGCGGCTTCTCCATGGACGAGCCCGAAGGCGTGACGGGGACGGAGGAGGCGCCCGCGCCCGCGCCCGCTCCCTCGCAGGAAGAGGCTGCGGGGGACGGGTTCCAGCTGGTGGCGCATGGCAAGAAGAAGACGAAGAAGGCCGGCGGCCAGGAGGGCGGGACTACCACTGGTTCTGATGACACTCGCGGCTCTGGGTCGGCGAGGGCGTTGACCAAGGACAAGGAGGTCGCGCTGGGGGCGAAGGCGAAGGTGCCCTTCCACGATCCCAGCATTCCCCGGCCCCAGGATGTGTACAAAATCATAGTGGACAACTACAAGCCATTCAAGCATGTCTGGCTGGAGCACAGCGAAGATGGCACCCGACCTGTTCACCCGCTGGTTAGTGTTCCGTCTCGTCCTTGATCGCGTGATTTGTCTTGTTTCCGATGGCTTCGAATGCTCAGTTAGGATGGAGGAGCAATGAACTCCTTGATCTTTGGGTGAGACGTGACACAATTGAGAATACTTTTCTATTGCTGATCTTTGCGTGAGACGTGAAACGATTGAGAATAGTTTTTTATTGCTTTGCTGGTGTTTTGTCGTAACTGTAGTTATTCTGAGACATTTGTTTAATCGATTGGCGAGCATTAGTCTGATGAGTCTTGCCTTGTCAAGTGTGAGACACCGAATGAGTAAAAATAGCCTCGCCTTGTTTTCTTGGTTGGATCGCTTTTAACTCTTGGACATCAGAACATGGTTTTTTTAGGACATCATGACTGCAAAGAAAATGGAGAAAAATCATTTTAGTTGACCTCGTCTCTTGTGAGACTGGGAACTTATTTACTTTTTGAATGAAGAAAACTGGATGTTGGGCATGCTGACCGGAGAGACTAGATTTGTTTGTGTTACTAGCGAATTATAATGTATATTGATATTTTAAAGGAAGAGGGAAATCTAGTCGCCATAAAATGGTCAGTATCAGAAAAACTTGGTGTAATGTTTTGCTTTTTTAGGTCATATTGCTGTTCTTAAGTTTGGTTTGGTGCTTATCTTGTGTACTTATCAACTTCAAATGATTGCCGTCCAATGCACCCTTGTGAGTGTTACTTTCCCTTCTTGCAGGAAAAGCTTCCTGTTGAACAGTTCGTTGACAGAATCGTTTCTGAGAGTGAACCAGTAAAACCAGCTGATTTAGAGGATACACCGTTTACACTGATTGAAGATCTGAAAGGCTTAAAGGAATTATCTAAGAAGTTAAAGAGTATATCTGAATTTGCTGTAAGCATTTGTGATTAACTCTAATTTCAGATGAATCTATATCATAATTATCTTCAATAATTGGTCTGTAACTCTGAATATTTATCATTTACGTGGCAGTAAATACTGAATCTTGACCATCAAATATTTTTCATGTGGACGATGCATTTCTTCTCATAAAACTTGAAAGCATGCACCCCTGGACATTTTTTTTTTCAACAATGAAAATAAATATGCATAGAATTTGTTACATCAATTATCAATGAAGTTTTAATTCACATGCGGCTTTATTTATTGTTATATTATATGCTAGTGTTTGTGGAACATTACAAGCCTTGTTCATTAACCAATGGGAGATGGGAAAATATGCTACACTTTTGGAACCTTCGATTAAAACACAAATCAAACATCATAAAGTAAAATCAATTTACATGCAAAATTAAAGCTTAAATTTTAGCGTTCAGTTTTTGGAATTTAAAACGAAAAATATTCTTTATGTTCTATATGTATAACGTTTTTTGGTGAATTGTTCCCTTGTATAGTGGATTGCTGCTTGTAACATTTTTCTTTCGGCTTCTTTGTCTTACAACAGTACCCCGGCTATATGCTTTTAGGTCGTCTTACAAAAGACTTTTCTAAACTTTTTTTTGTTATTATGAGCCATCTGGCGTCAAATTAAACAACTCCCAATGCGACCATAACAGCTTAATGTTTGCCAAATTTTGTTTTGTTTTCAGGTCGATTTGGAGCATAATCAATATAGATCATTTCAGGGGTTGACTTGCTTGATGCAAATTTCTACAAGAACAGAGGACTTTATTGTGGACACTCTTAAACTTCGCATATATATTGGCCTCTACTTGCAAGAACATTTCAAAGATCCAACCAAGAGAAAGGTTTTTAATGACTGTTGAATAAACTCATCTATTGTCCCTCAAATGTCTAGTTGCTCATCTATGCTTCGTCAAATAGGTAATGCATGGGGCAGATCGTGATATAATATGGCTCCAACGTGATTTCCACATTTACATATGCAACCTTTTTGACACAGGACAGGTATCTTGCAAATTAGGGCCCATAATACCATTATTTTGCTTTCAGCTTATTGATGCCTTTATTTTCTTCAAAAGCTTTTTTTGATGGTTCATATACTGAAGCTCGATTTTCCTTTCTAACCCCAATCAGGCTTCAAGGGTCTTACAGATGGAGAGAAACAGCCTAGAGCACCTATTGCATCACTTTTGCGGAGTTACAGCAAAGAAAGAGTGTGTTTTATTTTTACCCAACTAAGTTACAACTATCCACTCTGTCCTTTGTACCTACAATGTGACTTTTCTGATTGAAGAACACCATTTCTTGTAGATATCAAAATGCAGATTGGAGGGCAAGGCCACTTCCTGATGAAATGATCAAGTATTGCATATATGAGCCCTATCTTGATTTATTTTCTTTTGTGTCTTTGTTAACTTTTGTCTGCCCTTTCATTACAACAACCAACAAGAATAAAGCCTTTGTCCCAAGCACGTTGGGGTAGGCTATATATGAAATCCAACAGAAAGGCCTTGTCCACCCTTTCATTATTGCCGTTAATTGTATTCAGCTGAAGTTAGTCCTATGCAGGTATGCTAGGGAAGATACACACTATCTGCTGTACATATATGACTTGATGCGACAGAGACTTCAAAAAGAGTCAACGTCTGAAAATGATCTCCTACTAGAGGTATGACTTTTTGTTTTGTTTTGACTCCCATCTGATATGTTGACTTCATATGGTAGAGCATGATTTGATTTCATCTACCCATTGAATGAAACCTTAAATATAGCACTGCATGTCTGCATGACAACATAAATATTGGCCCTTCTGTCCTTTTGTTTGATTTATTATTGCTGGCTCCTTAAATTATTGAGTGTTTTGGACTGATATATGAATCAAATTGAACATCCTGATGTTTAGTTCTTGGATTTTTCCCCTTTGCAGGTTCACAAGCGCAGTTATGAAATTTGCTTACAGTTTTATGAAAAGGAGGTTCTGACCGATAAATCATATCTCCATATATACGGGTAGCTTTTTATTTATTGTAGAAATATTTGTGCTTCAAATTCATAATTTGATGCCTATCCGATAAATTAAAGTGTACTATTACAGTTTGCAAGAACATGAACTGAATGCAAAACAGCTGGCTGTTGTTGCTGTAAGTATATATTTTTCTTCTTTATGTATTCTGTCATGAGTAGAACTAGCATTTGATGTGGATTTTTTTTTCTCAGTATGAGTCTGTAAACCTTAGGTAGAAAAAATTGTTATGGGCTGAAATAATGATATTTCGTTTTGCTAGAATTCATAATTTTGGATGGTTTAACTTACCATAGTTCAAAATTAGGACATCATGTTTTTAAAATCAAGCCCATAATTCTCAATTTTTACTTGTATATAATAGTGTATTTAATTTTTTAGGAGGAAACAATAAAGCATACTATTCAGTTTCTTCTGTTGTATGTTGTCTATAACTCTGAGTATCTTATGTATCTTTGTTTTCCCCTTTAAAGGCTCTGCATAACTGGAGAGATGGTATAGCTCGTCAAAAAGATGAGAGCACTGGTTATATCTTGCCAAATAAGGCCTTGCTGGAGATAGGTATTGATATTTTCCTTGGATTGCTATAGTGCAAAACTTGATGTGTTAGCTTTGCTAACTCCTGAAATCGGTCCACCTTTTGGATTCAAAGCAAAGCAGATGCCTACAGATGCTGGACATTTAAAAAGAATAGTGAAATCAAAATATCCATTTGTTGAGAGCCATCTCACTGAAATCGTGTACACCATCAGGACTGCACTTAAGTATTCTCATCTATATGAAGGAATACCTGAGCAACTAAAGAAGGAACGGCTGGAACAGGTTTGTTGCACTTCTTTGGATTTTTTTATTTACTTGTTGCTTTAATGTTTTAAGAATATCCTGAGTTTTACCGTTGGTTCTTAAAGGCTTCTTTCAAAATTAATATATTATGTTGTGCAGTTGGCTTTGAGAAGTGTTAAGGCCAGTGATGAAACAAACCATTTGGATGCTGGAATTGATCAGAGTAATATTTGTCCAGCTGATCAATCTTTCACGGCTCCTCCAACTGCAAATGTGAATGTTGCTTCAGGCAGTGGGGCTGGTATTCTGAGTGAAGTACATTTGTTCAGTAGCCTCTGCCTAGAGGA
This sequence comes from Tuctoria greenei, assembly GCA_036927565.1. NCBI lineage: Eukaryota > Viridiplantae > Streptophyta > Magnoliopsida > Poales > Poaceae > Tuctoria > Tuctoria greenei. The sequence goes on from JAYESD010000032.1 coordinate 47,004, forward strand.
CAAGGCTGGAACCACATCATCATCTGAAGCTAAGACCTCTCAGTTCTTAGCAGGCCTGAACAGACCAATGAATAATGAATTCCTGAGCAATAATAGATACCAGCAGGTATGGATTATGGAATATATCTCTTTTTTTAGGTTTCATTTTTCTGAATTTATATAGATGCGTTTGGGAATTACGGAACCCACATTAGGGACTCTAGTAGGAAATTTAGCATCTGGAAGACTGTCAGAACTTTTTTTAGGGTTTTCAAATGAGCAGGGGGGGGGGGGGGGGTAATTATCTCGAGGCCTCGGGCTGTTTATCCTGAATACATAATTTATGTCAGTTCAATCTACTCTTTTCCATTGGGAGGCCGTTAAAATTTGGTAACCTGGCCTTTCAATTTGTCAATTTATAATGTTGTTCAAATCAAAATTGTGTTGATTATTTCAATTGCTTGTTTTTTTTGACACGTTTTGAAAGAAAGTCTTTCTTTTGGTTGGCTAAAAATTCTACTGTTGTAGGGTGTTTAATTTTGTTTACCCTTCTGAATTGTTCCCCTTGCCATCCTGTTTATTTCATCATGCAGACAGCATCATCATTCTGCGATTAGAATTCTATTAATTGCTGCGTAATTGTAGGGTGGGAGCAATGTGGAGAACTTCAATACTTCTGTACCTATGCCCCAGCAGTTCTCAGGCGCTAATATTGTACCCAAGGAATCACTATATCCAGTTCCGGGGATGTACAATGACGATCTTTGGATTCAATCGACTCAGATGGGTGAAGTGATGCAGATGGGCAGCACAGCTTACTATCCACAGTTTGCAGAATATAGCAGCGAAGTGGAAAGCCATTATGAACCTGAAAGCATGCAGATACCTGTGTACTTGTCTGGTTTTAATCCCGGCTTTGGATCGATCAACCAAAGAGGTACAGGAACAGGACAGCCTCCTGGCAGCATTAAGGAAGTAAGTTCTCAGAAGCCGATGAGACGACAGTCTTTCCCGCCTTCTAGTAACAGATGAGATGATAGTACACACCTCTAGCTGCTCTGATGTAAACAGAAGTAAAGGAATAGTTAATCGCCCCTGCTAATCGTTGTGTACAAACTGCCTGTAGAGAACTCAACCGGGCTGTTTTACTTGTGCCCTCTGAATGCCTCCCTTGATTTCAGCACTCAACTAACAAGGCTGTAACATTCTGACTGATTGCACTTCTGGAACGTGCCATCTCATTGGCTCATGTAATGGGACTAACAGGCATGTATTGTCCAATGGTGAACACTGGAATTGCACAAAGTGGTATACTGTAATACTGTGCACAGCATCTGAATACAAAAGGATGGAACAGAAACAAATAACATTTGCCGCGTCTTGCAGTTTTTTCTTTCTGCTATTATGTTTTCCCATCGATCTTGTGACATACCCTTCCGTTTATCAGTTTGTCATCTCAGAACATCCTTGGGGGATTATTGTTTTCACCACTGGATGTTCGGCATCAGAGTTGTACCTTTTGTCAATTGTGCCTGAAGTGAAGTGCTTGATTTGCATATATGGTCATCAGGATAATTAAAGAGCAGTGCCAGTTAAGTAGCTGCTCCAGATAGCTGTTACCGAAGCAGAGAACTTATCGGTTTTTGGTTTGCCGTTTGTTTGCTGACTGTTGGCAGCAACTTCACGACGCTTGTTCAAACAAGGCACTCTAAAATAGATTTGATCGAAGATCCATCAGCTAGCCAGCTAACTCCTTTTCGCATATGAAAAGCAGAGGAAAGCGAAACAGGGGAGCCCTGCTCAGGAAAACGTGGACGAAAACAGCTAGCCAGGTTTGTTCCGTATCCATTGTCAGCAAGCAGTTCAGTACGCAGAATTGGATTTGATGAACTACCAACATCCAACAGATTGCAGTACAACATGGACGAAACGAGCTGGGATCTGCCCCCGCACCGGATGAATACGTTGCAATTTGCAGTCAGGCCCATTTGCATAGGATATTTTCCGATCAGGTTTGCAAGTTTCAGTGTGCCCATTCCAACCGGTATATAGCCGCATTCAGCTCAGCCCACCAACCAAAGCTTCACCAACCCCCGCGACTGACAGCTCCGCCACCTCATATAGATCCCGCCTCCGTCCCATTCCCCACCGAGCAGCCTAAACCCGCTTTCCCTCATTTCCACGATGGCCGCCACCACCGCCGCCACGCCGCACTCCCTTCTCCTCCAGCGCCCCACCCCCGCTGCGCCGAGAGCCGCCGCATCCTCCATCCGCCTCCCCACCCGCGCCGCCAGGATCTGCTGCACGGCGGTGGCGGCGCCGTCCCCGTCCGCCGCCGTCGTGGGCGCCGTGGACCGGGGCGTCTACAACTTCGCGGCGGGCCCGGCCACGCTCCCGCTCTCCGTCCTCAAGAAGGCGCAGGAGGAGCTCGTCGACTACCGCGGCTCCGGGATGAGCATCATGGAGATGAGCCACCGCGGGAAGGAGTTCGACGCCGCCATCAAGAAGGCCGAGGCCGACCTGCGCGCGCTCCTCGCCGTGCCCGACAGCCACGCCGTCATGTTCCTCCAGGGCGGCGCCACCACGCAGTTCGCCGCCGTGCCGCTCAACCTCTGCGCCGACCCCTCCGTCCCCGCCGATTTCGTCGTCTCCGGCTCCTGGAGCGACAAGGCCTTCAAGGAGGCCAAGAAGTTCTCCGCCGCGTCCGTCGCCTGGTCCGGCAAGGACGGCAAGTACACCTCCCTCCCGCGCTTCGACGCGATCGAGCAGAACCCGGAGGCCCGGTTCCTCCACATCTGCTCCAACGAGACCATCCACGGCGTCGAGTTCAAGGACTACCCGGAGCCCCAGAACGAGTCCGGCATCCTCGTCGCCGACATGTCCTCCAACTTCTGCTCCAAGCCCGTCGACGTCTCCCGCTTCGGCGTCATCTACGCCGGCGCGCAGAAGAACGTCGGCCCCTCCGGCGTCACCATCGCCATCGTGCGCAAGGACCTCATCGGCAACGCGCAGCCCGTCACGCCCGTGATGCTGGACTACAAGACGCACGCCGACAACGCCTCGCTCTACAACACCCCGCCCTGCTTCGCCATCTACATCTGCGGCCTCGTGTTCGAGGACCTGCTAGCGCAGGGCGGCCTCGCCGAGGTCGAGAAGAAGAACGCCCACAAGGCTGGCATCCTTTACGACACCATCGACGCCAGCAACGGGTACTACGTCTGCCCCGTTGACCAGTCCGTGCGGTCGCTGATGAACGTGCCCTTCACGCTGGCCAAGGGGCCAGACTTTGAGAAGCAGTTCATCGCCGAGGCGGCCAAGGAGGGCATGGTGCAGCTCAAGGGGCACAGGTCGGTTGGTGGCGTGCGTGCATCCATCTACAATGCCATGCCGCTCGCAGGTGTGGAGAAACTTGTGGCGTTCATGAAGGATTTCCAAGCCAGGAACCCATGATTACCTTGTCCTTGTGATATTTTGGTTCTCCACGAGATTAGTATGGTTTGCCCTTCATAACATAAATGGGCTCTGTGCAAGAGCTGCTTTGTGAGCCATCTGTAGTACTAGTACCACAATAACTATTTTGCAATGTATTTTTCTCTATTTCTTTCTTAGGTTTCTATGGATTCCATGGATCACCATCAGGTTGCAATGTGTTCTTCTTGGAATAAGGGTAGTGCTCAAGCCTTGGGGGTGAATGTGATGCTGCTGTATGATTCAGAGCTTATGTCACAGTACCCATTTCAAGTTTGATTGGTTCTTGCGGGTCAAAACGAAGTTGTTTGTTTCTTTTCCTATTCATTTTCATAATAATAGAATTGTTAATTTTGATATTGTTTGTACTTTACTAAGGTTCTAGTGCAAAATCTTTAGATCCAGACAGAATTATAGATTGCTGTCACTTTCAGATGGGTTGGTGGTCTATGTTCATGACTAAGCAACTGACAGCACTTCCGTGTGCTCTACTGTAAGATATGTTTTAGGTTGGTACTAGTACTAGTAAAGCACTTGGTAGTGGTGGAGCGTTTTTGCTGACGCAAAAGATGTGCAGTGTTGACAACAGTTTCAATTGCTCATTTGGTAAAAGTTGTATGTCCTAGGGCAAATGGTTGATTAATTGTAACTCAAGATGTGACTATGGATCTTTTTCCATGAGAATAGCAGCATGTCATTCTTCCAGTACTGTTAAATGAAGGATATTTTTTTTCGAAAGAACCAGCATAGCTGGCGTAAAGGATATGTTACTGTTCTGGTTCTCCATTCGAGTCTCTTCTGTAATTCGAGTTTCTTCAGTCAGTCTGAGGTCCTTTTAGCACAACTTCACAAAGCTGATTCTCTGGATTCACTTCTGATTCTCTGATAAAGTGATTCTGGAGTTAAAAATGATTCTCTATGATTTTCTAAAATAAATTCTTATAATCAGAATAGAGAATCATTTCACAGAATCTTTCAGCTTCCAGCTCCCCAGTTCATTTCAGAGAATCATTTTACAGAATTAACCAAGAAGCACTTCTTTTGAAAAACAGTATTTGGTCTATTTTATTTGATTATGCTTGAGAATCAGCTCCTGCCAAAGGAGGTCTGAGTTGTTTAATCACGCCATATGATCACCTTTTTCACTATTTTTCAGAGCCATGCCGCTTCTTTATTTTGAGAGGCGTGAAGAATCCGAACTTTGGAAGGCCAAAAACATACTATTAGTGTTTAACTTGTCTGATTCCCTGGCATGGCCAACCATCACTGAACCTCTTAGGAAGAGTAGTATATTACTTACAGTAATGTCACTTCGATGGCATTATTATGTGATCTACAATCGAAGATACTGGAGTTTTCGCTCGGAATTGTTAATCTATAGAGCCGAGTGGAATACCTGGGGTTTGGGGCGGCTCTCTGGTTTCCTAGGGGACGCAATAAACGACACAATTTTTATTAGAGGGGTTCTGGGTGAGTAATTAATTAATTTGCATCTCAAAATTTTAAAAAGCATTTATCTCAAATGTGTTTTGTTTAGAAGTATATTTGAATGTCCGTGCCATCTTTAATGAATGAAAAATAAATGAAATCCAAAAAATATTATTTATAACTTCTTTAAAGCATTCAACATTTTTAATATTCTATTTTACTGTATATGTTAAATCAATGCTTCAAATATTTACAATTCAAACTTAAAAAACATATAATTAAATTGTAATAAAATGAATTAATCTCAAAGATTATAAACCGAAATAAATAAGTAGAATCGCCACAGGCACGTTGCTAGTAAAGTGAATTGAAAAAAAAGGAAGCACCTGTATGATGTATCTGGGCCGAGCACCTTCTACATTTCGGGTCGTTTGGTGGGCCATGAGACTCTCGTGCTGGGCTACCACAGGCCGTCCCATGCGCGATATATCGGGGGCGCGTGCGTGCATCTTAAGCAGACCCGCTCATAAAACCGTAGCAGGGAGAGTAGAGAGAACCGACTAGAGCAGCAGCTTCCTCCGTTTCACTTTCACCTCCGCCTCGATTGCTCGATCTGCCGCGTGCGAGACGATGGCTGACGCCGGCGGCAAGACAGAGCCCGCGAAGAAGTCATGGGCGGACGTCGAGGAGGAGGAGGAGGCCAAGGCCAAGGCTGCGGCGGCAGCAGAGTCATCCTCCTCTTCCAAAACCGAGCCGGCCGTGGAGGCGCAGGCCAAGCAGATCGAAGCTCTCTCGCTTGCCGCTCCTGAGGAAGAAGGCGGCGCGGAGGGACCGCCTCTCCTCGATGACTCCGACGACTCCCAAATCCAGGCCGTATGCTTCTGTTCTGTCCCCACTCCCGCCGCTGAGAAGCCCTAGCCGATCTCCGTAGCTGATTGGTTGATTGATTGATTTTAATTCGCGCTCCAGGTGACGTCGGGCGGCACGGTGTACGAGTCGGCTACGACGTTCGAGGATCTGAACCTGTCGCCGGAGCTGCTCAAGGGGCTGCACGACGAGATGGGGTTCAGCCGCCCGAGCAAGATCCAGGCCATCACGCTCCCCATGATCCTCACGCCGCCCTACAAGGACCTCGTTGCTCAGGCACACAACGGCTCCGGCAAGACCACCTGCTTCGTCCTTGGCATGCTCAGCCGCGTTAACCCCAACCTCAAGGTTCCACAGGCCATCTGCATTTGCCCCACTAGGGAGCTCGCACAGCAGGTCACTTAAACTCCTTTCTATGTTCGCCTGTTGGTGGATTGATCCCCTGTTTCTATTGGATGGACCTCTGTAATATATCGTGCTGAAATTTCTTCACTCAACTGTGCAGAACAAGGCGGTGCTCATGAGAATGGGCAAGTTTACTGGCATTACCTGTGCATGTGCAATACCGCCAGCGCAAAAGGATTACGTGCCAATCTCTAGGATGCCTCCAGTTACTGACCAGGTGGTGATCGGCACTTCCGGGACACTTATTAAATGGATTACCCACAAGAAGCTAGCCACGAGGGAGATCAAGATACTTGTATTCGATGAGGCTGACCATATGCTTGCTGAGGTATGTTTTGAGTCCTGTTGTATTTTGATTATTTCAGGTCTGATAATGCACAGGTTTCTGACTTGTTAGTCATAGGGTGCGTTGTTGGTGTGTCAATGTGAAGTTCATGTGGGATTAGATTCCTCAGGGGAAAGGGTAAAGCACATAAGATATCTAGATATTTCTTTGTAGTAATTCATGGGTATTCAGGGCTGTCACAGTGGTGCTGCTGTGATGCTAGGCGTTTCCAGACAACACCAGTGGCTAATTAGCTAGGTTCGATCAGATTGGAAAAAAAAAAAACTGTGTCTTGGTTGTCAAATGATTTTGGCCTTTCCAAGATGGAATAGTAGTTTGCATCTCTAATGCTATTCTCTAAACTAGCTAGCGGTGTTAGTACATATAATTTTTATGTCATATTTGTCTTTGTTATTGGATTGCTGTTCATTATTCGGTTAGTTAATCTTGATGTATTGTCTGCTTGTATGAGTTCCAACTTTCAAATAGTCTTTGTAATGAAAGAAGTCCTGTTTCTTAAGGTAGTTAATCCTTCTTGCAGGATGGATTTAGGACTGATTCTGAAAGGATGATGAGGGATATACAAAAAAGTGCTGGTGGTTGTCAGGTAACATATTTCTAATAGCTTGATTTATCCTTTATCCCATAAAAGCTGCTTGCCTGTGACTTCAATATGTGTTGATCACAAGTAGTTTACGCATACGCTTTTTTGAGAATACATGGGAGGCTATCAAGGGTATGCATAATCGTGTTATAGGGAAATTATTTTTTCTACACATGTGCTTATGTAGTTTCCTATTGAAGAACCTTATGAATTGCTAATGAGCTTATACTGAAATGACCATCCCTGAATGCAATTTGTTTCCTTCGATGACATAAACTAACCCCCCTACCAAAAAAGCTAAACATATGGGCATGTATTGTATCATCTTTGAATATTTTCCCATTTGTGTTCCATTTGCAACTTGTAATATCTTATGTAACTAGAGGTACAAGTTGCGAATGGTGAAAGGTCGTTTGTCACTTATTTCAAAATTTCATGGCCACCAACTTGTCCCTGATTTATGTAAATTGTGCCAGTTTGGATGATAATACCAAGTTACTTCAGTTTCAAACTAGTCTGTCTGGTTGGGGGATTGTTCCTTGTCACTATTGATTGCTCTTGCCTTGCCATTGATTACCCTTGGCTATGCATTTTGGAAGTTATGTTGGCTAGATATATTTGTTTATCTATCTATCAAGCTTATTTTTCAATTCTATTTCTGCCAGGTTCTTCTCTTTTCTGCAACCTTCAATGAGAGGGTGAAGGATTTTGTTACAAGGGTCATAAAGGATGGAAACCAAATCTTCGTGAAGAAGGAAGAACTTACTTTGGAAAAAGTAAAGCAATATCAAGTTAAAGTCCCTGACGAGGCAGCAAAAATAGAGGTTATTAAGGACAAGATCTTTGAGTTTGGGCAAAAAGTTGGCCAGGTTATCATCTTTGTTAGAACAAAACAAAGTACTAAGAATGTACACACTGCTTTGACAAGAGAGGACTATGTGTGCTCCTCAATTCAAGGATCCCTTGATCAATCGGAGAGGGAAAAGATAATACAGGAATTCAAAGATGGGTACACCAAGGTTCTTATATCAACTGACGTTCTTGCTCGCGGCTTTGACCAAGCACAGGTATTATTCATGTGGCACTTGCTTTAAACTGCATTAATTAAACTTTTCTAATTTTATTTTTTAATCGAAGGTTAACCTGGTCATCAACTATGACATGCCAATCAAATATGGTACGAGAGATGAACCTGATTACGAGGTGTACTTGCACAGAATTGGCAGAGCTGGACGCTTTGGCCGAAAAGGTAAATTTGTATGTGGTTCTTGTATATAACTGTATGCAGGATACCTGTTGAACATTACATTATTCAAATAATAGTTGTTATGGGCAGCTAAGTATCTTGGTCTACATTGTAGCAGATAGTTTTGATGTAATTAAGGAATCAAATGAGCTTAGGGTCAACTATCAGACCGAACCTGTGTGTCAATGCTAACTAAGCAACCGGCTTAATGTCTGTGTGTTTTAGCCTCAGCGTGATATTTCACCAAAATGCAATAGTGTGCTGTGAATCCCATCAGAAAGTTTATTCAAGACTTGATATTTTATGATTATGAGATTGATGAAAGTTTATCAGAAAGTTTATTTTCTAGTGTGTTTTTTCTCCAGAATTGTTTTTTACGGGCTTTGATAAGAATCCCTTCACATTGGCTTAACAGAAAAAGATATTATGAAAAAACAAACCCCTAATCAGACTAGCAGACCTTTGTGAGCATAGGCTTAATGTTCCTAATTGTGAAATCATTGCTGGTGACAGGTGCTGTGTTCAACTTACTTTGTGGTGAAACTGATGATGTTGTGATGAGGAAGATAGAGGACTACTTCCAGCACAAAGTACCAGCGGTAATGTTTTAATGTAGTTCATATGATGTACTCCCTCCTTATCGTTTTGTTTGACGTTCCCGACAAGGATATGAGTTAAAAATGAACTTACGTCCGGACGACAAACAAAAAGATCATGAGGGAGTAAATGCTTTTCCTTTTCGATTTATGTGTGTACTCACACTATTTGATCAATTTTAGGTTCGAAGCTGGAAAAGTGAGGAAGATTTTGAGACCGCTCTCAAGGATGCAGGTTTACTTGAGTAGTATCAGAAACATGGTAGCAGTTGCGCTCTCCTCTCAGGACAAATCTCCCTGCTAATTGGCTGAGCCAGTTGCCACAGCGCTATTGTGTTCTTCTGCTTATCTTGGCATCAGCACTGGTTGTTTTCAGCAGAAAGTTGTGTCTGGAGTTTTACCAACATTTTTTATGGTGCGAGTTTATTTTATACGGAGGAAGGCGTTTCTCCCGTTGTGTAATCCGCAGTAGCGCATGTTCATCAGCATTACCGTCTGAAACTGTAAATGTACTTGAACATCAAGATATGGTCGATTCCAAGACGCATGCTTTACGTCCTTGTGCGAAAAACGGTGTTGCTAGAGGGATGATAATAGAGTTGAGATACACTATTTTTCACGTCGAACGACCTATTCTTGTGTATATTAATCTCGTTGCCATCGACAAATTACAGGAGACACGTAACCAATTGCCATGGATTCTGTTCACGAAAGACAAAGTTACAAATTGTCGTGCTCTATAACCTGCGCCCCCCGCCACTCCTCGCCGGGGTTGACGACCACGGGCACCAGCATGGACGCCGCCCCGGCGCACAGGAAGTAGTCCTTGCCGAACTTCTGGTACATGCCTCCCGGGCTGCACAGGTACATGTCCTCGAACCCCATCCGCACCAGCCTGAAACCCAGCCCGCTATACTGCAAAATTCAAACGCACGCATCAGTAAAATCTTTGGTTCCAGATCGAGCGATTATCTGTAGTAACCTTCGTTCGTGATGATGATTAGCAAGCAATCGATCGATCAGTGCCTGGTCGATGGTGGTGAACTTGGACGGCGCCGTGCTGTAGACGCGCTTCTTCCTCTCCTCCGGCGGCGCCGCGTACACCCTGCTCACCTTCTTCTTGAGGATGGTGTACAGGTTCTCCTCGACGGTCCAGACGCCCTGCCGGGGCTCCTCGTCGCCGCCGGACGAGAACCAGCCGCCGGAGTCCTCCCGCTTCATCGCCTCCGCGGGTGTGAGGATGCCGAAGTCGGAGGCCGGCGGCGGGTGGGACGAGTAGGGGCAGCCCCGGAGGCCCTCCACGGCCGTGCCGCCGCGCTTGTCGAACTTGATGTGGCTCAGCACCGCGCTCGTCAGCTCCACCGGCTTGGCGCCCGTGTTCCGGACGATCAGCGCCGTCGCCATGCTCAGCGGGTACAGCGTCACCACGTACGAGATGTCCAGCTTGCCCTTGGTGCACCCCAGCTCAACCTGCGCAACATCATTTTTCAACATCCCAATCAAGGGAGTAAGTAATTCACCCACATGTAGATGAGATGTACCTGCACTGCATCGAGGGAGTCGGAGTCCGCATCCTTGACGGTCCACTCCGACCCGGCGAGGAGCGCCTCGGAGCCGCCCGACGAGCTGGACACCTGGTTGAGCACGACCCCGACGCCGCCCCTCACCTTGGCGGGGTCCGCCACCGTGTGCAGCACCTCCCGGCACCCGTCGTCCTTCTCCTTCCAGTACACCTTGGGCCTGTACGACGTGACCAGGCCGTCGCCCAGCCGGAGCTGCAGCGAGCTGCCGTTCCGCACGCTCAGCTCCGCCGTGGCGTTCCCGGCCGGATCGGCGACGAACTTGAGGCCCTTGCGCCCGAACGACTCCTCCAGGGACTGATGCGGCGCCGTCGCCGCCACGGCCGCGGCCGCGGAGGCCCGCACGGTGCGCCGCGCGCAGGACGGGAGGTGGAGCGGGAGGATGGAGGTGGTGGCCATTGCTTTGCTGCGGAGCGGAGTGAGTGGGACGGGAGAGGAGAGGAGTAGCAGAGCGCCCTCTCGAGACGAGACGAGCCGGCCTTCACTGCAGCCTCATATCCCTGGGCGTCAGGATATAGTGTCTCTTTCTCCTTGTCGCTTCCCTTCCTCCCGCTCTTTTGGAGCCATATCTTTTTTTTCTCTCTCAAGAGATATCAAAGGGGTGGTACGTAGTAGGAGTGTACAAGGCGAGAGCAGAGTGAGCGCACGTGAACGAAGGAAAAAAAACTAAAATGTTCGGTAATTCACGAACAGTTCTTTGTTCTTGAGATATTAACGTGCATTTTACTGCTAGGAATCACAACACAAACATGTCAGGATGGCCGAGTGGTCTAAGGCGCCAGACTCAAGTTCTGGTCCTCTAACGAGGGCGTGGGTTCAAACCCCACTTCTGACAAATCTTCCTTCACTTTTTTTTGTTCAAACCCCACTTCTGACAGATTTGTAATGCAACATTTGTCGTTAGGACAACTTTTATTAGTTCATTTTTAATTTTTTTTATTGTCTGAAGCGACAATTATTTCGAAACGGAAGTAGTAAAAAACAAGAAAATATCAAACGGGGATTAAAATCACGTCGATGATATACTGTCACATTTCAACCCTGCTCGTTAACCTCCGACAGTCCGCGACCCTACCCAGGCCAGGGTTTCACAGTTTTTCAGTTTGCCCGCGAGATTCGATCAGGGTCACCTAACCTCAACCAGGACACTAGTACCGGGGATCCAGAGTTGCCGCGCGGCCGCCGCAGGCATGTCGGCACATAGCTCGAGCAGCCTAGCAGCAGACAGAGCGGCAAGAGAACGGCGTCTTCATGAGGACAGCACCTGGCTAATCTGACGCTGGTAGTGCCAGCTGTGACCACTACCACCCACGCACAAGCTACAACCAACCGGCAAACAGACGGCTCCAATGAGAATAACTTCAAGCGACCAAGAAATGATGCGAGCGAAGCAGGCCACTTCGATTCGTCATCTTTGCAACAACTACATAGTGGAGCACTGAAATGGATTCAGCATCATCAGGAGGGACCAATAGGAATAAAGAAAGCAAGACACTGGTATAAAAAAACTAGTAAAGGAAACCTCCAATCTAACCCACTTTCAGATCCACCCGACATAAAGGGGTATACTCTCCACCGAACAACGCAACACGCACGCACAAACGCGACACAGGTTTCTGGCAAATTCCTTTGCCTTTTTGTCTGGCATAATGGAGATGCACCATTAAGGAGTCTTCGAGCTAAGCAAACTGAAAAAGGAATATAGTAAAAAGGGAGGGGGGGAACTAATAGCTAGCCAACTGCTCCAGGAACCCTCTTGGGTGGGCCTTGCCGCCTCCACAAGTAGCCCCCTACTAGATCCCCCAGTTCCTTCATCAGGGCTGCATGTCAGGTTGTTGAGTTCTTCAGGACCGGACCGTTCTGCTTCATGGCCAGCTAAGGAACTGCGGTGTTCCATCAACCTAGCCTGTCTTGGCTGTAACACCATTGGCGAGGGCAGGTTTCTCGGCTGCTGGTGCTGATTGGGCCACCTTTGATGCGTAGGTAGCAACAGCAGCAGCACCATTCTCTGTGGAGGGAGGCTTCAGCTCTCCATTGACGCCGTTAGGCACGGAGATCTTAGGCTTCCCGCCGTCTGCAACTTCCTGGCGTTGCTCTCCAGTGACTGGAGTGGGAGCCCTGCTGTCCCATACCTGAATGATATAGACAGTCAGTACATAATACAAACAGCAGTGCCACTGCCATGTCAAGGACTGATGATGAATGAGGCACAACCGTACCTGCTTCTGGATCTGCTGTTGCTTCACCCTTTTCTCCTGCATCAACTTCTGGCGGCTCTCATAGAAAGCGAAGTCCTCCAGGATGGAGGTCTTACTGACATACTCCTTGAATATCTTAAGCATCTGAAGGCCTTGTTCAAGGTGAACCTGAAATTTTGGACAAAGGGTTAAAAAGAGTGAAAATCAAGAAACTGCCACTTTTGCAATCCAGCATAATTTGAACAAAATCCTTGTCAATGCTCTTCTGACCTCTTGGGTGTCACGGCTGTTTGTGACAGGCTTGTTCTCATTGTTCTCCAGGATGATGTGCTTGAGAGCATTGTTAGGGACGTCTTTGACAATGTGCCACTTAACAGAGAAGGAACCATTCCACTTGTCTTGCTGCCAGTATTCTAGGGATTTCTCAAAATCAACAGCACCAGTCATTTCAGCAACACCAACAAACTGGCCACTTGTATTCACCTGAAATTTCATTAAAAATCAAATCAGTGTAAGGAAAAAACTAACTCAACACTCACAACTTCATAGCAAGCATGGAAAAAAACATCCTACCGAGAAAAACAAGAATATAGGACATGTAGAGCCCTTTGACTGAGCTTCCTGATATGCAGCGTCAAGCTTCTTGTTTCCATTTGTGGTGCTGGCCCACACATTGTATTTTATACTCTTGTGGATATCATCCTCACTGTACGATTTAATGACAAAGAACTTAGCAGCATCATATTGAACAGGGAAGTCATCTCTGTTGAACTGTGCTTTATCAGGTACAGCACTATCATTCTTGCTTTCACTAGAAGGAAGGCTCTGCCCTTTTACAGCAATTGTAACATTATGACCATATAACTTCTGGTTCTTGAAACGGCCTGATCGAGGACCTCTGTTCAATTCGATTGTACCATCCTGACTCTCGCTGCCATAACCATAGTATCCATTACCACGGCCCCTCGGCCTGTACCTGTTATCCATATTGACACCCCATCCACCATATATTCTGGAATCATATCCGTTACTTCCATAAGCAGGACCCGTTTTCAATGAATTCCCATACTGAGTGTAAGGTCGAGGGTTCGTGTACATCCTATTTGGATATGTAGGACCAGATGATCCTGTTGTAGATGTAGGTCTTCTGTTCTGTGTACCCTGGATGAAGGAAATCCAAGAAAATCAGCTAGCTAGCAAACAAATGTTCTCTGAAATGTAGATCTTCACATTCAACTCAAAATAAGGCAAAAACTCAAATAATCTTTTAATATATCCATGTGTGCACCTCAAGCGTTAAGAGTATTTAGGGTTAAACGATGCATCTGAGCATCTCCTATCAAAACTAGTAAACAGTGATGTTATTAGCCCACTAAGAACCATGCAGAAGAATCATATTACAGATCTATATATGAATAAAAAAATGATCAACCGATTGAACTCACCATCTGCTGGTGCTGGGTTGTGGCACCCTTGTTCTGATTCCTTGCCGAAGAAACATTAACATTGTATGTTGAGGACGGCATATAATTAGTTGCAGGTGTTCTTTGCTGTCCATTGGCATAAGCAGAACCATCATACCATGCAAAGTGTGCTCCTGTGCTATCATACCCATATGTTGATGTGTCCAGGTAACCATAAGAGGGAGCTCCACCTAGCAAGGGTGCCCTATAAGTTCCATCAGGCGTCAGTGAAGAATTTTGGTGGCTTGACGCAACGGGTACAGTTCCAATGTTACTGTGAGCAGTACCATTAGGAACAACACCATTTGCGGTTGTCTTGGCAGGATCTGCTTTAGCTGCTGGCTTTTCAGGATTGGCAGAAGGCTGCACGTCGCCTTGAGTGGCAGAAGGAACTGGTGTAGGAGGCTGAAAATATGCAGTTGGATACTGGTACTGGGTGCCAAACATCTGGCCATCAACTGTTGGAACTGGGGAGCTAGCAGGAGAGTATGCACCGTAAGGAGCGTACCCATATCCATAAATATCTCCATATACTGCCTGTGAGATTCCAAAGGAATATTGAAACAGTTAATTGTAATGTTTCTGGATGAAGCACATTATGATAAAAGCATCAAGAAACCAGATGCACGATTCTTATGACAAGATGTTAGTGGCAGACACACAAGTTCTTTTGAAGGAGGTAACACTGCAGTGAGCACAAGGAAAGGAAAAGCCAAGCCAAAAAAAACATACACAAAAAGGAGGGTGGATAGGGATAGCTTTCTACTTATTACACATCCCACAATAGACTTGACAGTACAGCTATCAGTAGACAATAATAGCAAACAAAATTGACTTTAACAACATTAACTACACTAAGAATATGCCAGGATGCAAATCATGGTGGGAATCAACATATGGATAGTTAAAGGATAACTTACTGGGGCAATCTCCACTCCATCTGGATTTAGATATCTGGGATAATCATCCCACTCGCTCATGGAACCGTCGTAACCTGGAAGAGCACCAGCACAATTCAGTCAGCATATAATGACAGAGCCCATCATACAAACAGCAATCCAGCTTCTACTGTCAGGAAAAATAAACTACGTAACTGAACGCAACAAAAAATAATTAGAGGATCACTTAAGAGCCTAAGCAAACTAGGATAAGATCACTTTAATATTAATTCCACGGTTCCTCACCTCCATAGTAATACGCTGGCAGATAAAACAGGTTGGGGTCCATAAAGTCTTGAAGCACCGGCGTGATGGACCGCTCAGGCGGGATGGACACGCTCAGCGGTTGGCTAGCTGCAGCACCCTGCAGGATTGAACAGGAAGAAAGGCAAATAAATCGGAATTACATATCACCAGGAACCAATCATGAACATACACGAAGCTACTGTTCTATCTCGACCTTAATAGCACCAGCAGGCTCGGTAGCACCCGCCGCCTTGGGCTGAGAATCCAACGACAACTTCTGCAACAGATCCGTGGTTTCTTTGCGCAGCAAATCGACGAATTAAGGAGTAACAACGGTTTATTTAGATCCCAGAGCTTATCACAACGAGTGGCAGCAATAAAATCAATGGAAAACAGGAAGAGATTTTTTTGCTTCCTGTAGCACGCCACCGATAGGCAAAGGCTGCGAACAGTGAAAACGCATCGATCTGTACAAGTCAAACAAGTAAACGCAACAAGGACAGACAAGAGCACCGGACACGGGGGCCACCGGCCGGCCGGCGCCGGCGTAGCCACCACGGACGGCATAGCAAACCAAACACGACTCAACCAAACCCGTCAAAAGTCAAAGGCAAAACCTTTACAAGCAACCACCACGCAAGGATACGATCCGCGACAGGGGTAGCGGCAGCAGCAGCCGGAGCAGCAGCCGGCGCCGGCGCGGTGGCCGTGGCCGTGGCCGTGGACGGTGGCGGCGCGACGGGGGCCATGGTGCAAGCAAGCGAGATCCCAAAGGGAGGCGACGGCGAGATCCGAGAGCGCCCGACCGGCCGGACCTTATCCTCTCGCTCTCTCTCTCTCTCTTCGGATAGGTAGATGGGTAGCTAGCTAGCCCGGGGCAGAGAGGAGGAGGAGGAGGAGGCGGCGGGATGGGGTGGGACGGGGAGGGAGGCGGCCGCCACCAGAGGGAGAGCAGCGCGGCGGCTGGGCTAGCAATAGCGGCGGTACTGGTACAGGTGTGTGAAAGAGGGGGTTTTGGGTGGGGAGCGCGGGGTTGATATAGCACAGCTGGATTAGAAGAATTCGAGAGGACCACAGCTCACTGGACGTGGCTGCTTTGGATTCCCCTCCCGTTCAATTTATTTTCTTATTTAATTATTGGTGAAGTTTTTATTATTAATCCCGCCATCTTCCTCTTTTCTTCAAAAAAAATAGTGTTTTTCTTTTTTTTTTCTTTTCAGTTCCATGTGTACTGCTACTACGTTCGGTGATCTGATCCACTTCGAGCTGGTGATCTGATCCACTTCGATTACTGAAATTCTGCTAATTATGATGATAGCTGTTGCTCGGTTCAGATCCATTCATTTCTCTTTCGGGAGAGGGGTTATTCACAGATCCCTTCCTTAGCCCAGTGGGTTTGCAGACCATTCATTAGTGATTTCCGTATATGTTAACAACAGGGCAGACCATTGTTCGTATTATCTTTCTACGAAAGCGACGGTGTATTTTGGAGGAGATCGAGCTGCTTCCAGGTCCAAATTTGTTTGTTTTGTTCTCGAACCGATGGTGATGCGGTTTTTCTTCATCTGAAAAAATACTACTTTTGTTATGTGTCGTGTTTATATGTATGATCCGTGTCGCGTTTTTTTGTTGGATCTATAAACAGTAAGTACTAGTAAAAGCATGATCTTGCAGTGAGTTGGCGTGCACTGTTTTACGCTAGCTGCACAATAATTGCTCCAGTCCAAATCTGCTTGCTTGATACACGGTACGTCTCTACTTTAACTGTTTCCAGTCAGCCCCCCAGTCCAGTCCAGTGCATGCACTTGCAGCGTTTTTCCCAGTTTTGTTAACGAGCGGAAAAGGGATAATAATAAATGCACGCGCGGGTAAGCGTGAACTGGACTAGAGCAACGGACGGACGGACGGGCGGGCTGCGTCCAGTTCACGCGTGGCGCACGCAGGCGGCCACGCACCTCGCCGCATGGCCGCAACAGATCACCCGGCCAGCTTCCTTTTCTTTTTGCTGTTCTTTTATTTAATTGTTTATTTTTCTGGGCGGCAGCCGCCAGCCTTTTTCTTTTCTGTTATTTTAAATATGTTCTTTATTTTGATGGGTGTTTCCAGGCGTAAAAGAAAACAAGTGAAGATAAGATCTCTCACGTGCCGCGCCTGCCACGCTGCCAGCGACGGGATCCGTCGTCCGTTCCGTCGCACGAGGCCAAGCCCGGCACCGCACCACGCCACGCCACCGCAAACAAAACGGGAGGAGGAAAACGAGACGCGCGTGGACCGTGGAGTCAGTCGCGACGAGATGCAGCGTCTGATGACACGGCCGGCCGGGGACATGGAAACTTTTCTCTGCTACTAGTAGTAATCTGGGACGACGCTGAATTCCTCTGAAATTTGTTTCTGATGGTCCAGATGAATCCGTATGAATTTCTCTGCTACTACTACTACTATCTGGGACGCAGACCAAACCTACAACAAGCATTACTCTATCGCGGTCGCGGATTGAAGCAACAGATCGGATGCCGAGCTGCACTGCACACGCTGCATTTGATCAGATCTGGGCGTAATAACATTAACAACCGTGTCCGTCCCTGGAAAGAACGTGCACTTCTTCTGCTGAGTGAACAAGGATACGGGCACGCCACCATTCCGTTTCGTTCCGTTCTGCCGTCCCTAGTACTACTAGCCTGTGCGGTCGGAATTCGTCAAATTGTCCCGCATATGGCACACGCATGCTCTTAAGTGAGTGAGTGTAGTACTACAAGTCAAAAACACTGAAAAATACGACGCTCGACTTGACGAAGAAGAAGATGGTCTGCAAACAAGTTGGCTGGTTTTGTCTCGTCTTGGCGTGCCTTGCCCAAATTCGCTTCCCTCGCCTCGTCCCCAAACGGATGCCTCTGGAGCAGAGCAGCACGTCCCGATCAACGCTCCCGAAACTCAAGGTTAATCATCATCCAACAACCGCCACAATAATAAGTCGAGGATGATTCCATGGTACAAGCAGGAGTAGCTCTGACCGGACCGGCACAAGCTGCTAGTACATGGACACTGACGGCAACATCCTGGATGGAACGTGGCGATTTTTCATCTTCACCAATGAGTGGCATCCACTACTGCGACACACAAAGATCCCTGGAACTGGAAATGGGACTCCCGGAAGACGACTGACAGAATCCGGACACGTACAACACACACGAAAATAGTATATGAAAATCAAACGTGTAACGCCCCAATTTTATTAGAGAGGCTATTTAAAATTTTGTTGGATGTTCTGCTTTTGAGTGTCAATCACCTAAAAAGTTAATTTGGAAAAGGACCTAAAAATCTGGAAATTAAGAAATCTTCATCCTGGCCAAAGGCCCCTTTGGGCCGAAACCCCCTTAACTTTCTGGGCCCAACCCCTTTTATTTTCTCCTCTTCTTCCCTCCCTGGCCCGGCCCAATCTTCTTTTCTCCCGCCAGCCCGATCGCGCGCCGCGCGCCGGAAGCGCGCCTCGGATCCCCGTCTACCCCCCCCCCCCCCTTGTCCGTTACTTTCCCCCCCCGTCACCGCCACGCCGGGCCCACCCGTCGGCTTTCCTCTCCCTCACGCTTTTCTCTCTCTCGCGTGGGTTTTGCGGGCCCCGTGCCTCGGCCGCGGCGCGGACGCCAAGGCTCCTCTACGCGGAACCCTATAATCGCCATGAATCCGCAGCCCCCGTCTTCGTGACTCGCACGGAAGCCCCTCCTATATAAACGCACCCGATCTAAACATCTCTCCGCTCCCGGTTTCTTCACCACGCGGGAGCCCTGCTCCGCCGCCGACCCGCCTCGGTGAGCCCCTCGCCAGTGCGTTCCTCCCCGTCTACCCCCCCCCCCCCCCCCCCCGTCCGCATGCTCACCTCCCTCCGCGGTTTGCAGGTGCTCGGTGAAGCCGCTCGGACCTTCCCCGACGGGCCTCGCGACGAGAAACCCTAGCCCCGGCGAAAACCCGGTAACTTCTCCATCCTCTCCGACGTTCTATCGTGTTCTCTGGTTGTGGTCTCGATCTAACCCCACCTTCATCCTTACCTCGGCTCAGAACACCCTCGGAGCAAGGAAAGACCGAGGGATTACCCCCCCCCCCCCCCCCCCCCCCCGTCGTCGTTTCCCCGTAGACCGGAAGGCGTCGCCGTCTACCCCGTTGCGCGCCTCTTCTGCTTCTCCGGAGACCCCGCTGTTGCCCTTGGTGAGCTCCCCGTGCTCCCCTTTCTCTCCCCATGTGTTTGCATGTGCGTTAGGACCCTGTTTGCGGGGGTTTTTCTTGCTCCGGCGTGCTCGTTGGCCCTCGGCCATGGCGCGCCGCCGCGGCCGGTTGTCGCCGGTGACCGGCTCTGACCGGGATTGGTCCGTGGCCGTTGGATCCAGCACCCGCGGCTGTGATTAGAAGTTGTGATACCCCTTCGTTTATTTAGATCCTGGCCGTTGGTTTCAAAACGTGGAGCCCCCGATGGGCCACGTCGACGGGTTAATCTGGGCCGTGGGCTTCGGATCCGTCGGCCCCGATTTAAAATCGGCGTACCCCTTCGTAGGATCTAATCTGGGCCCCTCGTTTTATTTTGGACGGTCCACGTTGAATCCGAGCCTATTCCGTGGCAGAATTGCGCCCACACCCCTGAAGGCCTCCGGTTTTCCTCACTTTAGCCCTCGGATTTGCTAGGAAGCCCCTGGAACCCCTTTTATTTCGGTTTTTAGCTGCAGAATAGCTCCTAGGCCCCTGTACTTCTCTATTTTCGCATTATAATAGCTTCTGCAGTGCACTATTTGTCAGTTTAGCCCCTGAATTAAATAGTATTTGTAGTTTATCCCCTGCAGTAGTAGATATTCACTTAAATCACATGTTTAGTAAATAAATAACCATCATTTTATGTGTAATAAAATCTTGTATTTATAAAAATGGCATTTACATGAGTTGTAAAGTATGTGAAAATCTATTAAATCATGTGATGCACTCTTTTATATGTTTCTTAGCACATAAAATAATGGACAACTGTAAATGGCATAGTGTAGGTATACCAGAACTTGATTAAATCACTGTGGAATGTATGTAAATGCCTTGTTGTGTGTATGCTATGTTTATCCCTATGCCTTTATTTTCACGCTTGTACTTATTTTCTTTGTGTTGTTTTCTTGCATATGTTTGCGTGATTAGAGGCGATCCCGGAGTCGACTTACAGCCTTCAGGACCAGGTGTTTGACTACGTCGACCCACACTACCCAGGCGAGTGTCCTTGACCACTTTGCTCCGTTTAGGGATTATTTAAGGATATAGATAGAACTAGATGCATGCAAGTCACTTAACTTGAATCCTATGCTAGACTGTTTCCCTAGATTTCCATAATATTCCTTGTTGCTGTTTTGGATAGATGTTAGGGTCTTTTGTGGGTGGTTTACTACTGCTTAGCCATGCTGTCATAGTTGGGGGAGTAACTTTACTTAAAATTGCCATTATGCTTACTCTACTATACTCTGTATTATTGTGGTTATGGTGGGATGGTGTAGTTGTTAGGAATCTAGGCAGGCAGGTTTGAGTGGTGGGTGCAGTACGCACGAGACTCGGGTGCATTTGTGTTGGCGCCTGCCCTAGATTCTAAGGACCGGTTCTTGGTGACATTGCGACCAGGTATTACCGTGCCACCACATGACGTTATGGAACGGCTTAGCCATTTATCTAGGAGATCTTTCAATAAGTATGGGCAATGGTTGGTGCGGGGAACGAGTTCAGCGTTACCTGCTCTGGGATCCGCATGGCTCAAGAGGGGGCTGCCACGTCGGAGGGTGTACTCCATTATGTCGTGGTAGGCGAAACCTTAGAGCGCTCGTACTTGTCGGGAGACCCTTTGTAAAGGCTCTTTTGTGGACTCCTGGCCACACACCTTAGGCAGTGTGAGACGGCAGGATGGAGTTTTCTTAGTCGTCGTTAGACGATGAAATCACAACTTGTGGGTAAAGTGGTACAAACTCTGCAGAGTATGAAACTATCTAGATAGCCGTGCTCACGGTCACGAGCGCGCCTGGTAGTATTGCCTTGATTAGTCAGTTTGGGATTGGTTGGTTGTTGGTGAGTCGGGCGTTGACCCGGTGGGTTGGTTCCAGGTGGGATAACCTGGACAGTGGTGAGTCGGGAGGGTGTCACCCGACGGTTTATACTATTATTACATTTATGAGTCCCTCACCTAGTAAATAGGATGCTAAGGTCAACTTAGGGAATTAAGGTTGCATAGAGGCTAACCCGTGTCAGCTTTCCTCATTGAATAGCCCGCATGTCATATTTTCCCTCACTCGCGGAGTACATTAGGTACTCATCCTCGCTTCTTTCCTTTTTCTGTTTTTCTTGTGCATATATTGCTGCTCAGGTCCCAGTGGTGGAGAGATGGACGAGGAGTTCGACGCAGACGACACTGGTGCTCAGGCCTAGGCGGGTGTTCCCACGGACGGCGCCTGTGATGGAGATCCTACCACTACCTTTCCGCTGTCATGAGTTTTTCTTTTAGACCTGCGGGTCATTCTTGTACCGATGTTGGTGTACTCGCCGTACTTGGCCTATCATGTTTATCGAGCTTGGCTTAATTATATATGATATCACTCTTGTGCTCATGTGTGGTGAAAACTGATCCTGGCACACGCGAGAATTGCGCTTTGTTTCCTTTTGCAGGAACAGGGTGTTACAAGTTGGTATCAGAGCCGATGCTGTCCCTAGGACCCCAGCCTAGTTAGAAATGGTCGTGAACTAAAACTATTTTCGCCTCAACGATCCCCTACTCAAGAAAAATTTGCGAAAATATGGTGTGTGTCTCTATTTCTTCGTGCCTTACCTCTTTTCGAGAAAACTTTATCTCTCCTACTATTTGTTTGAAAAGTTTCTAATAAATGAACTTTTCTAATCCTCCTCTTATTCAAAATTGTGAAACTACCCCAAAGATGCCACGCTTAGGATAGGTGGACACCTAGTTCTGAGTCGCGTAGCCGTTAAATTTTCTTCATGTCTTGAATTGCTTGATGCTAGCTTTGACTGATGCATGTGCATGGTTGTGATTGTTTTTATTATTAGTAGGGCTATTAGATAATTTTCCTTCTTTTCGGGAAATTTTACCCCACATTGCCTTTTGTTATATATTGCTATAGCTTACGTGTTATAATACATGTAACAGATGGCAGGCAGGGGACGTGGTCGTGGCAGAGGCCGCGGTGAGCCTCCAGAGGATGAGGGCCCCGCCTTTCACATGCCTGGTTGGGCGGGCCGTGGAGCTCGTGGTGCACCCGTCGCTTCTGGGGTGCAGCAGATGTTGGCGGCACAGAACCAGATTCTCCAGAGTCTGACCCAGGTGCTGGCCAACATGCAGCCAGCTCCCCCGCCACCACCTGCTCCTGGTGGGGGGCTGCGTTCGTGCCTCAGGGACTTTCAGAGCACACAGCCTCCCGTCTTCAGTCGCCCCGTGGAGCCTATGGATGCTGATGACTGGCTGAAGACTGTTGACAGTAAGCTGAGACTGATACAGTGTGTGGGCCCAGAGAGGGTTTTGCTAGCTGCTCACCAGCTGGCAGGACCGGCAGCTGACTGGTGGACGGCACTCACTGCCGCTCACGCCGCCCCTGAGAGCATCACTTGGGAGGAGTTCTGCCACAGCTTTCGGGGTCACTTTATTCCAGCTGGAGAGGTCAAGATGAAGCGCAAGGAGTTTCTGAGCTTGAGACAGGGAGGGTCGACAGTGCGTGAGTACCTCACTCGCTTCACGCAGCTGTCGCGCTACGCGCCAGAGGAGGTCAGGACAGATGATCTGAAGCAGGACTGTTTCATCCAGGGACTGAACGAGGAATTGAAGCATGCTCTGTCCAGCAGCTACTACGGGAGTTTCCAGATGATGATTGACAAGGCATATGTGTTGGAGAGGCAGCTACCTGAGTTGGAGGCACACAGGAAGCGGAAGACTGCTTTCCAGGGCCAGTCCTCGAGCAGTGGAGCACGCCCCCGCTTCGCACCTCAGCCGAGTGGACCCTACAGACCACCGGTGGGACAGTGGCAGCCACAGAGGTACCCAGCACCCGCTTACCGACAGCCCCAGCAGCAGCAGCAGCGTGCCCAGCAGCCCCAGCATCGCTCTACTCTTCCACCTCGTCCACCAGGGCCCCAGCAGAGTCAGGGAGGCAGGCCTCAGGGAGCCAGAGGTGACCTTCAGTGCTATAACTGTGGGGAGACAGGACACTTTGCCAACCGTTGCCCGAAGAAGCCAGTGCCGCAGTCCCAGCAGCAGCAGCAGAGGTTCACGCGTGGTCGGGTGAACCACGTGGCCTTGGAGGAGGCTCAGGAGGCCCCAGACGTGGTGTTTGGTATGTTTCTTGCTAATTCTTACCCCGCTTCTGTCTTGTTCGATTCAGGTGCTACTCACTCATTTATTGCTCACGAGTTTGTTCGGAGGCACTCTTTGGGGACTTCTTCGATTACCCATATGATGGTGGTCCACTCTCCCGGAGGAGAGTTCAGGACTAATGTGGTGTGCCCCAATGTCGGTATTGACATTATGGGGATGGTTTTCTCTGCAAACCTTATTGTGTTGGAGTCCCGAGGATTGGATATTATCTTGGGGATGGATTGGCTGGCCAAATATGATGGGGTGATTCTTTGCGCCACACGGACGGTGAGGTTGACTTATCCTGATGGTACCACGGTGGAGTATACTTCTTCCCCAGCATCTACTGATAAGATCCGGATTAATCAGATGGGTGAACCAGAGGAGGTTCGGGTGGTCAAGGAGTTCTCTGACGTTTTTCCTGAGGAGTTGCCAGGTATGCCACCTGATCGTGATATTGAGTTTGTTATTGAACTAATACCTGGTACTGCTCCTATCTATAAGAGACCCTACAGGATGGACTCTCAGCAGCTAGCGGAGCTGAAGGACCATATTGATGAGTTGTTGAGTAAGGGTTTTATTCGCCCTAGTTCCTCGCCTTGGGGAGCGCCGGTTATCTTTGTGCCGAAGAAGGATGGGACCCAACGGTTGTGCGTTGATTATCGGGCTCTTAATGTCGTGACCATCAAGAACAAGTATCCCCTGCCGCGTATTGAGGATTTGCTTGATCAGCTTAGAGGAGCTTGCGTGTTCTCTAAGATTGATCTTCGTTCTGGGTACCATCAGATGAAGGTTCGACCCTCGGACATCCCGAAGACAGCTTTCGTCACTCGCTATGGTCTCTATGAGTACACGGTGATGTCCTTTGGGTTGACTAACGCTCCAGCTTACTTTATGTACCTTATGAATAAGGTATTCATGGATTATCTGGATAAGTTTGTGGTGGTCTTCATTGATGATATTCTGGTTTTCTCGAGGGATGAAGACGAGCATGAGGAGCATTTGAGGTTGGTTTTGCAGAAGCTTCAGGATCATCAGTTGTATGCCAAGTTCAGCAAGTGCGAGTTCTGGTTGAAAGAGGTGTCTTTCCTAGGGCATGTTATATCTGAATGAGGAGTTGCTGTTGATCCAGGCAAGGTGGCAGATGTGTTGAAGTGGGAGGCACCTGTGGATGTTGGCCAGATCAGGAGTTTCTTGGGGATGGCGGGCTATTACCGCCGTTTTATTGAGGGATTCTCGAAGATTGCTAAGCCGCTTACCAAGTTGCTCGAGAAGGGAGCAGCTTTCGTCTGGACGCCCGAGTGCGAGGCGAGCTTTCAGGAGTTGAAGATGAAGTTGACTACGGCGCCAGTGCTGGTGATGCCTGATATGCAGAAGGAGTTCTCGGTCTATTGTGATGCATCTCGGCAGGGTTTGGGTTGTGTCCTTATGCAGGAGGGACATGTTGTGGCCTATGCTTCTAGGCAGCTTCGAAAGCATGAGAGGAATTATCCGACTCACGACTTGGAGTTGGCTGCGGTGGTTCATGCGTTGAAGATTTGGAGGCACTACTTGATGGGGAAGAGGACGAAGATTTATACAGATCATAAGAGTCTCAAGTATATATTCTCCCAGCCGGATCTTAATCTCCGACAGCGCAGGTGGCTAGAGCTCATTAATGACTTTGATGTGGGCATCAACTTCCATCCGGGAAAAGCTAATGTTGTGGCGGATGCTCTGAGCAGGAAGGTGCATTGCAATGCATTGATGTTGCAGCCTCAGTTGTGTGAAGAGTTTGCGAGACTTAACCTCAGCTTGGTGTCTAGTCCCGATGCAGTGGTCATGGATGTGGACTCCACCTTGGAGCGTGATATTCGGGATGGTCAGAAGGATGATAGGGAGATTTTGAAGATTAAGAGGTTGATGAAGGAAGGCAAGATTGCAGGTTACCGAGAGGATGAGCAGGGGACTCTATGGCTTGGGAAGAGGATTTGTGTGCCTAAGGATGAGGCTCTCCGTCAGTTGATCTTGAGAGAGGCACATGATTCGGGTTACTCCATTCACCCTGGGAGTACCAAGATGTATCAGGATCTCAAGGAGCGCTTCTGGTGGCGACGAATGAAGCGTGATGTGGCTCAGTATGTGGCTCTTTGTGAGACGTGTCAGCTTGTGAAGGCGGAGCATCAGAGACCTGCAGGATTACTTCAGCCTTTGAGGGTGCCTGAGTGGAAGTTTGAGGAGGTCAGTATGGATTTCATTGTTGGACTGCCCAGGACCCAGTCGGGGTATGATTCTATCTGGGTGGTGGTTGATCGATTGACCAAGGTTGCTCGTTTTATTCCTGTCAAGGAGGCTTACACAGTTTCCACTTTGGCTGAGTTGTACATGTCCAGGATTGTGTGCCAGCATGGTGTGCCCAAGCGGATAGTCTCTGATCGTGGTGCGCAGTTCACATCGAGGTTCTGGCAGAAATTACAGGAGTGTTTGGGTACTCGTCTTGATTTCAGCTCAGCCTATCACCCGCAGACGGATGGCCAGACCGAGAGGGTTAATCAGATTTTGGAAGACATGTTGAGAGCTTGTGCCTTGAGGAACACCAAGAGCTGGGATAGGCATTTGCCTTATGCGGAGTTCTCATATAACAACAGCTATCAGGCGAGCTTGAAGATGTCTCCATTCGAGGCTTTGTATGGCAGGAGGTGCAGGACACCCTTGTTTTGGAGCCAGTCGGGCGAGGGACAGGTATTTGGGCCAGAGTCTCTGAGGGTTGCTGAAGAGAAGGTGCGTGAGATTCGTCAGAACTTGAAGGCAGCCCAGACCAGGCAGAAGAGCTACGCTGATACTCGGAGGCGAGAGTTGACCTTTGAGGTGGGAGACTTTGTGTACCTCAAAGTGTCGCCTATTAGAGGGCTTCGTCGGTTCAAAGTGAAGGGCAAGCTAGCACCTCGGTATATTGGGCCGTTCAAGGTGTTGGCTAGGAGAGGAGCAGTTGCTTACCAGTTGGAGTTGCCACCTCGGTTGTCAGATGTCCATGTGTAAGGATCGAAATGCCCAAGAGGGGGGGTGAATTGGGCTTTCTTTAAATTTTAAAGCAATTTAAGATTAACAACCTAAAGCCCAATTCCCTATGCAATTAAACTATGCAATCAATGTAAATTAAAGTTGCGGAATGAATATTGCATAAGAGTAAAAGGGAGAGGGATGCAAACGCTCAAGGGACACGGAGTTTATCCCGTGGTTCGGTAAGATCACAAGGATCTTCCTACATCCACGTTGTGACACCCACCGAAGGGTTTTGCCACTCCCAAGTCACCGAGACTAGGGGCTTCTTCACTATTCTTCTCCGTTCGCCAACCTTGGCAAGGTGGAGCTCAAGCCTTGTACACTTTTGGGATCCTCCGGGCTTCCACAAACCACTTGGCAAGCTCCGGAAGTTACACACACCAAGGGACACTCCCTTGTGGCTCTCACTATGCTAGAGACTCCAATCACCTAGAGTGGAGGCACCCAAGCACTATCTCTAGCTAGTTCTAGCCTATCTCTTGGTGTACAATTGATGTGAAATTGATGTGAAAGTGGTAGCTCTCTTGCTTGAATGCTCTAGGATGTGTAGAGTATGTCTGGGCTTCAAGTCATGTCGATTTGACAGGTTGAAGGGGTATAAATAGCCAGCCTCCACGAGATAGCCGTTGGAAAAGTAGGCTGACATCACTTGTCTGCGAACACCGGATGATCCGATGTCTTCCCTTCAGTTAACATCGGTCAAAGCCAAATTAGCTGATGTCACTGTGTCAGATATGACCGTTGTTAGACCGATGTTGTTCTTTCTTCTCATCGGATGATCCGGTGGCTCTTCCTCCAGAATTATGCTTGATCTTGAGGCTCACTGGAGTGATCGACCGATGTATGTCTTCCGCACATCGGATGATCCGGTGCTTCACTCGGTCCAATGGTATTGCAATCTGTGATGATGGACCGATGTCACTGAGCCACTCACATCGGATGATCCGGTGAGTGCATTTGTCTGAGGTCTTCTTCTTCAATAGAACCAACTTGACCGATGTAGTCAACTCATATAACGTCGGTTGATCCGGTGTGTTCAACTTGTTGACTTCGAGTTGTTTTGAGTTGTTCTTTTGGAATTTTGAACTTGTGACCTCTTTGACATTTGTTTGAAGTGTTGTTTTGATTGTCTTCAAGCATGGAATGATATCAAGTTAGAGCTTTCACTTCTTGTCATCATATGTTTTCATTTGATCTCATTCGTTGATTTTATATGGGTCTCCAATGTAATTTTGATTTCATTTGATTGAGTGTCATTGAGACCTTGCATTCACAAATTCATTAGTAATATCGAATGGTTGTCATTAATCACCGAAACCGTACCTCATGGGGCCTAGATGCTTTCAATCTCCCCCTTTTTGGTGATTGATGACAACACAAAAATTTAAAGCACAATAATAATGAATTTGATGATAGTGTTCAAGTAGATATGCAATGAATACAAGATAGGACATATTAAGCTTGTAAAACGCAAATGAAAATTATGGTGCGAAAAGCTCAATCGATTAAAATCATAAGCAAATGAGACAAGTGAAGGAGTGCTTATTTAAAATTACAAAAGAGTATGAATACAAAGCATGAAAACAAAGATACAAAGGATAACCACGCAATCACGCACTCACACTCCCCCTGAAACTACTACTCCCCCTGACTCTCCTACACCTTCTCCCCCTTTGGCATCAAGACACCAAAAAGGGATCAGAACGCCTACTGACCCTGAGAGCTAGGCGCGAGGACGAACTGGGCACCGTCGCAGTCGTCGGAGCTGGAGTCGCCGGTCGAAGGGGCTGCCGGAGCGGTGGAAACTGGAGGGTCCGCTGCCGGTGCTGGAGGAGCTGGAGGAAGTGGAGCGCTCACCACGGACGCCGGTGTCTGCTGGAACAGGGTCGTCGCCGGCAGTGGTGAGTGAATCGGTGCGCTAGGTGCCAGAAGAGGTGACATACTGATCGAAGGGATAGGAGTAGTCGGCACCTGAGCGACACCTGGAGCCAGCCCCAGTCCAGGCTGCTGTGAAGGAAGGGCGATCCCGGTCTGAGTGTATAGGTTGGTGATCAACCCTAGGATCCCCATCATGGCCTGCTGGGTCTGCTGCTGCTGGTCGAGGGTACGGCGGTGCATCTGATCTACCAGGTTGGTGAACCTGTCCGTATCCTCTCGCCTCTGACGGGCGATCTCAAGCTGGAGCTCCTGTTGCTGCCTCTGCAGCTGTGCCAAGTGAGCAGCCTGCTCTGCCCTGGCCTGCTCAGCAGCGAGCCTGTCCTGGCGCTGCTGCTCGATCATCTGCTGGAGAAGCGACGTCAGCTCAGACGGCTGCGTCACCTGCGCCTCGGACACAGGAGGTGGTGTCGGTGGCGGAGCAGCTGATCCTCCTGCCTCGGCGTCGTGCGGCCTCGGTGAAGGTGGAGGGGGAGGGAAGTACTCCTCGACACTGTCGTCGGTGTCGCTCTCAGACCAGATATGCTGCAGGTCCTCCCCCTGAGCCTCAGCCTCAGCAAGTCTCTCGTCCTCCCGCTCTAGGTCGGACCAGTCTTCCTCAGTCAAGCGGGCCCGGACCTGGCGCTCAACTGGACGGCCAAGACGGCGGTCTCCAGGAGCGGACGCACGGTAGTGACGGAAGCGGGTCACGCTCTCGTCTGCAAGCCGGGCCTGTGCTGAGTGCCCCTCTGGCACTACCATAGAGCAAATAAAACTGATCCAGTGCCCATAGACCATCTGTCTCATCATCCCAACCCCATCAGTGATTACGTCCTCCATCTCGCAGAGAAGTATGTCTATGATATCGAAATCCATCCCGTTCATTATGTAGAACAAGAGGGTCTGCTGGAGACTCGTGAACCCCTCCAAGTACCCTGACCTCGGCAGGAGCGTGCGGCGCAAGGCGAGGTGCACAATGCGCGCAGCTGGAGTCAGGAGGGCTGGGACTCTCGGCTGGTCCGGAGAGAAGGAGGAGCCAAACAGGGAGCGGATCTCGTCTAGCTGTGGAGCTACCCCTCCAGTAAGTGGCCTCCTCGGTGGATCTGCCTGCCCATAGACCTTCTCATGTATGCTGGTGTCGTGCAGCTCCAAACCAAGAATGTGCCCCAAGGTCTGCCTCGTGAGGTGGTAGTACTGGCCATTGAACATGAAAGCAATGGACCGCCTGCCTTCCGAGATGTACAGGGTCGCGTAGAAGACACGGACCCATTCTTCCACATAGGCACTCCTCTCATAGTCCAGTAGATCCACCAACCCTCTGTATCTCTCAAAGAAGGGGCGGACATCAGTCTCTGCGGCCACTGCAAGCTGCCTCCAGTCCAAGTGGTTGTGCTGAAAGAGCTTGTGGCCACGGCGTCTGTAAGTCTCGTAGAGAGACGCCTGCGTGACCGTCCAGAACCGACTATCCACAAGAAGCTCTCGGGGCTGTGGGTACCATTCCTCAAGCAGTATACTCCATCTGAGCTTCCGTAGTTGCTTCGCCTTCATCTTTCTGTAATCCACAAGACGGACTCCTTCACGGGCCAGGACGGCCGTGTCCATCTCATGGATGTCCCTCTCAGCCTCCCTGTCCTCACGACGGTCGGCAGCCGTCGGTCTTGGACGAGGAGGAGCCTCGGCGTGACCCCCACGTGTCCGGGCTGAGCGCCGGCGGACGAGGGGCGCGACCGGCTCCTCTTCGACGTCGGAGTCGTCGACCACGGGAGGCGGCCTCGGTCGGGCCTCGCGGATCCTCAAGGAACCCCCACGGCCGCGCTCACGCTCCTCGGCGGCGCGAGCGGCCATCAAGGCCTTCTTCTCGTACTTGGATAGCTTCTTCTTCTTCGCGGCGGGTTCCACAATGGCCTTTCCTTTGTTCTTCCTGTCGCGACCCATCTAGTCGACGGAGAGCTAGGGTTAGGCGATGATGACGAAAGAACGACGAGAGAAGCAAATGAGATATGTCGCATGGCACGGGGCTCACCTTAGCGACGATGATCAACCGGGCCGAGAAACCCTAGCGAGGAGGTGACCGGAGATGGCGTTGCTTGGGTGGAGGTGCTTCGACGGAGGGAGAGAAGCGTGGAGTGCTTGGGTGCTGGTGGAGCACGGCGGCGGCGGCGCCTAGGGCGGCGGCGGCGGCGGCTGGCGATGGAGGTGCGCGAGCACGGGCGGCGATGGCGCGTGGGGAGGCAGCGGCGGCGGTGCTGCGGGTGGAGGCGGCGCTGGGTGGCGGCGCTGCGGGCGGCGGCGCTGGGCGGCGGCGCTGCGGGCGGCGGCGGCGGCCGGCGGCGGCGCTGTAGGCGACGGAGAGGCGGCGACGAGAGCACGGGGGCGCGAAGGGTCGGGGAGAGAGAAGGTGGCGGCGGCGCGGGCGATTAAATAGTGGGGCCCAAACCCTAACCGTTTTTAAAACACCGGATGGTCCGATGATAAGTACGTTGCACGTCGGTCAAATGCCACAGTAAGGATATTCAAGAATTGCTGTTGACATCGGATGGACCGACGTTTAGGGTTTGGGACATCGGTCGAAAGGCACAGTAAGGGTGTTCAGCCGAGTGAAGTTGACACCGGATGATCCGACGTAGGGGAGAGGTAAACATCGGTGGAATTGATCACAGCTCCAGAAGAGTGAACATCGGATGGACCGATGTTTTTCAGGATGAACTCGTCGGATCATTTTGAGGTTCTGACTGAAATTGGCTTTGAAGAATGAACACTTATTGGACCGATGAGGGTTAGACAAAGGCATCGGATAATCCGATGACAACAGAACTAAAACATCCCATATATATGTCCTTTGACCGAACAAACAATTGAGAAGAAAACACATGTCTTAGGACTTTTTGGGCAACCCCTTACCCCTCAAAAAGCTAATATGCCAATAGCTTGGCTAGGCCTTAATGCAAATGGAACACCGAGAAAAATAGAGGAAAAATATCCAAATAAAATGTAAGGCCCATGCTTTGTGAGGTAGAGTATGAAAACTTCTATCTCATTAAAGCGTGTTCCTTTAGAATTTTGCTCTTTCCACATCATATGAGTTGAGATATTGCATTTCAAACAAGTCTCCTTCTCATGATGTGGGTTCCCCTTTGTGACAATTCTACCGTATGCAATGCCAAACAAATTATAGTGCAAGACATTAAATGAGTGCAAGTTTATATGGCAGGGATCATGCAAGGCATAAAATAAATCTATCTTGCCAAGTTTAAACCTTCCAAAGGCTTCCTCAGGGAAAATTATTTCTAGCTCACCCCTATCCTTTGGGAGTTAGACAAGACCTATATGATATGCAACCTTACATGACCATGGCAACTTACATGACGTTAGATGCATCTAGCACATTTAATTCACTTCTAAGTCTAGAAAAGGTTTTCTCATCAAGTGGTTTTGTGAAGATATCTGCCAATTGTTCTTCGGATCTAACACCTTGCAAAGAGATGTCTCCTTTAGCCTCATGATCACGCAAGAAGTGATGGCGAATATCAATGTGCTTAGTGCGGGAGTGTTGAACGGGGTTTCTAGCTATCTTAACCGCACTTTCATTGTCACAAAGGAGAGGCACACAACCAAACTTAATTCCAAAGTCCAAGAGGGTTTGCTTCATATATAGGATTTGGGCACAACATGCACCAGCCGCTATATACTCCGCCTCCGCGGTGGACAAAGCCACGGAATTTTGCTTCTTGCTCGACCAAGAAACTAGGGAACGCCCAAGTAAGTGGCAACCCCCGGAGGTACTCTTGCGGTCAACACGGCATCCGGCAAAGTCCGAATCCGAGTAACCTAAGAGATGAAAACTAGCGTTCTTGGGGTACCACAAACCTACACTTGGGGTATGCTTGAGATACCGAAGTATCCTAAAGACGGCCTTCTTGTGCGATTCTTTAGGTGCCGCTTGAAAGCGAGCACACAAGCACACACTAAACATAATATCGGGCCTAGATGCGGTAAGATATAGCAATGAACCAATCATGGAACGGTAATGAGATTGATCAATAGATTTACCGTCCATGTCCGCGTCGAGATGACAATTTGTCGCCATTGGAGTGCTTCTTGAGCTACAATCTCCCATCTCAAATTTCTTCAAGAGGTCCTTAGTGTACTTCTCTTGATGGATGAAGGTCCCCTCTTGAAGTTGCTTGATTTGAAATCCTAGGAAGAAGTTGAGCTCTCCAATCATCGACATCTCGAATTCCCTAGACATCATTTTGCCAAACTCATGGCTAAGAGCTTTGTTAGTTGAGCCAAAAATAATATCATCGACATAAATTTGACAAGGAAATAAGTCTCCGTCGATGTCCTTGGTGAAGAGTGTAGTGTCCACCCTCCCAATCTTGAAACCTTGCATGACGAGGAAGTCCCTTAAGCGCTCGTACCATGCCCTTGGAGCTTGCTTGAGTCCATAGAGTGCTTTGTTTAGCCTGTAGACATGGTTAGGGTTTCTTGGGTCCTCAAACCCGGGAGGTTGCTCAACAAACACAAGTTCATTAATATAGCCATTGAGAAATGCACTTTTAACATCCATTTGATAAAGCATGATATTATGATGAGAAGCAAAAGCAAGGAGTATGCGGATAGCTTCTAACCGTGCTACCGGGGCGAATGTCTCCCCAAAATCCAAACCTTCAACTTGAGCAAATCCCTTCGCCACAAGCCTAGCTTTGTTGCGGACCACCACGCCATTCTCATCTTGCTTGTTGCGGTAGACCCACTTCGTTCCAATCACATTCTTGTCCTTGGGTCGCTCTTCCAACACCCAAACTTCATTGCGAGTGAAGTTGTTGAGTTCCTCTTGCATAGCCATCACCCAATTGGAGTCTTGGAGAGCTTCCTCAATGCTTTTGGGTTCTACACACGACACAAAAGAGTAGTGCTCACAAAAGGATGCAACATGACGTGAACGAGTACTTACTCCCCGTGAAGGACTTCCAATGATTTGATCCATTGGATGTGCCTTGGAGATGCGCCCATGTCTCATCAACGGTTGTGAGTCACTTGGTGGTGGTGAAGCATCTTGCTCATCTTGTGGTTGGACTTCATCTTGGACTTCATCTTCTTCTTGGTGTTGTGTGGCTTGTTGGTCTTGCATAGGCAGTGGATCATCTTTGTCTTCTTCTTCATCCACTTGAGGCGCCATGGAGGTATTGATGTTCGGACTTGAAGCTCCCCCTTGATCATGGCTCTCCTCAACTTCGGGCTTGATGTCGCCTATGGTCATGTTCTTCATAGCTTCTCGTAGAGGTTCATCATCTATATCATCATGACCAAAACTCTCCTCTTGGGAGCCATTAGTCTCATCAAACTCAACGTCACAACTTTCTTCAACTAACCCGGAGGTTTGGTTGAATACTCGATATGCCTTTGAGTTTGACGCATAACCAAGGAAAATACCAACATCGCACCTTCTTTCAAACTTACCAAGTCTTTTCTTGCGGTAGATGTAACACTTGCATCCGAAGACCCGGAAGTAGGAGATGTTGGGCTTTCTCCCAATGAGGAGCTCGTAGGGAGTCTTTTGGAGAAGTCGATGAAGGTAGACTCTATTTGCGGCATGGCATGCCGTGTTGATCGCTTCCGCCCAAAACTTCTCCGACGTCCCATAATCATCAAGCATGGCTCTCGCGAGGGTGATTAGTGTCTTGTTCTTTCTCTCAACAACACCGTTTTGTTGAGGGGTGTATGTAGCCGAAAATTCGTGCTTGACTCCTTCACGGTCACACCACTCCCCAATATTGTAATTCTTGAACTCGGTGCCGTTGTCACTCCGGACCTTGATGATGGGAAGTTGGAATTCCCGTTGAGCTCGTTTTGCAAAGGTCTTGAAGACTTCCGGAGTTTCACCCTTGTCACCGCCAAGGCTTTGGAAGGTGGACGGTCCGAAGAGATCCATGTGAAGTAGTTCGAGCGGCTTGGAGGTAGACACCATTGTCTTCATCGGATGGTGCGAAGCCACTTGCTTCCCGGCTTGACATGCGCTACATAGCTTGTTCTTTTCAAACGTCACGTCCTTTACGCCGGTCACCATCCCTAGCTTGAAGGACTTCTTGAGCTTGCTCATTCCTATGTGAGCAATCCTCCGATGCCATAGCCACCCCAAACTTGTCTTGGTGAAAAGACAAGTGGTTAGGCTTGCGCTCTTGTTGGAGAAGTCCACCAAATATAGATGACCATGCCTAAAGCCCTTGAATATTAGCTCTTTGCTAGCTACGCTAGTCACCACAACACCATCTTTGTCAAATGTGCACGTCAGTCCAAGATCACAAAGTTGAGCAATAGAGAGTAAATTAAAGCTAAGAGACTTAACGTAAAGCACATTCGAGATGGACAAGTCATTAGAAATTGCAATTTTACCTAAACCAATTACCTTCCCTTTTGAGTTATCACCAAAGGTGACTTGTTCATGATTGCCGGGGTCTTCTATGGAGGTGAACATACCATCATTGCCGGTCATGTGTTGAGTGCACCCACTATCGAGTACCCAATGTTTTCCTCCGGCTTTGTAGTTCACCTACACACATGAATTTAGTTTTTGAGTTTAGGAACCCAAGCCAACTTAGGTCCTTGTATGTGTGATACAAGTGATTTTGGGACCCAAAGTTGCTTGGGGAGCTTCCCCTTCATGCCCTTGATGTTTTTGCCAATGAACTTCGCTTTCACCTTTCCACCTACTTTGCTCAATAGATAGTGACAATCATTGAAAGTAGATGAATAGCTAGGAGGTAATTTTGGAGAAGGACGAGTGGGAAGAGGGCACTCCCTAGTGTGATGTCCGGTGACCTCACAATGTTGGCAATAGGATCCCACTTCCTTGATGAAGCTTGTCCTAAGCTCCGGTGAGGGCACCTTCCATTTGTTGGGCGTAGGGAAGGTCCCAAGTCCCCTCTTGTTGAAGCCTTTAGCTTGTTGGAAGAGGATCTCCTTGTGCTTGTCCTCTCCCTTGGAAAGTCTAGCCACACTAGTGCGGAGACTTTCGATCTCGTCCATTAGCTCCTTCTCCCTATTAGCTTTCAATGGCAAAGACTTATGCAAATTGTTAGTGGCATGTGAACTAGCGGGTGTTTTGCCATCAAGAGTTTCTTTCTTCAAGTTATTCAATTTTAGTTCCATTGCTTCATAGGAAAGACTAAGTGTCTCATGCTCTTGAACTAACTCGTTATGCTTAGCCAATAATGCCGTGTTAGCTAAGTCAAGCTCATGGAACTCAAGCTTGATTTGAGCCTTCTCCTCCTCGATTTGCTTGACATGTGACTTGAGCGTTTCATGCTCATTAAGTATGGTGACATACTTGTCTTGCAAATCGAGGTTGGCACCCTCTAGCTTGGCGCGAGTTAGCTCAAGTGCCTTAACCTTAGCCTTTTCCCTTTTGATAATGGCATGATATTCATTGATCATAGATGCTAGTTCATCGGGAGAGAGTTCATCATCACTTGAGTCATCACATACCTTTGTGTTACCTTTCGCCATGAGGCACATAGGCGGTGGAGGAAGGGGTGAGTCATTCTTGTTGACGATAGCGAGGTTTGCCAAGTTTTCTTCCTCATCTTCACTATCATCACTTGTTTCTTCATCGGTGACCCACTCATTTGCTTCGCACATGAAGACCTTTTGAGGTCCTCTTCTCTTCTTTGGAAAGAGCTTGGTCTTCTTGCCTTTGTCAAGTTTCTTCTTTCCAAAGGTGCGCTTGGGCTTTGCATCTTCATCATCCTCACTCTCTTCTAGTTTGCGATGCTTGCCCTTGTCCTTCCTCTTGTCCGGTTTTGGACAATCATATGATATGTGGCCTTGATCGTCACAATTGTAGCACGTCTTGTTTTCATCTCTCTTTGGCAAGAAGGCTTTCTTCTTGGGATCAAACGAGTATCCCTTCTTGGCAATCTTTGAGTTGAGACGTGAAAACTTCCTCATCATCAATGCAAGCTCATTGTCATCATCATCTTCACTTGTAGCTTGTTCTTCCTCACTTGAGCTAGGCTCAATCACTTTCTTTTTCTTGATATGTGTCTTCTTGGTTGAGGCCTTGAGAGCAATGGTCTTTGATGATGATGACTCCTCCATCATTCCAAGCACACTCATCTCATGAGCATGTATCTCTCCAATGAGTTCCGAAACCTCAATGTTGTCAAGTGACTCCTTTTGGAGCATTGAGTTTATAATGTTGTACTTGGGCTTGGGAAGTAGCATGAGGATCTTGCGGTTGATGAGTCCCTTGCCAAGAGAAGCAATGTCAAGAGCATTAATTTCCTCAATGAGTACATTTAAGCGAGAAAACATTTGATTAACATTTTCATGAGGAAGCATTTTAAAATCATCATACTTGGATTTAAGCAAGTGATATTTGAGCTCTTTGACACGAGAGGAACCCTCATGGATCTCAATCAAGCAAGCCCAAATTTCACAAGCTTTTTCCTTACTTGCAATTCTAGCAAATACATCTTGACTAATGCACTCATAAATAGCATTCCTAGCCTTAGCATCCCATTTTAGTTGATCACCAATATATTCATGGTTGCCAAACCCCGCATGGGTCGCTTCCCACACTTCGGGAGAAATTGCCTCAAGGTAAGCGCGCATGCGTGCTTTCCAATAAGCAAAATTCTTGCCCTCGAAGGTAGGAACCGAACCCCCATTCTTGGCCATTTTTGCTCTCTAGCGGTGAAGCTAGGATGATCCAATGAGCAACCTTGCTCTGATACCAATTGTAAGGATCGAAATGCCCAAGAGGGGGGGTGAATTGGGCTTTCTTTAAATTTTAAAGCAATTTAAGATTAACAACCTAAAGCCCAATTCCCTATGCAATTAAACTATGCAATCAATGTAAATTAAAGTTGCGGAATGAATATTGCATAAGAGTAAAAGGGAGAGGGATGCAAACGCTCAAGGGACACGGAGTTTATCCCGTGGTTCGGTAAGATCACAAGGATCTTCCTACATCCACGTTGTGACACCCACCGAAGGGTTTTGCCACTCCCAAGTCACCGAGACTAGGGGCTTCTTCACTATTCTTCTCCGTTCGCCAACCTTGGCAAGGTGGAGCTCAAGCCTTGTACACTTTTGGGATCCTCCGGGCTTCCACAAACCACTTGGCAAGCTCCGGAAGTTACACACACCAAGGGACACTCCCTTGTGGCTCTCACTATGCTAGAGACTCCAATCACCTAGAGTGGAGGCACCCAAGCACTATCTCTAGCTAGTTCTAGCCTATCTCTTGGTGTACAATTGATGTGAAATTGATGTGAAAGTGGTAGCTCTCTTGCTTGAATGCTCTAGGATGTGTAGAGTATGTCTGGGCTTCAAGTCATGTCGATTTGACAGGTTGAAGGGGTATAAATAGCCAGCCTCCACGAGATAGCCGTTGGAAAAGTAGGCTGACATCACTTGTCTGCGAACACCGGATGATCCGATGTCTTCCCTTCAGTTAACATCGGTCAAAGCCAAATTAGCTGATGTCACTGTGTCAGATATGACCGTTGTTAGACCGATGTTGTTCTTTCTTCTCATCGGATGATCCGGTGGCTCTTCCTCCAGAATTATGCTTGATCTTGAGGCTCACTGGAGTGATCGACCGATGTATGTCTTCCGCACATCGGATGATCCGGTGCTTCACTCGGTCCAATGGTATTGCAATCTGTGATGATGGACCGATGTCACTGAGCCACTCACATCGGATGATCCGGTGAGTGCATTTGTCTGAGGTCTTCTTCTTCAATAGAACCAACTTGACCGATGTAGTCAACTCATATAACGTCGGTTGATCCGGTGTGTTCAACTTGTTGACTTCGAGTTGTTTTGAGTTGTTCTTTTGGAATTTTGAACTTGTGACCTCTTTGACATTTGTTTGAAGTGTTGTTTTGATTGTCTTCAAGCATGGAATGATATCAAGTTAGAGCTTTCACTTCTTGTCATCATATGTTTTCATTTGATCTCATTCGTTGATTTTATATGGGTCTCCAATGTAATTTTGATTTCATTTGATTGAGTGTCATTGAGACCTTGCATTCACAAATTCATTAGTAATATCGAATGGTTGTCATTAATCACCGAAACCGTACCTCATGGGGCCTAGATGCTTTCACCATGACGTTTTCCATGTCTCACAGTTGAAGAAATGCCTTAGAGCACCGGAGGAGCAGCTATCTATGGATGATTTGGATGTGCACGAGGATTTGTCCTACGCGGAGTACCCTGTCCGGGTTCTAGAGAGGTCAGAGCGTACCACCAGGTACAAGAAGATTCCCATGTGCAAGGTGCAATGGAAGCATCACTCGGAGAAGGAGGCTACTTGGGAACGAGAAGATGAGCTCAGGAGGGATTTCCCCGACTTCTTCGGTAAGTCTCTTAAATCTCGGGTCGAGATTTCTTTGAGGGGAGGAGAGTTGTAACGCCCCAATTTTATTAGAGAGGCTATTTAAAATTTTGTTGGATGTTCTGCTTTTGAGTGTCAATCACCTAAAAAGTTAATTTGGAAAAGGACCTAAAAATCTGGAAATTAAGAAATCTTCATCCTGGCCAAAGGCCCCTTTGGGCCGAAACCCCCTTAACTTTCTGGGCCCAACCCCTTTTATTTTCTCCTCTTCTTCCCTCCCTGGCCCGACCCAATCTTCTTTTCTCCCGCCAGCCCGATCGCGCGCGCGCGCCGGAAGCGCGCCTCGGATCCCCGTCTACCCCCCCCCCCTTGTCCGTTACTTTCCCCCCCGTCACCGCCACGCCGGGCCCACCCGTCGGCTTTCCTCTCCCTCACGCTTTTCTCTCTCTCGCGTGGGTTTTGCGGGCCCCGTGCCTCGGCCGCGGCGCGGACGCCAAGGCTCCTCTACGCGGAACCCTATAATCGCCATGAATCCGCAGCTCCCGTCTTCGTGACTCGCACGGAAGCCCCTCCTATATAAACGCACCTCATCTAAACATCTCTCCGCTCCCGGTTTCTTCACCACGCGGGAGCCCTGCTCCGCCGCCGACCCGCCTCGGTGAGCCCCTCGCCAGTGCGTTCCTCCCCGTCTACCCCCCCCCGTCCGCATGCTCACCTCCCTCCGCGGTTTGCAGGTGCTCGGTGAAGCCGCTCGGACCTTCCCCGACGGGCCTCGCGACGAGAAACCCTAGCCCCGGCGAAAACCCGGTAACTTCTCCATCCTCTCCGACGTTCTATCGTGTTCTCTGGTTGTGGTCTCGATCTAACCCCACCTTCATCCTTACCTCGGCTCAGAACACCCTCGGAGCAAGGAAAGACCGAGGGATTACCCCCCCCCCCCCCCCCCCCCCCCCCGTCGTCGTTTCCCCGTAGACCGGAAGGCGTCGCCGTCTACCCCGTCGCGCGCCTCTTCTGCTTCTCCGGAGACCCCGCCGTTGCCCTTGGTGAGCTCCCCGTGCTCCCCTTTCTCTCCCCATGTGTTTGCATGTGCGTTAGGACCCTGTTTGCGGGGGTTTTTCTTGCTCCGGCGTGCTCGTTGGCCCTCGGCCATGGCGCGCCGCCGCGGCCGGTTGTCGCCGATGACCGGCTCTGACCGGGATTGGTCCGTGGCCGTTGGATCCAGCACCCGCGGCTGTGATTAGAAGTTGTGATACCCCTTCGTTTATTTAGATCCTGGCCGTTGGTTTCAAAACGTGGAGCCCCCGATGGGCCACGTCGACGGGTTAATCTGGGCCGTGGGCTTCGGATCCGTCGGCCCCGATTTAAAATCGGCGTACCCCTTCGTAGGATCTAATCTGGGCCCCTCGTTTTATTTTGGACGGTCCACGTTGAATCCGAGCCTATTCCGTGGCAGAATTGCGCCCACACCCCTGAAGGC
Source organism: Tuctoria greenei (assembly GCA_036927565.1). NCBI lineage: Eukaryota > Viridiplantae > Streptophyta > Magnoliopsida > Poales > Poaceae > Tuctoria > Tuctoria greenei. Next base: position 87,487 of record JAYESD010000032.1, read on the forward strand.
CTCCGGTTTTCCTCACTTTAGCCCTCGGATTTGCTAGGAAGCCCCTGGAACCCCTTTTATTTCGGTTTTTAGCTGCAGAATAGCTCCTAGGCCCCTGTACTTCTCTATTTTCGCATTATAATAGCTTCTGCAGTGCACTATTTGTCAGTTTAGCCCCTGAATTAAATAGTATTTGTAGTTTATCCCCTGCAGTAGTAGATATTCACTTAAATCACATGTTTAGTAAATAAATAACCATCATTTTATGTGTAATAAAATCTTGTATTTATAAAAATGGCATTTACATGAGTTGTAAAGTATGTGAAAATCTATTAAATCATGTGATGCACTCTTTTATATGTTTCTTAGCACATAAAATAATGGACAACTGTAAATGGCATAGTGTAGGTATACCAGAACTTGATTAAATCATTGTGGAATGTATGTAAATGCCTTGTTGTGTGTATGCTATGTTTATCCCTATGCCTTTATTTTCACGCTTGTACTTATTTTCTTTGTGTTGTTTTCTTGCATATGTTTGCGTGATTAGAGGCGATCCCGGAGTCGACTTACAGCCTTCAGGACCAGGTGTTTGACTACGTCGACCCACACTACCCAGGCGAGTGTCCTTGACCACTTTGCTCCGTTTAGAGATTATTTAAGGATATAGATAGAACTAGATGCATGCAAGTCACTTAACTTGAATCCTATGCTAGACTGTTTCCCTAGATTTCCATAATATTCCTTGTTGCTGTTTTGGATAGATGTTAGGGTCTTTTGTGGGTGGTTTACTACTGCTTAGCCATGCTGTCATAGTTGGGGGAGTAACTTTACTTAAAATTGCCATTATGCTTACTCTACTATACTCTGTATTATTGTAGTTATGGTGGGATGGTGTAGTTGTTAGGAATCTAGGCAGGCAGGTTTGAGTGGTGGGTGCAGTACGCACGAGACTCGTGTGCATTTGTGTTGGCGCCTGCCCTAGATTCTAAGGACCGGTTCTTGGTGACATTGCGACCAGGTATTACCGTGCCACCACATGACGTTATGGAACGGCTTAGCCATTTATCTAGGAGATCTTTCAATAAGTATGGGCAATGGTTGGTGCGGGGAACGAGTTCAGCGTTACCTGCTCTGGGATCCGCATGGCTCAAGAGGGGGCTGCCACGTCGGAGGGTGTACTCCATTATGTCGTGGTAGGCGAAACCTTAGAGCGCTCGTACTTGTCGGGAGACCCTTTGTAAAGGCTCTGTTGTGGACTCCTGGCCACACACCTTAGGCAGTGTGAGACGGCAGGATGGAGTTTTCTTAGTCGTCGTTAGACGATGAAATCACAACTTGTGGGTAAAGTGGTACAAACTCTGCAGAGTATGAAACTATCTAGATAGCCGTGCTCACGGTCACGAGCGCGCCTGGTAGTACTGCCTTGATTAGTCAGTTTGGGATTGGTTGGTTGTTGGTGAGTCGGGCGGTTGACCCGGTGGGTTGGTTCCAGGTGGGATAACCTGGACAGTGGTGAGTCGGGAGGGTGTCACCCGACGGTTTATACTATTATTACATTTATGAGTCCCTCACCTAGTAAATAGGATGCTAAGGTCAACTTAGGGAATTAAGGTTGCATAGAGGCTAACCCGTGTCAGCTTTCCTCATTGAATAGCCCGCATGTCATATTTTCCCTCACTCGCGGAGTACATTAGGTACTCATCCTCGCTTCTTTCCTTTTCTGTTTTTCTTGTGCATATATTGCTGCTCAGGTCCCAGTGGTGGAGAGATGGACGAGGAGTTCGACGCAGACGACACTGGTGCTCAGGCCTAGGCGGGTGTTCCCACAGACGGCGCCTGTGATGGAGATCCTACCACTACCTTTCCGCTGTCATGAGTTTTTCTTTTAGACCTGCGGGTCATTTTTGTACCGATGTTGGTGTACTCGCCGTACTTGGCCTATCATGTTTATCGAGCTTGGCTTAATTATATATGATATCACTCTTGTGCTCATGTGTGGTGAAAACTGATCCTGGCACACGCGAGAATTGCGCTTTGTTTCCTTTTGCAGGAACAGGGTGTTACAAAACGAGTGCTCGTTCACGCTCAGGCGTCGTGCTCTGCCATGAACCGGTCCGGTGGAGCTATGCAGCAGCAGCAGCCTGTAGCGGATGGCCATGGTCGTCACGATCACCCGTGGGCGTGGCGGCTTCGTCGTCGGGCAGGTTGGTCACCCTGACGACCAGCGGCGTGCGGACGCGGTGGTGGCCGTCGGACCAGACGATCTCGCCGAAGTCGAACCGGCCGCGGGACAGCTTCGCCGGCGTGACCGTCACGTAGTAGGAGGCCCTGTCGCCGCCGTCGTGGCGGCGGTGCGGGGAGGAGAAGGCCAGCTCCGGAGGCCAGACCGCGGCGCGGGCGCCCTGCGGGCTCACCACGAAGGCGCGGTACACGGCGGCCCTGTCGGCGCCCACGTTGGTCACGGTCCGCTTCACGGTCACCGTCGCGTTGAGGTCCGCGAGCACGATGGCCGGGTAGTTCAGGTCCTCCTCGGCGCGTCCCGCCGCCGCGCCGGGGCCGGGGCAGGTCGTGTCGAGAGGCGGCGCTGGGGTGGAGGAGGGGAGCACCATCAGCCGGATCTGCTCCGGCTTGTAGCCCAGGCTGCAGAGGAACAGCACGTGGTCGCGCGCGCCCGCGTCGTACACGAGCCCCGGGTCCAGCGCGCGCAGCGGGTCCACGTGCCCCGCGCCCACGTCGAAGGCGTCCGCCGCCTTCAGCGTCCCGCCGGCCAGCATCACGTCCGACGTGTCGTCGTGCATGTACGCTGCGTGTACGTAGCCCGCACGTACGTACACCAGTTATAATCAAAGTTGCCAACAACAGATAAAAACATTTTCAGTACGTGCATGCAAATTGTTACTATCACTGCCCGCGTAACGGCCGTAGAAGACATTATTACCTGAGGTCATCAGGGCGGACTTGACGGCCGCCGGCGACCAGGTCGGGTGCACGGATCTGATGAGCGCCGCGATGCCGGAGACGTGAGGGCACGACATGGACGTGCCCGAGTCGAAGTTCCACTCCGTCGACCGCTTGTCCAGGGGAAGCACCGTCGGCGACGACTTGGGCGGCCAGGCCGCCAGTATGTTCATCCCAGGAGCGGTGACGTCAGGCTGCAAGAATCACAATGCATGGACTCAACCCATCACTTCTAACACCGGACCGGGCCATAGGTGTACATGCGTGCACTGTCAAGTGTGAAGCAGGAGCGACGAGTACCTTGAGGATGTTTGGAGAGATGGAGCTCGGCCCTCTGGAAGAGAAGTAGGCAACGGCCGGCGCCGGAGTCTTGCCGACGACGGTTTTGCTCCGGAAGATGTGCACCGTCGGCTTGCTGCGGACAACAAATCCAGTTAGAAAGCTGGTATAAAAAGACTGGCTGGCCGAAGGAGAGATCAATCGAGCTTAACCTGGACGAGCGGATGTAGTGGAGGATCTGGGTGCCCTGGCGCAGATCGACGTCGACGGTGGGCAGGAAGTTGTCCTGGGTCGATTTCCAGGCGATGGAGTCGGCAAAGATCACGCCGGAGCCCTTGCCGGCGTACACCGCCAGGGCCGCGCCCTCGCTGGACACTATTCCCTGGGCGGCAAAGCACAGCACGATCTTGCCGGACGCGGCCGTGCGGTTGATCAGCTGCTCGAAGGTGCACGTCCTGCTTCATCCACAATTACGATTATGCCTTGGTGGATCAGATTTAATGTGCATGCTATTTGCTACTGTGCTACTATATGAAGTATAGACACAAGTACTTTGAGCGATTTACCCGTCGGTGAAGACGCTACTGCTCTCTACCAAGTCCGTCTTCATGTCGTTCCCAATGAAGCTCTCTCCCTGCAGTGCAAATTATAACCTTGTTAGTCATCCGTCTTCATATGCCATGATCGATGGACATTGCTGTATTACGTCAGCATACCACACATGCGCACACGCTGTGCCAACGTACGTGCAATGTACGTACAGGTGCGGAAGGCCTGCGAGCAGCAAGAAACTCACCACGATCGAGGCCTTGTTGCCGAGCGCGATCACTGTCGGGAACCTCCTGTCGATGGTGCTGGCCGCGACGGTGATCCCCCACGGCGAGACGTTCTGCACCATCGCCGCGTCCGGCCCGTCGTTCCCGGCCGAGAACACCGTCACGACGCCGAGCTGCATCGCGTGGAACGACCCGATCTCGGTGCTCGTCTCGAACAGCGGCATCAGCGGCGGGGTCGAGCCCAGGGACGCCGACACCACGTGCACGCCGTCGCGCAGCGCGTCGTCGAACGCCGCCAGGATGTCGGCGTCGCTGCACCGCCCCGTGAGGTCCTTGAACCAGCACACCTTGTACACCGCGAGCCGCGCCCGGGGCGCGCCCCCGCGCGCGATCCCGCGGGCCAGGCCGAAGTAGCTGGCGTTGCGCGCCACGGCGCCCACGGCCGTGGACGCCGTGTGCGTGCCGTGCCCGGCGCGGTCCCGCGGCGACCGGTACTCCGCGCCGCCGCTGGTGTTCAACGGGCCAAGCTCGTGCTCGAAGCCCGCGAGGTAGTAGCGCGCGCCGATGAGCTTGCGGTTGCATGCCGTGGCCGGGTCGAACTGGTCACCTCCCACGCACGTGCCGCGCCATGACGACGGGATGGGGCCTAAGTGGGGGTCATCCCTGAAGCTCTGGGATTCAGGCCACACTCCTGAGGGCACATGAATGAAAAGATCAGATATCTCAAACATCGAAGTGGAACTTCAGGTCAGGGACCACACTTTGTAACTGCTACCAAGAGTGAGTGCAAAAATAATTTTAACTCAGATCTTTGCAGGGCATGCTAGGATCACAGTAATCATTCTTTCTTTCATATCAAGACTCCTCAATTCTCTGCAGAGATGAGAGGGATTGACACTCATTTTTCTCCAGCACGTATAGCTATAGCGAAGTGCGTAGATTTTGCTCATATGGCAGCATTTAAATGACAAATACCTGTATCGAGGACGCCAACAATCACATCGTCTCCAAATTTCAGATGCATCTGGGATGGCGTCTCCATTTGCGCATAGAGGCTGAGGCCCATGAAATCCCAGCTCCTTGTTGTATGCAGCTGCAACATCCTACTCCTGAATACTGATATGACCTCTACAGTTTCTGCTTGTAACAGTCATTGAAGTCTATTATAAGTTGCAAGTCCATGAAAATAATGTACTAAATAAAATTAGGGAGATGTATATGCATGTTCTAAGTTTTGACGGCAAACAGCAGATACAGTAAAGGGTCTACCGGACAACGTGGCAGCCTGCGTTGAATTGAGTAATGCAGCAAAACCAGAGAATCCATAGTTGTAGCTGTACAGAATAGCTTCTCTTGCTTCATCCGGCCTGCAATGTTGAGTGCAAATGTTTTTAGTCACATTTTCTGCCAAAAAGAACATGCATGGCTAGGTGAGATGAGGGTTTGGCTTTATTTACTTTTTGAGGAAAGGTTTGGATTTTCTACAGCAGTAGCTGTACTGTTTAAAGTTTATTGTGCTGTGCAACTTTAGAGTTTAGCTATGAGAAGCAAACATAAATACAAATACACAAGAAACAGTAAACATGCATTAGTTTTTTCTTTAATAAAATTTTACCTTTGTTATGATATGACATAATTGATAGAAGGAAACTCACGCGTTAGAGATGTGTGAATTGTTAAAAGATAAAGTTTATGCACTATATTCAGTGAAGTCGACTTCAGAGAGGCTCAACAGCATCTTATTTTGTTCCCCTTTGACTTTTACACCACAAATTACAGCTTGAAAGAAGATAATCAATTACTCTGTAAACACCCTGGACAGAAGTTGCAGATGAAACCGTGAAGTTAAAGGACTAAGGCCTTTGTTGTGGCCCAAGTACACAATATGAACCTGCAAGACAACAATGTGAAAACATGATTTGATCATCAGAAAATAAAAAGGACTGAAAAATGAAAAATGGTACTTCTGCATGAGATGCTGGAGTGGATTGAATGGGATGCGTGGCAAAGGAAAGAGCGGAAACAAGTAGAAGCAGAAAAACAGCCATTGTGTTTTACACAATGACTTTAACGGAATGGCAGGGATACATATAGGGAGGTAGACAAAGGACATAACATATGATTCTAAGGGGACAAGTGTTCGTGCCATGCTGTAGGGTGCTTGCAAGACAAGCTTTGCAAAGCTACAATTGGCTCTGACAGCCCTCCATGGCTGCATAATGTCCTCTGCATTGTTCACCTAGGGATCTAGTGTATAGATCACTGATGCCATGATTAAGCCTATCAGAGTTAAGTACAGAGTCTACAATGTCCAGGATAATTAAAACAAACCTAAGTTATTAATAGTGCCCTAAGCCCCTAACCTTCTCACCCTCGTGTTTTAATCATGATCTATTTTTGGAACTTCCTACTCAGAGATCCAGCTATCAGCTAAAGCTTATAGACATGTTAACATGTTGTAGCTGCTTTTGAAATTCTGTAAAGGCTAACCTCAATCTTTCAACTTAAACAGCTAGAAAGCTAAACTCTAAGTTTAAAGGCCTAGACTTTCAAAGTTATAGGCCTAAACGCTCAAGTGTTTGAGTTTTGAAGATCACATGTGTGCCCGTGTCATTATACCTTAAAAGGTTCAATTTAGTGATAAAGATCACAAACACAAAACAATCCTTGTACATACCGTTACTTGCCAGATTTTAGCAAGCTGCACTGATGTCCTGTACAACATCCATAATGACCAGGAGTTTTCTCAATACTAAACCTGAAAAGGATTTTCTAGTCTCCTGCCAATCATGTTTTAGCAACAGTAAAATTCAAAATAGTGCAGCTTATGTGAGTTAAGTACACTGGACATGCTGCTGCTGCTAAATCTTACTCCCTCCGTCCCAATTTACTTGTTTTAGCTTTGTGCATAAGGAGACGTGAAAAAAGGAACGAGGAGATATATAGAGATAGATATGTATTAGAAAGATAGAGGTGCATTGGGAAGTGAGAATGGCAACCAATTTGGGAAAACTGGAGAAGGCTAGGATGACATGTAACATGGGACAAAGGGAGTAGAGTGCAAGACTTATGCATTTGCTGAAAAACATTCAAAAGCAATGTGATCCCACTTAAAAACAATGAACACCCATTGTTTATAGGAAACGCTGTTACACATTTACACTGAACCATTCGTCCTTTAATTATGGTTTCATTCCTCACACGCTCTACTCCAGTGTTTCCTTTTATGCTAAAACAGTAGGAAAGTCTGCTGCTGTGATTTCATCAATGTAAAAAGAATAAACAAGAAAGAGATACAAAACTCTCTAGATATTCAAACTTAGTCTTTATGAACTTATATGTTTCAGTAGCTTGTAATTGCCTAACTGGCAGATAATAGATGCTGCACATCAAGCATGTGTCGTAGTAAGGTGCAAGCCTCCCATCCAGGGTAAGTTTTGCGTACAATCACAAAAATACTCATAGAGCAGAGGCAGAGCTATAGGGGATGCTGGGGGTGCTGCAGCACCCCCTGTCCAAGAAGACACATGTAACTTAGCATTTAGCCGAGTGAAAAAAAAAAAGATAAAATCTGCACAATCTCCAACTTTCACTGCATCTGCTGGCACCCCCTGTAGTCTAATCTTGACTCTGCCCCTGTCATAGAGTAAAAGTGTTCCACTATTTGATGTGTTACTGGTGATGGATATTTGTTTCGGAATAGTGAGATGGAAAATTTTCAAGTACATGCTATTTTGGCTCTCGAGAATGTGGATGACAGTGCTACAGAAATGCATAGGAAAAAGGGAAATGAAGCACGAATGTGTGGTGGATGTCTTCAATCACATCCCAGCAGATGCAGGTTTATAAAAGTAAAAAACTGAGACAAACTGTTCAGCATCATTGCAGGTAATGTAAAAATGAATCAACCATACAGTATGAAACGTACCGAACACTCCCCTTGCCATGAGTTTGGTTCATCATGTTTGTTCACTACTTCACTTCATGAAAAAGTTTTGCCTGGAGCGACTAAGATGCAAATAGTCCTCTGGAGTAATAATGCAAAAATCTCTCCTAGTCCACACGATCTACATCATATGGTCACTGTATTTTTGCACTTAAGCTCTCCCACCTGGCAACAGTATTCACACTTCATTTTTCAATATATGTTATCTCGTGAGAGAGTTTAAGCACAAAAATGCAGTCATCGTGAGATGCAGACCTTGTAGCTCAGGAGAGTTTTCTTGCATTATTGCACCAGAAGACTGTTCACATTCTAGTCGTTCGCCAAACTGCCATGACGAACCCCTCACCAACTAATGCAATCGACCCCCTGAGTCCTGCACTATAGTTTGGATAAATAAAATTCAGTCAACCTCCAAAATCAAAAGCCAATCATCTGAAGTTTATTAACTGGGTTAAACTCATTTATCATTTTGAGAAATGAAATTGCATCAATAAGTTGCCTGATAACATAGAAGAAATGTAGAAGCAAAAAGAAACAAATAAACTAAGAATGGTAAAAACAAGGATCAGACTATTGTAGCCTGTCGGTTATAATAAGGATTCAGGATCACAAAAGGTAATACATTACCCTCAAAACTAGTACTAGACAACTAACAGCTGTAAATGAACATTTCCAAATGACAAGTTTCACAGACACTACCTTTGCAAGCTGCCCTGTAGGAGAATCTAGACAATGATCTCTCCTAGTGAAACCGACAAATTAGGTTGCCTTTAGGGCTTTCTAGGATCAGACGACTAAGGAAGGTCAACTGGAGCCTGTTTCCTTGACGTGTAACTATGGAAATGCATGAATAAAAGGAGTGCAACTTGTAAAACCTACAGCTTTTAAGATTAGAAAAAAATATCAAGTATGCCTGCTATTGGCAGCATTCTAAGTCAATCGAATATTTAAAATCCCCCATATGCATCAGTAACTTCTTTTCGCACCAATCAAAGACATATAAACGTCGGTATCGACAAAGTTCAGGAAAAAATGCAAAATGGGCAAGATGACACGTGGTATCTCACGAAGTTAAAATACTAATAATTTAAGCTGTATTTGGGCCAAACTTGCTTTGAACTAAGAGGGTTTGTTGTTGTTCATTTAGGCCCTTGTGAACCCCATACTGAACAAGCACATTACCGCTATGCAAAGCCTAGCACCATAGTCTCATAGGCAATCAATCGAACATGTGGTGGACGGCTGGACGCACAACTATTATCCTCAGGCAGAGAGTCTACCCAAACCCAATGAGTTTGGATTTGGGCAAGATGACACGTGGTATTAATTGGATCTCACGAAGTTAAAATACTAATAATTTAGGGATTGACTAGTATGCAATTTTATCTATGGTGCAAGCATGCAATCATCCACTCCCAACCATTAGATGTCCATCCTAGGGTGGTTGCATTTTTTCACTTAACTCCCTTCATGTGGTGGAGGGGGTTAAGTGAAAAAACGTACCCACCCTAGGATGGACATCCAATGCTTGAAAATAGATGATTGCATGCTTGCACCATATATGAGATTGCATACCAGTCATTCCCAATAATTTAAGCTGTATTTGGGCCAAACTTGCTTTGAACTAAGAGGGTTTGTTGTTGGGTTGTTGTTGTTCATTTAGGCCCTTGTGAACCCCATACTGAACAAGCACATTACCGCTATGCAAAGCCTAGCACCATAGTAGTCTCATAGGCAATCAATCGAACATGTGGTGGACGGCTGGACGCACAACTATTATCCTCAGGCAGAGAGTCTACCCAAACCCAATGAGTTTTGGCAAACCGACATGCCCACTTCTTAGTTAATTTTACAGTTTGACAAGGAATGAAATGAAAAAAATATTTAGAGCCAACTTCATACAAACAAAAAAAAATCACCGTGTGCAGCTGAACCTAAGGAGACATGTACGCCAAACTGTCAAGAAACATCACTAGTCTCAAGAACTCAGAAGACTAAGCAGAACAAAGTGAATCACTGGGAACTGCTAGAAAGGAATCTTTAAACAACTATATCAGTCACATGTAGGACCAGCATAACTGTAACTACTTCTAGTGAGGGGCCCTTTCTGTTATAAATTGTAGCCCAGATGAAACACCTTTGAAAGTAACCTAAAGTCATGCTCCTTTCTGGATCTTAATTAACGAGGAGATAATCCTAACCTGAACATGGTAATTGGTTCGGCAAGGGGAGGATGAAGACACTGATGTTGAAGCTGACAAGTGTGACAAAGGGGAAATATTTATGGCCTAACGCGATGAGAAGGAACAAAGACTGGTTGGTGGCATGGTGGGTGTTGGACTTGGAAGACTGGCACTGGTCCAGGTCTCACACGCCCACCCAAAAAGAACGGCCAAAAGGCAATGCCGAGTGAGTCGTCCAAGCAAATTCCCACTGCGGCACAAGGATTGCAACACCCCCCCCCCCCCCCCCTCAAGAAAGTCATTGGAGATAGCAAAACTGACTGCGTAATTCAGACATCCACTTGCCCAGCAGCAAAGGTTAATCATCACAGGGGAAAGAAAGCGAATTCCACAAGAAAATTATTTTCTTCCTGGAGCAAATAAGTGGGGAAATTTAGTGCAGTCATTTGTCTTACCTGTTTTATTGTGGTGGATTATACAGTTGATGTGTACTCACTAGTGGAAATGTGGGATGGGCACCACCAGTCCACCACCGCCGCTCCACCAAGAAACTTCATCATTTCATATCCCGGGAAGATCAAGCAGATGCGGCCACATGAGTGCATTCCTTGCAAGTCTCAACACTCCCAACCACAACCAAGAAAGCAATTTGGAAATGAGTGAGTGCGAAGCAAGCAAGGTAAGGGGCGTCAACACGATGGAATCTAGGATTGGAATGGAAGAGGAGAGGGACAGAGATAGCCACCACCACTGCAATCACCATTGTCCCACTCGAACTCGAGCGCACCTTCCGTCTTCTAGGTTGTCTGTCGCCTTTACCTGACGTCTGGTGGCTGCTCCTTTTGTTCTCTTCCACAAACCAAACCCCCAGAAATGGATAAAGGAACGGATAAATGCAGTGAAAAAACAGATCCTCCATACCCTTATTGAATGCGTTGGTATAAGTGACGTTTAATAGAGGAAACAGCCAAGCAGAATTAAACTGTTATTTTCTTTTCTTTTCTTCTTGGCGTTTTAGTATATTCTCATTGAACGCGTGATAAATAGAGAAAGGGGATGTTTCACTTGAGCCCTTCCTCTGTCTTTGTGCCTTCTGTGTAGTAGGTTTCAGGAGAGAATAAATTTGCATCTTCCCTCCGATTGGTGTTCTTTTCTTCCTCCTTCGCTTTGTTGCTGACGACTAGGGTCTAGGGCTTATCTTCAGCAGAGCCTGTTCTTATTCAAATCCCGGGTGATATATATTTCTGGGAGTTTATGTTGGTGTCTATCCTCGGTGTATGTTCTTGGTGTTCTTAGTTAGACAAGAGAGGCAAAGTTTGTTCTATAGGAATTGTGCACTATGGGCAATTGCTGGTTCAAGGGGAATCCATTCTTTAACAGGGTTTCTTCGAACGCTACAAAATCAGGTACCACTCTTCTTTCTTGATTTGATCTCTGTGATCGCGTGACTTGCCTATTTGTTCATCTTGATAATTAATTTCAATGAGTATTACAAGTCATTTGCGACCTCTAGTTCAGCCTCCATAGCGCATGTGGCATACATGACTTGCCTATTTGTCTGTTGCAGAATCTCCAAAAATTCAGAGCCCATCAGAGAGAAATGAAAAGGAAGAAAGCCAGCTTCCATCTAACCCGAAAGAGGTGGAGGCACTAAGAAGGGACTCGGCTTGTAACCCTTTGATAGCATTCACATTTGAGGAGCTCAGGAGAATCACCCAAAATTTCAGGCAAGATTCATTACTAGGGGGCGGTGGATTTGGCAGGGTATATAAAGGGTACATCACTAAAGATATCCGTGAAGAGTTAGAGATAGAGGAAACCCTGCGAGTTGCAGTTAAGGTCCATGATGGAGACAACAGCTACCAGGGCCATAGAGAATGGCTGGTGATTTGCCTACCTTTCTGAATATATACTCTACTGGAAGTATATGCTTGTGTTCAACTATTGTCATATATGAAGATTTTTTTCCTTTTTTTTTTTTGTTGCTATGTTTGCAGGCTGAGGTTATATTTCTGGGGCAACTCTCTCACCCAAATTTAGTGAAATTAGTTGGGTATTGTTGTGAAGATGACCATAGGGTTCTTGTCTACGAGTTTATGCCCCTGGGAAGTGTGGAGTCACATCTGTTCTCAAGTAAGGCTAATCCTACTCTTGACAGACTGGTTTTTATTTTTAATGTTTTGATGCCATTTTTTATTTAACCATTCTCGACTTTTCGTGGAAATGAAACTCAATAAAAATTGTTGTTGACATTATTTTTTTTAATTACACTGATTTTGGTACATGGCATTCATGCAACATTCTAAAACTATGACTTGAAGAATATTATTGATTCAGAAGACGAGTCGGAAAATATTCGCGCTCCTATTCTGAACTAGCCTAGCTTAACTGTACTTCTGCATTGCGTCAAGTGGTAGCATTACTGATTATTGTGGTCAACCATGAGTTCTTATTTGTTCATTTGAGATCAGTTATTGTCGCTATCAAATTTTTGAAGCATCTGTACTTATAATGCAGGAGTAATGGTACCACTTCCATGGTCTACCAGAATGAAAATTGCACTTGGTGCTGCAAAAGGACTTGCTTTTCTGCATGAAGCTGAGAAGCCAGTTATTTATCGGGACTTTAAGACATCAAACATATTGCTAGATGAGGTAGGTTGGCTTTACGCTACTTCATTGTGACATGTCAATATCAGCTGAAATAATACAATGCAAGAAACTAAGGGGAACCACTCTATTTGTTGTAATATCTCGTGCTCTTATTCACTTGTGCCCACATATGTACTCACAGTTCATGTCAACTAAAATAGTTGTAGTGGGCGTGAACATGCACCTACCATTTCATTTAGTGAAATGACCGTTTTCATATACTTGTGGGAAATTACTGTCATTCATTTTTTGTCATGGTTATGCAATAATAATTTCTTGCTTACCATCTTCTTTTTATTCCTCGAAAAAATACAGGAATATAATGCAAAATTATCTGATTTCGGGCTTGCAAAAGATGGACCAGTTGGCGACAAATCCCATGTTTCGACTCGTATTATGGGTACCTACGGTTATGCGGCACCTGAATACATAATGACAGGTAATGTACTCCTCACATTTGTCTCACTTTAGCTAATTACCATGAAGTGTGTTTGTCTCTACATATGAGCAAAAGGGCTTGACATCTGAATTTATAGATCCTTGGTTCATCAAGCTGAAACTCCAGGACGACTAGTCCCATAACCAAAATTTCCTCTTTTTTTTTGGCAACTCCAGGTCATCTGACGGCAATGAGCGATGTCTACAGCTACGGTGTTGTGCTGCTCGAGCTCCTGACAGGGAGGAAGTCGCTGGACAAGTCACGGCCAGTCAGGGAGCAGACACTGGCAGACTGGGCATTCCCGTTGCTGACGCAGAAAAGGAAGGTGCTCAGCATAGTGGATCCCCGGCTTGCCGAGGACGACTACCCAGTGAAGGTGGTGCATAAGACGGCGATGCTGGCATACCATTGCCTCAACCGCAACCCGAAGGCCAGGCCGCTGATGCGCGACATCGTTGCCACCTTGGAGCCTCTTCAGCAGCTGGAGCAGGAGACCCCCAGCGACAGCATGGCCGGTGTCACCTGAACTTTTCGTCAGTCATACTGCAATTGCTTGGTGAAGGAAGTGATTAAAAATGGCATGTGTTTAGCTTACATATGTGTGGTAATAGTGGCTGCCTAGTTTTCTTGATGATCTGCAGATGGTTTCTTAATTATTTAATCCATGTAGAAGAGTTCAGTTGAGCAGGAAGTTATTGGTATATACTCCCTCCATCCCCATAAACTTGTCGCTTTGTAGTTCATTTTTGAACTACAAAGCGACAAGTTCATGGGGATCGAGGGAGTACACTGTATTTCTGCAAGTTTGTGTATGCAGTCTTGTGAAGGCAAGTAAGTATTCCGTATCAACATTTTGAATGCGGGGCAGGTCTCCGTGTTATCTGTTGAAGTTTCAGTTTGTTGCCCCATCAAGGAAGCTTGCCTTGCCTGGCAGTGTTTGTAATCGACTTTGTGCACCTCATGATTTGTGACTCTGTGTATGTTACTATGCTGAGTAATAATGTAGATATCTTTCCTAATTAAGCGGAATGAATTTACAGGTACTCCCTCCGTCCCAAAAAGGTTGTCGCTTTGTAGTTCAAAAATGAACTACAAAGCGACAAACTTTTTGGGACGGAGGGAGTATTCATCAGTGCACTTCCGGTCATCCAACCTCTGAGATGCCATGTGGCCGATCTACTCCAATTTTGGAGCCGGTGGAAGGGCCAACGCCGATCAGGCCCACTTACAGCCATCACACGGCACCCAAAGCCCAACTCCGCAGCCATAGCCTAGCGGCCAGCTGAGTGGGAGCCTCTTCTTGTAAAGCTCCAGGCATGGTACGTCGCATTGCACTGCATGCGTGGCGGCAGATTTTTGATCTTGCATCACAGTAACTAGTGTGTGACTCTTTGTTCCTGTGTCGTGTCGATTAAGATCGTTCTGGTCATCGGGCTGACGTTGCTGCTCCTGGGCGCGCTGCCGAAATGGACGCACAAGTTGGCGGAGTGCGGGGTGGCGCGCCACCGGTTCCTGTCCATCATGGGTAGCGTCCTCTGCTTCGTGCACGCTCTCGTCTGCGTCGTCTACTACTCAGCAAACGCCGCGACGCTGGAGGAAGGCCGCACAGGCGCGCACGCGTGAATGTTAACCGCAGCTCGTGTCACGCGTGTGATCTCTTGCTTGCCTCTGAGCCGAAAGTGTAGAGAGAGACGCAGACGCTTTTACTTTAGGGTTGCATCGCGCCGTTGGTTTCTTTAGGGCTGTGATGCGTGATGTAATTTTGCTTGATTTCTGAAACGGCCCCAAATATATTGCTCTTTATTTCGGCCATTTTTTTAAAAAAAAAATCTTATATGTCAGATGCCTGAAATCAAGCATAATTTCAGGCGATTATTGATTTGTATTTGAGATTCGTGCGGTTCTTCAACCCTACTCTTTCTTTTCCATCCCACCCGTCTTCCTCTTCCATCTCACCCGATATTGGTCGCGGTGGCGCCTCCCGAGATTGCCGGCGGCGTTGCTGTACTTCGATTCATAAGGGAGGCCGACGGCGTGGGGTTCGACGACGGCGGCAGCAGTGCGCCCAGGCGGAAGGCGGCGAGGAGGCCAAAATATAGAGGCGAATCAAGAACAACTTCTGAACTGTTTGCTGGAAGCCTGGGACTGAAATTCAATAATTAAGCAGAACAGGCATTTGCAATCCTAATTGACTAGAAGCTGAAGAGTAGACTGAGGGGTGGAAACAGAGTCGTACTACAAACCTTGTACAGATCAAAGGCTCATCCAGGTTCTGCAATATCGCCTAGCAGATGGGATCATCCGGAAGTCGAACACTAACTTGTTTCTTTTTGCATACCTTGTGGACCGACTATACTTTATGCATTGTGTGGGAAATTGCTTGGTTGCAGGTAAAATAAAGGTGTATTGCGCAAGATTAAAATAATGAAGTTAACGGCAGAGCGCCTCCGTGGGTCGAAAGGGCCTCTATCAATTAGGCCAAACGGATCAGGGTAAATATGGATTGCTAAAAACTGGATTGGATTGGAGCGGACCCAGCATAAAAAGGATAGGATTCTACCTACGGCCCGATTACGAAAAAAGGGCCCAGCCCGGGCTGGACCATGGCCCATTTTTGCTACTTACTACTAGTACTAGGGTTATTACACGGTGAAGCCTCCCCTCCCCTCCCCTCGGGCAGACCTGACCTGACTCGACGAGCGACCCCCTCCCCGCGGCCAGCGGCGCTCCAAAACCTCTCGACGCAACGCAACCGGCCGCCGACCGTCGTCGTAGCAAGGAGGGAGGAAGATGTCGTTCCGGGCGCGGGAGATGTACAAGAAGGTGGTGCAGCGCGTCGGCGGCGAGGGGAAGCTGCCCGCGGAGCTGATGGAGTCGGTCAAGAACATGCTGCCCAACAGCAAGGTCGTCATGGGGCGGGCCAAGCGCGGCATCTTCGCCGGCCGCCACATCCAGTTCGGGAACAACGTCTCCGAGGACGGCGGCAACAAGTGAGCTCCCTCGCATCTCCGCTCCTGCGATCGTTTTACCCCTATTCTGATCTAGATACCTCTAGGTGACCACTGTTACTTAATTGTGAGGTTGAATTCTTAAAAATGAGATAAAAAAATCCGTAAAATGGGTAATCCGTAAAAATCCGTAATCTTTTAGTATCATACGCATGCACTTTGTTCCTATTTTATTGCCTGTTGATTAGGTTATCTTCTGCTAATTTAGAACGAAGCGATCATGGAAGCCAAATGTTCAGGAGAAGCGTCTTTTCAGCTATATTCATGACCGTCACATTAGAGTCAAGGTTACAACTCATGCACTTAGATGCATCGACAAAGCTGGTGGCATTGATGAATACCTCCTGAAGACCCCTTATAACAAAATGGATACTGAGATGGGGATAGTGTGGAAAGCAAAGATTGAGAAGATGTATTCAGAGCTGGCTGAAAAGGAAGTAGGCTTCTTCCCTCCTGAGGAAGAGGCTAAGATTGAACAGGGTTTTGACGAGGCTCATGCTGCCAAGAGAGAGGCCCGTAGGGAAACAAGAAGAGCTTCGGCAAAGAAGCAACTTGAAGCTGGTAATGGCAATGCTGACCAAACAACTAAAGTAGCAGATACGAAGGAAGGCATGTCTCCTGTTGCCACATAGTCTGAGCGAGAACCTTTTTTCTTGCCTTCGCTGGTAAATACAATTCTGAAGTTTAATGTCTTGAATCAGCACTACTTGCATACAGTCTGTTAAAATCATGTTTGTCTATTCAATATCCTAGATAACCAAATCAAATTTAAAAGTTGTTTTCAGTTTCTTTTGTGATTCGGATATAACCTCCCATGTTACTTTCTTTTGAAGGCTTAATTAAAGTCACAACATGTTAATGCAGCATTATT
This sequence comes from Tuctoria greenei, assembly GCA_036927565.1. NCBI lineage: Eukaryota > Viridiplantae > Streptophyta > Magnoliopsida > Poales > Poaceae > Tuctoria > Tuctoria greenei. The sequence goes on from JAYESD010000032.1 coordinate 104,580, forward strand.
ATGTTTTTGGCTTTTATCTCGCCATACCATTTCGTTATCTTTTGTATAATGGAACAAGAGGTCCCAGCCTCTACGCCATACCATTTCATGTAGTCATATGAATCATGTCTGCTGAATATTCTCTCCATCCCAAAAAGCTTGTTGTTTTGTAGTTCAAAAATGAACTACAAAGCGACAAGCTTCTTTTTAGGATGGAGGGAGTATTTTGCTGCATAGGATGCCTGCATTTAGTTTTATGTCTCTACGCAGCTAGTACTGGTCAGCATTAAATTTCAGGCTTCGTGTATCTCTTACAGATGGAAGAAGACATTGGTTGACCCTGGGCAAACAACGGAAGGCTTTTTATTGCTATTAAGTGGCGAAAATTTCTTGCATGTTATGTATCGCCCTCTTATGGGAGCAGCAGTGTCTCTTCTATAACAAAATATTGATGTTGTAAGCATGTGCAGTTTTGGAGTTTTTGTACAATCACTGAATGCCATATCCTAGGGTCAACGTTCAGAATAGTTTTTCTTCTATATCTTATGTATTTTCAACTGCCACATCAGCAGAATTGTTGAAATAAGTCAAATAACCACTACGCTTGTTAGGATATATGGACCCGACTCATGTAGCTACGTTCATGTTCGTTGCTACCTAATTCACATATCTGAAAGCAAGCAACGATGCTTCTCTAACATACTATGGCACTGCATAGCATCATCCAATGCTTGTTTAGTTGGACCAGTTTGCTTCCTAAGATTCAGAACTTCCTAAATTTGATGCCTTTTGTTGTGTTCCAAAAAGTTTGTTGCTTTGTAGTTCAAATATGAACTATGGCAAACTTTTTTGAACTACAAAAGGACAAACTTTTTGAGAGGAGAGATTAATTATATTTTGATTAATGTTATCAGTGCATGTGCCCCCTCATTGTTCTCTTCTTTTTGTGATTTGTTGCGTCTGCCTGGATTGCGTCTACTTATCATATTTGTGTCACAAACCTAATTTTCTCAAAAGAAAATTTTGTGTATACTTGTTGAAAATCTGCTGAAATCCTCGTAAGGGCAGCAAATATAGAAAAGGTGTTACACAAATCTACTCCATCGGTGGTGTATACAAAGAGTTGGGCCATCCTATTTAAAACTACGCTTTGCTCCCTGATTTGCGTAAACTCGTGAAATACGCGTTCATGTCGATGAATCTTTGTCATCATCAGTTGCTCCCCTGTTCGGCTCTCTGCTCTCGTCCTCGTCTCAAACGCGATCCAAATCCATACAAACCTACCCGCCTGTATTCCCGATTCCTCTCGCGGTCGCCTCTCCAGCTGAGCAATGAAGAACCCTAAGTCTCGCTGGGGTCCGCCGCCGCCCGCCGCTGCGCCTGGCGGAGCCAAGGCCGCGTCCACCTCCGCTCGCACCCCGACACCCACCCACTCTGCTGACTCCAGGCGCCACCCAGCTCCTCCCGCGCCTGCCCCGCTCGCCCGCAATCCCGCGTCGCCGGCGGCCGCGCTCCGACCACCGCCGCAGCAGCCGGCGGCGGAGACGCCTCTGCCGCCCCCCTACGGCTTCCACAACCTCGACCGCCGCACCATGCTCCTCGCTGACGGCACCGTCCGCACCTACCTCGCCCTGCCCCCCGACTACCCCTTCGAAGCCGCACCCCTGCCGCCCTTCCCGCACCTCCCGCGCGCGGCCCCGGACCTCTGGCCACCGCATCAGCCTCCGCCGCAGTATATGCCGATGCTGCCGCACGACGCGAAGCGCAAGCACCCGGCCGACCAGGGCGATGGTTTCCCGAGGCACCCCAAGTCGCCACGGCTCGACGCTCCGCGTCACCCTCGGCAGCTGTCACCTCATGCCACGGTGGACCGCCACGCGCTCAGAAGGGCGTTCCTCAAGTACGCCAAGATGCTCAACGAGAGCTCTGCGCAGAGACAGAGCTACCTCGTGGGTGGCCGTGTCCCGTGCCTCGCCTGTGGCAGGTTTGGTGATCCCGCACTACTTGTCGTCTCCTTCCTGGCAAGCTTTCTAGTACTGCTTGTAGTCAAGTTCTTAAGCTGGTTTATTTCTGTTGTTGAACTTGCTCTTATTATTTGACTTGACATGCCATTTTTAGGCTGTTATCTAGGTAAACCAGCAATGATTATGTTATTATTGAAGTCTGGTTGGAGAAATCCACCGCAGTATATTTCATGTCTGAACAAAGATGCCACCTATAGGTCTCTGCTCATCCTTCCTTAATTTGGATGCTATGTATTCTATATAGATGAACTTATCTGTGGGTGACTGCTGATTAACATTTAGATATCATTTACCATACTAGGATTATTGAGGTCAAGGCTATTATCTGCATTGTTTTGTTTTTGTTTCATTTGCTATTGAAGATGCAGTTGATGGATGGATGTAGCAGTAGATTTTCTGCCTTTCGTTTTTTTTTTTTTACCGAAAGACTGCAGGGGAAACCCCTATAGACTCTCCAGCCATAGTGCCAGAGGCACTCTACTTATTTGTTTGAATCGACATTCTTGCGCGATCATGGACGCTTTGAATCTTTCCTTCCACGAGGCCACTGAAGGTTGTTCTCCTCTGAAGATTTTAGCATTTTCTGCCTTCCGTTGCTGGGTATAATGCTATTATTGCTCTAAAAAGTATTTGAATATTCAAGGTTTTCATTTTCAGTGGTAAGAGATGATATATCAGCATTCTATTGAATCATCACTATATTGACTCTTGTTGCGTGTGTCTGTGTCCAACGTGCACCTGTGAGCTTGCTTTATGGCCGAGACATGTTCTCTGAACTCTGATGCCTTGTTTTTACCCAATAAGTTCAAATGAAGTGGTATTTCAGTTGTGTGGACAGACTGTGGTGCCTTTGTCACTACCTCTGGAATTTTGTTTGAAACTCTATGCTGCCGTTGTTTGGAAATTGGGAATATAATTACCTGTGCATTGTCGTGTGATGTTTTCTGCTTCAGCAGAGCTGTTATGCACATTGGCAAGTACTGATTGGGTAGATTTGGTACCACTAAAATTGTTCATTGCTTGCTTGATTGCAATTGTGTACCATACTTGATTTGTTGTAGCCAAGCTTTTTTGCTTGTATTTTAAGATATGGACATTCGGCGGATTGTGAAATAGCCACATGCTAACTTTATGATTTGTGGCAATATCTGGCTGTTGCTATGTGGTATCCAATTTTCATGGTTGTCTAACATCTAGTCAAAGGAAGTAGCCTATTTGAATTCAGGGTCTACATTACGCACAAAGGTGTCGCAATTTTAGGAACCTTTCTTGCTTTATGTCAATTGTTTGGCATTGTAATAATATACTCCCTATGCTCTTTGTTTGTGGAACTTGAATTGGTCTATTTTTTGTGCTTAAACTGTTAGCAAGGCATGCTATGGCTTGCAGTACTAGTGTTCTACTCTTCATACTTGAATACTTCTACATAAACCTACCATTTCAGGAGCATGGATAAGTTTTTCAAATGAGATTCCATGGACCTTCCTTTGATTAGTTTATTAAGTTCTGTGAGGAGTCTGTACCCTAATGTTGTTTTTACAATATGGCCTCAATGTTTCCTAGGAGTCCAGGTACCCAACTGGTGGATGCCAGGAGAGGTTGACTAGACTTGGGAGACTCGAGAGTGATAATAAGAGCGGAAGTTTCGCTGAACCTCTAGCAGCTGGGGTGACCAGCTTGTTTGGTTCTGTGTCATTCCTTCCCTCCTCTTACTTCTCTTCTTTATATCTTGGTCCAATTTGGAGAGGAAGAGTGACATCTATAGGGAGTACCACTCAAAAGGAAGATACAATGAAGAATCGAGGAGTTGAGTTGAGAAAACATGGCCACTGTGAGATAGAAAAAAGTAGAACATATTGGTAAAGTAAGTTAGGAAGAAAACAATCAAGGGAGCGAGCTAGATGAACTAGGAAGCAATACCAAACAGCTGAAATTTCTGGAAACTGTGTCTGGAGTTTTTTTTTTTGTGAAACAGCCCAAGCTGGTTACAAAACATCAGCAACCACGAGGAGTAAACCAGCTCCAATTCGAGAAAATGATGATATTTAGTAGAAATCTCATTATGGGATTGCAGTTTTTCAGCTTGAATCAATTCCTTGCATTAAGAAATTCTATGCAGGGAATCATCCCTTCTGAATTTCTAGCTACTGTACCATTGTTTCCCTAGATAGCTGCCCGTGTCAGAAGCAAAACTGACATGTATACCTGCTATCTAAGTGATGAAGGATTGAAGGAACCAACACGATTCATTGGTGAAGACTATTTTTTGCTCCTCATCACAGATCTGTTGACGGTTCATGTTTGTTGCAATTTTCTCGGTGTGTTCGAAAGAGCTTCATGCTGAGAAGCCGTTAGTGCTCTTGTAGTTGTATTGGTTTTAAGTATCTACATCTTTGGTATGGACCTCATAGAAAGAACACTTGAACGCATTCTGAGTTTTTCAATGGACCGTTGTTATGCATGTGTAGTGGAAGCTCCAATGTGTGCCGTGGAGCTGTCAGCAAACCTATAGAAGTTTATTTGACATGGAATCCGATGTTTCTGCTTTCTTATGGCATGTTTGTGATGGACACTTTTGGGGGTTTGACAATTGTGATCAACTCCCCTCTCATTTCTAGATCATGCAAGACTGCATATGTAATGACAGATTCGTGTAGTTCTTTAGTTTTCGGATGCAATTCACCAGACCTTAATTTATTTATGGATATGTCTGGTCAATGTGCACAATTCCAGGTCATCTAAGGACTTTGCTGATGTGCATGGACTTGTCATACATGCTTACAACCCACCAAATGCAGAGTCATTTGTTGATCATCTTGGTTTACACAAGGCATTATGTGTCCTTATGGGATGGGATTATACAAAAGTCCCTGAAAACTCTAAGGCATACCAATCACTATCCGCTGACCTTGTCCAAGCAAGTAGGGAGGACCTTATCTTGTGGCCGCCAACTGTTATCATTGAGAATACTGCTACTGGGAGGAAGAAAGACGGCCGTTGTGAGGGTTTAGGGAACAAAGACATGGACAAGAAAATGACAGGTATATATATTGCAGCCTTAACCTCTTTTGAGAACAGTAATGTTTGCATATAAACTCCTGCTGCATATGTGATTATCGTGTCTGAATATAGTTCTTAAGGAACTTAACGATTTGCATTATTTGTGATTTCTATTCCATGGGGTATAGGAATCATTAAATTCTATACTGATGTTCCCAAGACCCACCAGTGTGACTTTTCATGTCGCAATAGGATAGTATTAAAGTCATCCATTTCTGCTAGGTCCGAAATTCATCCTATTATTAACTTAGGATTAAATTTTAAATGGACAATGTATAGCGTGGTTCTAAGGACACTTTCTCATTGATAATTTGATATACTATCTCATTCTTGTTACTATTGTATTTCGATTTTTGCTGAGCTATGAAGCAGCTCCACCTCTTTTTACTACAATATTAAAGTGAATTGTCTACCCTTTCCTATCAGTTTAAGCTTTAGGGTGCAACCGGTCAGCACATAGTAGCTTAACATGGTATCAGAGTTAAAGATCTTGAGTTTGAATCCTGGCGAGCGCAAGCCCACTTCTATTTCCACTTTGAGACCTGAGGGAGCCTCACCTGAGGGAGAGTGTTGGAGTGTATAAGTGAATTGCCATAGTTATTATGGCGGTAAGGCGAGTCAAGGCGACAGACCCCCTTTTTACCTTTTAAGCGATAAGATGTAAGGTGAGGCGACGCCTTATATGTAAAAAATACAAAAGAATATATAAATATCCAAGACAGGGCCTGAAACAAATGAAGACAGTCCAACAAATGAGTGGGTTGTGACCAGCCCACAGGCAAGGGCGAACTGTTGGCTTAGCCCAATAACGTGTAACCTAGGTAAGGGTGAGTGCTCGAGCCCGAGCAGCGCAGCTGCCTCACCCGCATCATGCCGCCAACATCGCACCTTTCGCTCAGGTCGCCCTTTGGTTGCCTCCCTCCCGAGCGCCCTCCTCTACTAGTTGTTGTCGCCTTCCCCTGCCTCTTCTCAGGTTCCACTCCGCCTTCCCCTGCTCTCGCTGCCTCCACCTTCCCTGCTCCCGCCGCCACCTTTCCCAGCTCACACAAACCCTAGTCATTGAGTTGATAAGGTGTCGCTGTCCCGACACCCTGAGCACGCCTCAGGGATGCCTTACTCAAGAATCTAAGGCGGCCGGGACGTCTTGACTTTCCCGGACGCTTTACCGCTTAAGCGACGTCTTAAAGACCATGTGAATTGCCTACCCTTCCCCATCATCTTAAGCTTTTGGGTGCAACCGGTCAGCGCATAGTAGCTTAACAATGCCAATTGTTGTAATGCTGAGGTAGTTCTTGTGAGGAGTTAATGACCTGGTTTACAGCTTGACATCAGGAAGAGTAGTGCACTAGTGCTAGACTGCTAGGGTTGTAGAGTACCTCCACTCCCTCCCTGCATCGAATGCTTATTTGGAAGGTATTGCATTGTCTGTGCAACTATTGTTTGCTGTGTCATGAACATGATGTGTGCATCATTCTGTCCTCTAGGATGTTAGGTGAGCCCTGTCTTATTGTTATGACAGGCATACACTTTTATGTTCTTCAAACAAATTAATTTGCTCTGTTGATCAGTAGGAAACTACATAGCAAAGTAGCATCACAGCTCATTCCTGCGATATGCAAGGCTGCAAGTTAGATCGAGACCATATTTGGACTTTGAAAGTCACTGAAGTATTGTTCCACATTTACGGAAATATGGCTTTGCTAAGGACATGTTTTTGGAGTATAATGTTGTGCATGTGAGTAATATTTTCTGCGTCAATCTCAATCTTTGTTTTCAGAACTAGGGTTTTATGGTGGCAAGTCAAAGTCCTTGTATGGAAAGGAAGGGCACTTGGGTTTGACACTTATCAAGTTTGCAGACAACCCAGCCGGCTTGAAGGAGGCTGAACGTCTTGCTGAGTTCCTTGAGAGGCAAGGTCATGGACGTATAGGTTGGTCACGAGCACAGTCCTCTCGTTCTGTAGATCCTGATCAGAACCCTTTACTGTTTGAGACGGATAAAAGGACAGGTGAGAGAAAGAGGATATTTTATGGGTACCTGGCAATTGCATCCGATCTGGATCGATTAGACTCAGATTCGAGGAAAAGGGCATTCCTCAAGAGCAGAAGAGAATTTGACCCAAGTGACTAGTCTCTTGTCACGAAGCCCACCAACTTGTCAGTTTATCTGTTTGAACCGAAAAATGTATACCTATTTTGATGTCAATTCCACTTATTTATGCTGCTGCTATCCTAGAAAGTGTTACCTTGACTACCATACCCTGCACCTAGGAGGGCACGATAATCTCTTTCTGAAAAATACATTTTTGCAGTAAACGTTTTCCTGACAAGCATCTATCTCAATGCTCACTAATTGAATAATCTGGAAGGGTCCTGCCGTTCTTTTTAAGAATTATTATTGATATAAATTTGCTCTTTTAAGTATTATCTTGGACCTGCATAAAGTAAGCCTGGTAGATTATTGCTTCCATGTGGTATGCCTCTCTTTTTTTGTTGGCTTGCGCTGAGGACTTGTATTACTCTAAGACAATGGATTATCTCCCTTAAGAGGGTAGTCAGTAGTAACCACATATTTCTGGGCACTTTTTTTGTGCTATTTAACTTTTCTTTGAGTATTAACAGTGAGGGTGTCATCTTTTGTTTTCCGGCTGATGGTAGTGTGGTCCAGTATTATCATTTACTTTAGAACATTGCTCTTAAACATCCTACCAATTTAGCGATGTGTATATTTGAGAACCCTCTCAATATGTTTGTGTGGGAAACTGGAAACAGAAAATGGTAAAGCCATTTCACTGCCATTCGGTGCAGCAATTTTCACTCACAGTGTCGGTTCATTCCTTCTACATATGATTTCAACAGTCCGGTAATATCACCTAGCTGCCAATCAGAGGGTGAGACAGAAAGGATGGCCAAGGAGTTTTTCTGTGATTTTAAATTTCATCCTTGTGGCTTGGTACCAAAAGAATCTTTCTGTGGAATACATAATCAGGGTTTGATTGCAGCCTGGGAGATTTTACTAAGATCATATTTTTTCTGCTGTGTAACTTTTATTTTCCCATCAGACCGGATCTCAAAAGATCTGTTTTAAGGGCTACTCCCTCCTTTCTCAAAAGATTGTCACCTTTAGTTCATTTTTTGAACTAAAGGTGACAATCTTTTGAGAAAGGAGGGAGTACAAGTGACAGTGTAAAGGCCACTTATTTGTCAAAGAAAGCTGAAGTTTAAAATGCATGTTCTTTTCTGACTATACAAATTGTGTAGATATTCCATACGTTGTTCTCAGCTATTTTACTACCCAGAACAATATACCTGTTGTCTTGGGTCCTCCGTGTCCAGGCTTTTTTTTCATTTCTTTTCTTTTTCCAGACGTTCTTCTGCTGTTTGTTTTCAGGTATTATCTATTGCTTTCTGAAAGATGTGCATTCTTTTCCTGTAGATTGTAGTGCATTTCTGGCAGAGTGCATAACCTGATGTGTTATGAGTGTATCTTGTAGGCGTGAGTGTTGCAGTGCCAGTATCTGTGGTGAATCATTCTGTTGCCTCTGTGTTTGTGCTCGTCCAAGTTGATTTTGTTGGTATGGGCTGCTACCCGTCAGAAAAAAAAAAGGATCACAGGTGACAATGCCTGGACATAGTTATGGCCGGTGGTGGGCTTAGATAGCAATCCCGCTTTGCAGGAACCAGTGCTAGTTGCTCGCACTCTGAATTTTCTTTTCCCATGCACTGCCAACTGAGATAATTTTATTTATATCGTGTACTGTAAAGGGGCACGCGGCACGATTTTGCCGAGACAGTGAAGAACCCGTGTGGTCAGCTGGGTCTGTTGGTGCTTCGTGAAGCAATGAAATCGGTGCAGATCTTGGTCGCGGTTGACATGTCAATGTCTGCATTCGACGGCCTGATTGCTTTGTTATTTGTCAGTACGGCTGCTTTTTTTTTCCTTCAACAAGATTCGTTACACGACTCATGGGCTCGTGAACAAAATAGCGTCTAGGGTTTTCCATCGCACGACCGTCTATTTTGGAGATAACCATAAGAAAAAGAGTCGGCTTTTCCAAATTGCGGTTGAAGCCTCAAAGAACTAGTATCACCAGTTTTGTATTGCGGACTTTGGAAGAATTTCATTTACACCGGTTACAACAATCAAGCCACGACCATGCTTCGCATGGCCGATTCGTTTAACACACGCACAAAAAAATAAACAATCTTAGCCATTAAGTACCCTTATAGAGAAAGCAGAAAGCCAAAAAGCTCAACAGTAAAAGAGCAGAGATGGCCAAAAAGGCGAAGGCAGAGGCAAAGGAAAGCACAAAGCAAAAGCCAAGCAAACACCTTTGTAGAAGCTGACATATTCTATCTTCACCAGCACGCTCACTGTTCACACCTTGGGAGAAGAAGAAAAAAAAAAGGCAAATGCTATGCATACTGACAGATTTCTGCTACGAAATTTCGCAACACGTATTTACAGATAGATGATCTTTAGCTTTTGATCTGCATGGCTTACTAATTACTTGTCGATCATTGTATGAAACCTTGAATTTTCGTACCGAAAATCTGTCCGTATGCATAGCAAACATACGCACGCTAGGTGAGAGTTTTCAGCTGTGACGCTCATGCTCGTCGTCGGTGACGGCGGTGAGGCCGAGGAGGAGGTCGGTGAAGGCGCTGACGACGTACTTGTGCGTGCGCCTGTCGTTGAGGGCGAGGTAGCAGAGCAGCAGCTCGTGGAGGCGCGCCTTGTCGCCGCACCGCCGCGCGTCCAGCCGCAGCGCCGCGGCCATCTCCTCCATGGACCTGAGGAAGTCGGCGTGCGGGTCCGGCGAGTACGTGGGCACCGCCACTCCGGCCGCGCCCACCCCGGCGCCGCCGTGCGCCGACGAGTCGACGATGGAGTTGGAGCGGCCCGGCGAGGAGAGGAAGAACCGGCGCGACGCGATGGCCGACGACAGCCCGGCCTCGGAGAGCGCGGACGGGTTCTTCCCCACCGCGCCGTCGCGCGGCGAGCTGCTGCTGGCGTCGTTCTTGATGCAGCGGGCCGAGGTGGAGCAGGACGACGAGCACGGTGATGCGGAGCCCGCCGAGGTCGACGCTTCGTCGGACGCCGGCGGCATGGGCTCCGGCGCCGGCGAACCCGTCGGCCGCCGCAGCCGGGAGAAGCAACCAAGCATCGTGTCTGGTCTAAGCCTCCCTCAAGGCTCAAGCTAGTGCCGTAGTGCGAGTGATTTGGCTTTGTTTAGTAGAGGGGTGAGCACTGAACAGCTGAACGGGAGTCGTGGTAGCTCGTGGTGAATGGACTGTGGCGTGAGAAGGTGATCTGCGACCGCTGTGAGGAGTTTACAGGACAAGTGAGCGACAGCTGGGTTTCTAGGAATAGGAATGGGGTCTCACCTTATTTGACCGATTGAGTTCAGTGCAAGCTGACAGTTTCTTGCTCTTGTCGTACATGCTTAACTCCTACCATTCGTTTTATTTTATTTAATGTTGGTTTGTTCAAAATTAATATATATATAACTTTTGTAATTGCGATGTCCAGATTTCAGAAGTCATCCAATCGTAGCTTTTCTTTTCTAAGCATACCTAGCCTAAGAACGGGTACTAAGAAGACACAGTATATCCATTAGCATGGTCAGTCACCGAATTTTACTTGAAGTATTTCCCTCCGTGAAATCAATTAATAACCAAATGGCTATCCTCGTCACAATTCTACTACTCTCAGGCAATGCGATGCATGAGGATCGACAACCTACAACGGTCGGTCGTCACTTGAATTTCCAACCACCACATTGGCTTCGAGGTACACGCAACTGGGAAAAAGCTTTTGGTGCCTGCTGCCTCCTCCTGGTCCAAAATTGGTAGGACACCGCGTCTGAATTCACTGCGCATGCACGCTCCTATAGCTAGCCAGCAATGCAGCGCTACTGGTCCAGCTCGAGCTCGTACCCGCTGTAACACGTGTACGCGCGCCTTGATCTGCAGCTCGTTGGGCGGGGATGGGATGGGATGATTGTTGGTTGGCTCTTGCATGGCTGGAGGTAGAAGAAGACATGGGAGCCGTTGGATCGCGATCCGATGGTACCACCTTTCCTTTGTTGCTTACGGTTACCAGCAAGAGCAGCAAACCAACAGGCGATTCCGATTGAGCGCATCAAAAACTACACGTGAAACAATACTTGCTAAAAGCGGCTAGGTAGCTAGCAGAGAGCTAGCGGAGTCTGGAGTCGTCTTTTAACGGGACCATCGGAGGAATCAATGGCCGAAACTACGTACTACTACGTGAGTTGAGTTGCGTAGTACGTACAGCCGTCCTTGGAGATCGCACGCGCGCGGACGTGATCGTCGCCTACCTTTCGCTCCCCCGTATGTCTCCATCTGCATCTGCAGGAAATGCATGGCTGCATGGGCAACCGAGCATTTAATTAATAGTGCACGCAACCTACCTACAGCAGCATGCTGTGCTGCAGCAGGGTCGTCTACAACACAGCTACACTACAGACCATCGATGGAGCGGGAATGAAATCTCCTGCAGTATCTGGACTGCAGTTACTGCAGCTGACTGGTGAGGCCAGGGAGCGTAGGGTCCACCTGTCAGCTACAGTAACTGCAGTGCAGTTACTGTAGAGGATTTGAGTCCGATGGAGCGAGGCCATGAGGGGCGGCGGGGCCACGGCGCATGTGGCCGATTGATTCAGCTCGAGCAATAAGTTGTTGAAACTGGTGGCTGATCCTCGAAGGATCATACCCCGCGATGAGGTCCCTACTGTATGGTAGCTCGAGCTCTCCGCGCACAGCTGACACAGCAAGGATGAGTCCTCTGCAGTAACTGCACTGCAGTTACTGCGACTGACATGTGGGTCAGTGAGGCATGGGGCTCACATGTCAGCTGCAATAACTGCAGTGCAGTTACTGCAGAGGATATGTGTCCAACCAGGCCAGCCTTGCTTGCAAATACTGGAGAACAGTACTAGGCGGCAGCTCCTTCCTATTAATGTGTCCTACCCATCTGGCCGGTCGCGCGCGCCCTAGCTAGCTCCTTCACAAAAACTACTCCTTCCTTCTCAAATTAATTGTCGTTTTGAACAAGACTTTTAGTTCATTTTGAACTAGATTTCTTGTCCAAAACGACAATTAATTTGGGAAGGAGGCAGTACTACGTAACGTACGTACTCCGGATGAGGATCCTCTGACTTAATCAGCGGTCACTGACATGTGGACCCGGTCCCACACGTTAGTGACCATGTCACGGCGTGCAGTAAAGTCAGGGGATCCACTCCAAATATATGGGCAGGCATATGGCAAGCGACGAGGTCGTCACCAACGGACCCCGATTCGTGTGCCGCGCGCGCCTCGTCGACGAGACAGGGGATCCGCGTTTCGTGCCTGTCCCACTCCGACGCGCGCAGGCCGGCGGCCGTAACATTGTTGGTGTTTGTTTGTCCGGTGGGCAGCGGCAGGTGCATGCGCGACGACCACGGCCATAACCCCCGTACGTACGTGGCGCACGCGGGGAAACCGATCGCGCATGGATGGACGGGGAGTTCGGCTTGCTTTTGCTCCCTCGTCCCGTGCCGTGCGCAGCGCCACGCCCCACGGGGCACTGCAATCTCTCTCTCTCTCTCTCTCTCTCGCCGCCGGGACGAACCGCTGCTGCCGTGCACGCCTCATCAGACGCACGCGAACCGTCGGTCGCCGCAGCCAAGGATCATGTTTGCTCCAAGCATCAAGGCAGTGCGAGTGCTTAATTGCCTTTGTTTAGCAAGTCGCGACGACTCCTCGATCGGTGGACTGTATGTGGCGTCAGGAAGTGGAATGTGACGCTGTGACTTGATACAACACAAGTTGTATTGTATTGGACCGAGTGAGTTCAGTGCAACCTGACATTTTTCAAGACGACAAGGTTGCTATCGTCCTACCTGCTTACAGTTATTAACAAGTGGCACAAAAAAATGTACTTATAACTGAGTGATAACTTCTTCGATTGAGGCATCCAGATTCCAGGTGGCCTCTGAAACGGATCTTTTCTCAGAAACGTTATGCATGACTTTTAGCATGTTAGACTAGTCACAAATTGTATCTATAGATGCGTACCATGCCCCGAAACAAGATACTCCCTCCGTCCCCATGAACTTGTCGCTTTGTAGTTTAAAAATGAACTACAAAGCGACAAGTTCATGGGGACAGAGGGAGTAATATGTATAATATAAGCACTGAAACTTTAAAATCCAGACACACTCAACATTCCTTGTAGAATCCAGAGCAAAATATATAGGCACTGGAAACCATAATAACCACGTAAACCTTCAATACCAAAAGCTAGCTCTGTGCCTAATTCTTGCCACGGCCACGCCTAGGCGGCACAACGGTCCACCCGTCCGCGTCAGGAACAGGCTTCGACGGCTTCGGATTGTCCAAAGCCATCCCCTCTGACGCCGCTGCCTCATCATCCATCATGGATGTATCACCGTCGTCATCTGAGCTATCACTATCATCGTTGCCATCCGTCGGTATCTGCTCATGAGAAGTAAACCGTTGAGAAGAAACACGTCTAATGAAATTATAGCAAAACAGCCTGTGGAGCAATAACAGTTTACCAAGAATTTGGAACTAATCTAGAACATAATATCATTTGGTCCATGAAACAGGAAGTGGAAGGTGCAAGGATGTAAATGTACAAGAAAATATCAGAATGACCTTATTCTAAGAAACAATGCTTACACTGCTTCATATTAACACTCTAGGAAACTGAATGGTTCAAACGAAGTAAAAACGACTGCTAGATCTCATGACCCAAGTAAAATATTAGCTCTCATTTGGGCATGTGCACAACTGTAATTGATGTACATTTTGTAAAACTCTGAAGTTCAGAAAAACAATCTTCACCCATAGCTACCTCACAACCACAGTAGCAAACAAGCATCAACACGTCAGTTAACAAGATTTCCTTCTATCTTATTTCCCAATGATTCTCTGAAGTATCTAAGCAGAAATCAAATTAACTGGTAGGCTACTGCAACCAAACACTTGAATCAAGTAACAGTTCAAAACTAATCAACTGCAACCAGTGTGACACAAAGAATAGAAGTACTGATTAAGTAGTTCATGTTATATACAGGAAATCATTGGGAATGTGATTCACCTCTGAAAACACGTGTGTGTGCACGAATTCAAAAATGAATATATATCAGTGATCGGATTGCATCATGCTCCTATCTATAATTTGGAATAAATTTTAAGATCACCATGATCTTTTAGGGAGAAGCAGAACACAGTCCGTCCACAATTATGTCACAGCTTCCAATGGAGGCAATAACAAGAACTATTCAAACTAAAAAGACCACATATTTAGTAATGAAATATGCATCCACCTATTAAATCATAAAACCATTTACAAATGAAGAGAGTAACACTTCTCTTAACATGAAGAGAATAATATTTTGATGCTTAATCGCAGCACGAGTGGGAAAATATCCAGTACTAAATAATGGCTTTGCGATACTAGGATGTAACAACAGCTGGTAAATGTCTAATCTCCGAACTTCATGATTGATAAAATTATAAAATGAAACAGTAGTACATACCTGTCTACTTTGGGAAACAGCATTCCCTGGAACATGTGAATTCCTTAGCTTCTCTATTGATGAATAATTTCTTTCCTGGCATTCTTCATGCATAATCAGTAGTTGTTCAGCGACCTGTTTAGAAAAATAAAACAATTGAACACATGACATGCTCTCTATGAAAAGAATATGGAAAACTTATAGAGACCAGCATAACAATACACTTTACTATTGATCGCTGTAAATAGTTTCAGGTTGTCTGCTACAAGAATTGTTAATAACCTTACATTCCCTTGTTGACAAACTAGATTAGGTAATTTGTCACATAGAACAAGCTTAAATTCTTTGCGGATAGTATTGTTGAGTAAATGTCATGTAAGCATAAAATATCCCTAACCCAACACTCATCATGTGTTCTTGGTCTACCTATCTAGCATAAAACTTTAACATCAAATGTAATAAGGTAATATAAGGGTATTGCACTTTGCACAAACATGCCTTAAACCATCTATGACATAACCCACTGGCAAGAGCATTAAATTCAGTGATGCTGATAAGAAAGGCTCGTGTTTCAAAACTAACAAAAAGTAAAACAGTGAGTCGGGTACAAAAAAACAGTGAAGTACCAGATAAAAACGTATTTATGACTTAGCACGAGTAAAATTAATATCAGACATCTAGTACATTGCACAAATGAAAAATCAAATAATGATTTTTAAAAGGAAAAAATAGATATAAGGCTCCACAGTGGATTACAGTAATATTAGTAATGTATCTATGGAATTTTCATTTATTTCAGGTTCCACTTTCTTTTTAATTTAATCTTCCTCTCTTTTGCTTCCCTTTATTCTTGTGGGTTTCATCTCTAACCTACTCTATGGACTAAAAGACTTTGTTGTTGCTGTTTTGTATCCATAGTATTTTAACAAGAACTAGATGCAGGTTCAGCACAATACTTTTTAAGTTAGAGGTTTTAGCCTTCTACGTTAGAGCTAAACATGAACAACAGGGGAAATAATTACCTCTTCAACACTACCATCCTCAAAGTCGGCATTAAATGATTCAGATATAGTGTCGTACATCATATCAACCAAGTCCTCGAAATAGTGTGGACCTGGAAATAAACTTATATCAACAAAATAAACCCCGAAAGGGTATAATATGATGAAACTGAAGCCACAATAAAGCTGTAGAAACATGCAAATCCATGCCAAAACCTCATCTCAAACACAACCTGCCAATAGATAAACTTCCATCTGTGGCAAAAATAGACAGGATTCCATATTTCTCTGAACAGTCTTAAGTAAAAGATGAATGCACAGAATCATGTGTAAGGATATATGGCACATTGTTGTCGCTCAAGAAAAGGAAAAGAGAAGAATGTGGTTCAAGATTAAAAGCTAAACAACCGCACATTTATGAGAAGATCTCTCATACAGCAAAATCCACTATTCCCTATATGCGGTTCTGCCAGAACAGCTGATTGAATATTCAGATTACGAAACAGAGTGGTAAGTTAATTGCTACTATAAGAGTATGTACAAGCTTGCCCAAATGATCATTACAAATAGCGCAAGTGCAAATTTGCCAATTTCACTACCAAACTTTTCCACAACTCCATCAGTTGAAAATTGGCTGCCTGACCGTCTTCTACACAATCCGCAACAAACTAGAAGGACGTCATATACAGATAAAACTGAATTAACATGCGCAGCGTCTCCCATTTACTATTCACGATGATTAGAAGTGAGAATTTCATAGAGAACAATGAATCGACCTTCACGCATAATTTAAAAACTCAGGTTCTAGCCCGGATGAGCCACAGCTACATGTAACATGACAAAGGAAACAGCATCTCATAATCGATCCCAATTATGATTTCTCGAACGGAGGGAGATAGGGGCGTTTAGGGATGAAATTAAGATAAACCCGATGGAAGGGTCACACTTAATCCCAGATCCAGGCTCATGGACGGGATGACTTTCGGAGGAGGGTAGACGAAAGGAGCCGTACTTACCCTTGGAGTGGCAGAACCAGGAGAGGATGGAGTCGCCGAGCTGGTCGGCCTTGGCGCGCGAGTCGCGGCCGCCCCACTGATTCTCCACCGCCATCTGCAGCGCCGTCCACCGCCCGAACACGAGCCTCACGCCCTCTGCAAGTGCCGCCGCACCCTCGGCGGAAAGTGGACCGCCGCCGCCGCCGCCGCCGTTGGATGCGGCCATGGTGTCGCTAGGTTTCGGGGCGCGGGAGCAGAGAGGGTTTGGGCTTTTCGGCGGGAGCAGCGCACCTAGACCTCGGCCCACGGACGATCCTTAACCCGCCTTTATCTTTTTAAGTACAAATAAATATGAATTCAACGTAGTCCTTTTCAGATCCGGTTTCAGTATCTCTCTGCTTTTTTATTTAATATTCTCTTCCTTTCTTTTTATTTATCACTAACTAGTTTAAAAATAAATTAATCGGTGATAAATAAAACGAAACATACCGATATGTTTAAAAGCGAACTGAATAGCGTCAAATAAAATGACGGGGTGTATAATTTTTTCAGCCCGTTACTAGTGCTAGGCAACCAAGTGTACTGCTGTGAGAAGCGAACATGTAGGAATATCTACTTCAAGTGACGTAGATGGCCGTATCACCGATCCATTGCTACTGGCAGCTGGGCAGATTGACGTTCTCCATCCTCGACACCTTCGAGTGTTCGAGGTATTTCCACTTAGCTGTTCTCTGATTTGATTTTATTTTCGAAGTGTGATGCATTTTCCTCAAACTGGGCAAGTGGGTATGGCCACAGGGTATTAATGTGATGATTGGGTAGAGCTGATGCCCTTCTGATTTGCATGACATTGGACAAATTGAAGCTTATTTCGAACAATATTGTTTGTTGACGACCTACTGAAAGCTAGCTATACTTCTCACAAAACTGAAAACTTCGAAAGTAAACAGGCAAACAAACATATTCCCTCCGTCTTCATAAACTTGTCGTTTTGTAGTTTAAAAATGAACTACAAAACGACAAGTTCATGGAGACGGAGGGAGTATCAATGTAGTTAACTCTCAAAAAAAGGTCGCCTCGCGTCACTAGTACTAACAAGCATAGTCGTACAAGTCTCATGATCATGGAGCATCATTGCACGCCGTGTCCGTGAGAGACGACGAACGAGGGTGCTCAGTCGTCGGCGGTGGCGAGCTGGACCTGGAGCAGCTCATCCTCGGGGATGACGCGGATGGTGCAGTCGGAGCGCGGGTACGCGGCGCAGAGCAGCGCGTAGCCCTGCGCCACGACGTCGTCGCTGAGCATGCCGTCGCTCTGGTCCACCTCCCCGGAGACCAGCCGCGCGGGGCACGTCATGCACACGCCGAGCTTGCAGTCGTGTGGCACGTCCAGGCCCTCGTCCAGCGCGCGGGACAGGATCGTCTCGTCCTCCTCCACCTCCACCACGCGCGACTCGCCGCCGTGCTCGATCGTCACCTTGTATGCCCGCGGCGGCGTCGACGAGCGCGGGAAGCGAACCTCTTCCTGCGGCCGCCGGTGGGGCTGCAGTACGTCGACGGCCGGGTGGCGGAGGCTGGAGCGCGGGGAGAGAATGGGTGCGGCGAGGTGGTGGAGCAGTGAAGCGGCGGTGGCCATGGTTTGGTGCGCGCGTGGGCTGAGTGTGGGTGTGAGGCCGACAGCGAGCGGCGTGTTCCGGAGGATAAGACGATATGTCCACCCGCGTTCCGTTTTGTTTCTTTTCTTTTTCTGTTGCGTTGGTACACTTCTCTGTTGTGTTTGTGCAACTAAAGTTGCTAAACTCGAAATTGGGAAGAAAAAAGACTAAAATTTACGTATGTTTTAGGTTCTTTTATTGGTCAAGTTTTGGAGAGGTCAGGCAACAAGTCAAGATGTCCGGATCCCCCCACATTGTTGCTTGCCTGTTCGATTGGTGCCGTCGCTGCGACGAACGTATCAGGAGTTTAGGGCTAATAAATCAAGAAACTAGGAAATCACAAATCTGATTCGGATAGCGGGCGAGACTGGGCGTGCCGGACGGGAGTGCACGGATACGGCACAGTACACACATACTTAACACGTTATCATTACACTAACATTACATTGAACGTACATACACACTTGTACAGATGACACCCCATTAGCCGCGTGGTGAACACAGAGCAAACTACGGGGTGCTGCACGAACCGAAACAAACTAGGGACAACCATGCGACTGGGCAAAAGCAAACTATACCAAGCCAAAACATAGAAAAGAAGGCGCGCCAAAGAGGTGCAACTATTGGCAAGACGGACCAGCCTACGGACTCGATCCGGAACACGACTCCATTCATAGCTGCACTGCACCGCACGCGACGACGACCGACGTGCTTCACTCCCAGACGGCCTCGTCGCAGTTGAGCCGAGCGGCCGCAGCCATGGACGCGGCCACGCCCCCGGGCCTCGCCGTCGCGTCGCCCTTGTTGCGGCTCTCCGCGCCCGCCACACTCAGCGCGTCGCTGCTGTCCACCGGCTTGTCCGCGACCAGCTTCGACGCCGCGTCCTGCACGACAACGTTCCGGTTCAGAAAGGACGACGGTATGGTCGTACCGACAGATTGAAATAATAGACCCCGCAGCAGTCGCATCGATATCGTACCGTGAGGACGTCGCCGAGCGTGGTCTTGTCCTCGTCGCGTGCTGCCATCTCGTTGGCTGCGGCGGCCGACTGCGCCTGCGCGGCCAGGCCGCCGGGGATGCTGGCGTTCAGCCCGGTGGCTCTCGCTTCCGCCGCCTGGATGGCGGCCGCGTCGCTGCGCTCCACGGGCATGTCGCCCGCAGCAAGCGCCGTCGCCTCCAGCGCCTCACCGATCGTTACCTTCGTACCGTACACCGCGCCGCCGCCTCGTGCCGCCCCGGCACCGCCGACACCGGCCGCGGCGTCGTCCGGCGCGAGATACTGTCCCACAGCCTGCGTCCAGGACGTTCATCCCCACACTAGTCAGGTGTCGTCTGGACATGTACGTACATGCTGGAAGAACGCGGAAGGGAGCCGAGCATGCATGTGGGATATATAGTAGCATGTATTTACCTGCCCCGCGACGAACTCGGTGACCACGCGGCCGCCGGGGACGCGCGTCTCGGAGACTGTGACGCCCTGCGCGGCGGTGGCGTCCGTGGCCTGGTCGTGGCCGACGACGCCCATGCGCTCGTTGGTGGTGGCCGCGGACTGCATGGTGGCGGCCGGGCCGCCCTTGAGCGTCTGCCCGAACACCAGGCTCTCCGCCGACTGCATCGTGGCCGCGTCCTGCGGCGCGATGGGCTGGTCCGCGAGGCCGCCGCTCACCGGGAAGACGTCGCCGTAGCGGACGGCGCCTTCCTCGCCGCCGGCCTGCTGCTGCTGGTCGGACGACGGCCTCCGCCGCGGCTGCTCCTGGCTCATCCTGTCGAACTAGTTAGTGTATCACGCTTTGATGAGGAAACGTGGGCTTGCTCGAAAGTTTCGAGTGCGCTCGCAGGCTTGCAGTCCGGTGAAGTAGGAGTAGGATAGCTGCGATGAATGAATGATATAGGGCGCCGCTCGTGGAAGGACCTTGTTCGCGATGCGGCAGCCGTGGAGGCGACCACCGATCGGCGCGTGGCGACTGCAGACCACGCGGCGCTCGCCAAAGCGTCGAAGGTTTCTTTGGTTGGACAGCGAGGAGGCATGGCTGCGTGCCTGCGCGGGCGGTGGCGTTCTCTGAGTCTCTGGGATGGCGACACGTGTTCCCAATATATGGTGCATACGGGATAGAACTTCCCGTAAGAAGGCCCATATCAAAAGAGCCCATACCCAATTGGATACGCTCGGTAGTGAGCCTGAATGCGACTTACACCAGTAGGCCCATCATCACAACCGCAGGAGCTGCCCCCGACAGTCGATGGCGCTCGCCGCCGCGCGCCGCCGCCTGTGGCGCGGGATGGGGACTGCGGCCGCGGTCCCGGGGACGGACGTCACTCTGCTCTCTCGACTAGTATCGGTCCCGGAATGCCAAGTGAAGGCGACCATGGAGGAGGCTAGCTCCTCAGCGTCTCACCGCGACGGCGCCTTCTGGGAGCCCCTCGCCGCTGCCCTCCTCCGAGCGTCGTACCCGGCCAAGGCGAACCTTGTGAGCTTCTTGCTTCTCGTCACACATCCTGTCTTTCAGCACGCTTTTCAATCTGGCCGTTCTCGATGTTTTGGGAGTTTCAGCACAAGGAAAGGGAAATTTCCGTCGCCCCGAGAATGCATATCACTTGCATTTGTAGTCTTGTAATAGCATTCGCCACTGTTAATTTTTACGTGGCACAGTTTCATGATTAACAAACGAGCTGTCTGTTGAATGCCGATATGGTCACTGGCTCACTGCCTCACTGGGTTGCGTTGATGTAAGATTTTTCTTACCATTACTGTTTCTTACAAGCTCTTTCTGCACTGAATCAGGTATTGGAATGGAAGCTAGAAAAGCTTCTGAAGGAAGGGGTTCATAATTGCAAGCCGTATTCGGCAATAATTCGATTCTGTGGAGAGACAAGGAATGCGGCACTTGCAATGAGAGTCTTCGAATGCGTGGAGGCACAGGGAATCCGGCTGAACACTGGCATCTTCAATGCTCTCATCAGTGCTTTCTTATCAGCTGGAGATCTCCTCGCTGCAATGACCTTATACGAGTCTATGGAAGGCATAGAGAACTGCAAACCAGATTCCACTACATATGATGCGTTCATATCTGCATTTTTGCTGCTCGGAAATGGCCATGCTACGATGAAATGGTACTTGTCTGCAAAGAACGAAGGGTTTACTCCAAGTACCCAAACTTTTGAATCTTTGATCACAGGTCTTGTTAGATTGAATATGCTAGATGATGCCGAAATGGTGTTCAAGGAAATGATTGCACTTGAAATGAAGCCAAGCAATACTATTTTGGAGGCCAAGCTTGAGATGCTTTGTAGAAGGAAGGAGGCCAACATGGTTAGGGATTTTGTTAAATGTGCTAATGATGGTAAGTGGGAGTTGAATGATGCTACAGTCAAGAGGTTAACAAGAACATTCCTTGATGAAGGCGGCGTTGATGAAATGGAGGAGCTGCTTGTCCTGATACAAAAGGGAGCGCACGTGAGTTCTGAAACCGAACTGCACTGTGTAATCATCAAATCCTATGCTAAGGCAGATCGATTGGCAGATATGGAGAATGCAATCCGCCGAATGTTGGATAATGGCTTGATGTTTATGTGCCCGGAGGACATTGAAGCCGTAATCTGCTGTTATTTTCGTCACAGGGACTTTGATAGGTTGGATTTTTTATTAAACCGCATCCAAAGTTTCTTCAAGCTCACCAGGTCCACTTATGATATTTTGGTTGCTGGATATCGGAAGTTTGGTTTACACGAAAGACTCGAGTCAACCGTAAATAATATGAGGAGAGCTGGGTTTGCATGATCTCACAAACCACTATGTATGCTTAATATCATCCTATTTTAGTACTTCTAGATGCCTTGAGGACATTGAGCCAGCAAAATGAAGTCTTCTGTTGTATGTTGTCACAGTACATCAATCAGTTGTATGTTCGACATGGGGAAGATCTCAGTTGCAGATACAATATCATGTCAGAGTATTGATGTTGTGTGTGCGTATGGGGAGCGTGCCATCACCTGGATGTTACACTTGGTACTGCACTAATATACATTTAGCCAAGACCACAAATCTTGGAGGCTTGGGGTTGCAGATATTGTTGCATGAAAAGAAGATCGAGTGGTATAAAACTACATGACATGTCATTTAGGTATGTATGTTTTACCTAGCTGCCCTAGGTGCATGTTTCATCTTTTAGTCCTGAAGTTATTCTGGCAACCTCTCATGTATTAAGTGAGCAATTTCAATACCTGGAGGGTGTGGAGTATCTGTTTTTGGAGTTGAAGCAATGGTAGGATAGTGAAAAGTAGAGTTCTCCCTGTATAAAAATGTCCCAAATTGCTGTGACTTGAAAACCATACCGGATAGTGAATACCGTTTGTTTCATTAGCCATTAGCTTATGTAGCAGATGTTGTAGTGCTTCAGACCCAATATGTGGACATTTCACTATCTCTATTCCTTGATATTTATGCAGGGTGTGGTCACCCCTATTAATCTACTTTTCCTGCACACTGAATAATGTAAGCCGCTTATCCCAATTCAATATAATATTTCCATTGAGAACCGAACCAGTGTGACATCAACCAGAGCGTTGACAATATATGCAAAAGTAGTTATAGTGATACAGATTCCATCCCTCTAGAGAAGGACATCATCTTCGCAAAGCGCTGCAGTTGATGCATAGACCCAGAGTAACAGCTTGCGTGGGTGGTCTTATCTGATCTTGATAGGATTCCTCCAGTCTTGTCCATGATGTTGTAGACATTTTGCTAAAGTGGATTCCTCTTTTGGTAGGCACGTTCCTTTAAAATTTTATCCTCGGTTTGCCTTTTCCACCCCTTTTGATAAGCTGTTTTGGCGTTGTTTACAATACCGTCTGTTCCGTTTGTTTCCTACTGGATCTGCTGGTTTGTGAAGATGCGTAAACACATAGTATTGGCAGATGATTGGCCTAGTCAACAGTGAATAGCGTAACTCTTTTTTTTTTAAAAAAAAAAGCATTAGTCCTTACTGGTTAGCGGCGCTGAATTAAGAAGGAGATGGGCACCTGAGTGGCTGAGTCGAGCAGCGCTCGAACCCAAGCGAGCGCAGCCCAAGCGGAGCTGGTCAGTTGAGCCCCCACTCGACTCCCGATGAATAGCGTAACTCTCATCAACTAGCCATGGCTTCCATAATAAGGTGGAAGTAGACAAGTAATAAATTCAAAGTTTAGCGTATTTTTTGATACTTTTTGTCCTTAATATTAAACTGTAGCAAAGTGTTGCATTAATATGGATCCCTGAGGAGTAATTTGGTGGCCATAATCCCTAGCAATTTCTGTTGCCTCTGGTGATCCCTAGCAAGACCCCTGGTTGGGAGGTCCTGCAGCCTACCAATCACAATCATAGTTTTGCATTGATGTAATATCTTGCTCTGTGTCAGGAAGAATGATAAAACAAAAAGTTCGAGTTGTATGGTAAGATGCTTGTGGCCACTCGACCAGATTATTCCGGCATTATTGACCTAGTGGCGATTCGCTGCAAGTCCCGGGTGAAAGCGATTGGCTACTGACTGGAAGTTGCAGTTACGTATATCCGGCACTGACTGCATTTGCTAGTTACGTAAGACAGAATAGCACCTAGGAATAGTGTAACGAATGGGACAAAGGATTTGTTGATACTATGTTCTGGAAGCACAACATCTTGTGATTCTTGAACACGTAATGTATCATCAATTTTTAATACACTATGGTGTTGTAAAACTGTTAAACAAAGTAAAGCAAGTGACACGTTTGCAGTTTTTATAGCCTACTTAGAATATCAGAGCCGCAGACAGTAAAATTCTGTTTGGTACAGCTAGAACTTGTTACAAAAACAGCTTGTAACAACAGCTTGTTTGAAAAGCTGGTGAAACGTATAGTATTCTGTTTATATTTCGCTTTTAGTTCATTCTGAGAAACAACTGAACTAATAAGCTGTTACAGAAGCTTTATGTTTGGCACACTCTCAGTTTATTTTTATGAAAAAATTGCAGCAGAAGATGTACCAAACAGGGCCTAAGTGTGGCTGCTTGTATGGGAACACGGTTATTGTCTAAGATAGGACTAAACAGACATCAGGCTCCAAACAGTGGCCATCAAAATAGGAGAGATTTGATGAATCCATGTGACCTGCATGCACTGCACAACACCAACCAAGTGGTCGGTCCGCTCCTATCTGCACCTTGTTTTCAGAAAACAGCTATGGTGACTTGACCAAATATATCTGCCCCCGGTTACGATATAATCCAAGTTGCATCAAGGGACACAAATTACAGCTCACAAATTAAAGTCGCGGTTTATGTACAATTATATTTGATCTCAAGGAAACCGGAGAGAAGTTACAATAGTTGCTTGCATATAGGAAGCAGCAGCAGCAGCTGGTAACGTCCGATGCTAAAACCAAGCAAGGAGGAAAGAGAATGGACAATCCATCTTTACCCAAAAAACAAAGATGGCAAACCATTACAGGATACTACTAGTAGATTAGATGGGCAATTAGTGCGCAAAGCAAACATTATTGCACCAGTGCTTCTACTGGACAACCACCAGTCTTCCACTACTCTTTCCTCCGTCGCGGCACCTCCAGCTAACCTCACCGTCGCCGCCGTCGCCGCCTTGTGTGCCGTCGCTGCCCTTCGGCACCGACACAACGAGCTGCCCGTCGACGTACCCGGCCACCGCCAACGCCGGACAACTCGCCTCGGGCAGCCGGGACCGCCACCGGTCCATGTCCATGTCACCGCCGCCGCCGCCGGCGCCGCCGACCTGCACCACGACCTTGACGACGCCGGGATGGATCCTCACGGTGCGCACCCGCACGACGCCCCCGGCGCCGGCGCCGCGCGCGACGCCGCCGGCCGCGACGAAGTGGAAGGCGTCGGGGCCTTCGAACACGGCGACGTCGGTGTCCGCCGGGAGCGGCAGCTCGAGCACCTTGCTGTACACGTGCGGCAGCCGCCGGAGGTCCTTCTTGGTACTACCGGCGGCGGGCGTCGTCGCTGCTGGGTGGATCCTCATGAACAAGTGAAGCCTTTTTTTTTTTGTTTTCCCTCTGTGTTCCTTGGTGTGTGTGTCTTTCTCTCTTGCTGTGGTGAGAACAAGTGAAAGGCAGAGAGGAGGGGATTTTATAGGGCGGGCGTGAAGAAGAGGCTAATAAACCGCTAGTAGTAGAGGTGAAGGAGGTGTCGCAAGGTTCGAGACGTGTGGGGAAGGAAGATAAGCCCAAGATGATGAGTCGTCAGAAAGATGACGATGAAAGATGGGGATAAGAGGAGGAGGGGCCGAGGCCGGCGCGTGTGCGTGTCCACTGCCTTTGCCGGTGCAACAGCCCTTCTTGCCCTCGTGGGCTCGTGTGCGTTGCCTTGTGCTGTGCCGTGGCCGCGCGCGCGCGCAGCACAGGCGACGGGTGAGTGAGCACGTCACGGGGTGGGGCTACGGCGGCGTCTGGAAAGATAAGGGGGGCGGTATTGGCGTTTCCCCACCCACCGACGCTGACACCGGAAACATGGGGCTGCCACCAACGGTTTCAGAGGCCAATCGCATCCGTGTGCGAGCCTTTCTGGCCTGGAAATTCTTCTGGACGTCGCTACGCCGGTTTTAAATTCCGGTTCTCGCTGGCCACTCATGGACGACTGGTAACGTCGTGAGGACCTGGGATATGCTGCCGGAATCCTGTCCTCCCTTGGTTGCAGGGCAGGCAACGTCTGGTAAGGTATTTTTGGCTCAGTTCCTTTGCAGGTCGGTCAAGGCACCTGACCTAGAGTACACTGTTTAGCTGTCGCGTCAGGTAACATTTGTTTTAGTTATCTACTCTCAGCTGTGGATACGTATCCTAGCTCGTACGAGGGATAGATAATGTAGAGTAAGCTATTTTTCTCTCTCTTCTTTCAAGGGATCATGGCTCATGGCGGGTCGATGGGCTCCAATGACATGATCATCTGCTGCTACTGTTACAGTGCGATCTACCAGCGCACTGCCGCTGCTTTACCGTGTTCTCGCAGTCGCAGATCCGCTGTCCTGCGCGCGGGAAGCCGTGTGCCCATTGATAAGATCGCGTGTAATCGTCCTTGGCCTTTTCGCAGAATCAACTCTTGTAATGTCTCGCCGTATCGTGTCGTGATGCCGGTCAACAGAACAAAACTCCTTTAGGATGAGTTTCGAATTGGCTTCACGATCACTGAAGCTGTTGCTACTTGCTAGAGTGAGAAGCTCTTCATTGTATCCCATTCCTCGGTGATAGATGGTGCCTGACAAAAAAATCTAGAGGAAAAAAAAAAAGATATTTGTTGGTTGGTCGACCTTCGCTTTGTCGACATGAAAGTGCCTTCCCAGCAGGTCGTTTTCTTCCGTCCGGAAAAGAAGGGAAATAAAAAGAGATGAGCCACGGGTGCGGCAGAGTTAACTGAACCCGTCACGTCGCACGCGTTTTCTCCGGTTTAAATATCGCGCCGTGCCGCCGTCCGGTCCAGTCCCGTCCTGCACGATGCTTCTGGCCATGATAGCTTCGTCTGAACCACACCTCTGGGTCAGAGCATTCATATTCATGGCTTTCTAACGTTCTATAAACCCTCCATCCGGGTTAGGTTAAATCAAATGCATGCTCTGGTTACTCAGTGATGATTACAGAGCCAAAGTGCCTGCATTTAGCGTGCCATTACTCAGCTGGGTTTTATAATAGAGGAACTAAAATTAGCACAAAAATCCTACTCACTGATGACTGACGGAGTACCAGATATATAGCTGAGTTTTCATGGGCCTGATCAGGACACAGAGCAGACAAGGCCCAGTGTCCGGTGAAAACTGGAGCCCCACACCAATCAACCTGGGGCCCACCCACGATCACGCACGTCCGATCGGCGCGATCACCGCGTAAACTAAACCGGTGCCGGTGGTTCCTTAGGTAATTAAGATCAAATCCCAGGGCTCTTCGTTAATCACCGGCCCGGAGTTTTTTTTTTTTTCGGTCCGCCCCCTCCGAGACTTTACCCGCGTTGCTTCTTCCTGTTCCCCACCCACCTGCTCGGTGCTTGCTTCCCACCGAGACTCGCCGCCGACCTCGCCGCCCGACACGCGGCGGAGCTCTCTAGCCGTGCCCGCGCCGGACGGGGTGATGAAGAACCTTTTCAAGAGTAAGATCAGGTGGCAGCACCGGTCTAACGAGCCCGCGCCTCCAGCAGGGCACCCGCAGCCGCAGGCGCAGGGGCAGCAGCCGTCGGCGTCGCCCGCGACCTCCCCGTCGGCAACGGGAGCGGCGCCGGCGCCATCTACGTCTACGGGCTCCTCCTCGTCCCCTTCCGCGGCGGCCGTGACGACTGCAGGGGCGACGGCGGCAGCTGGGGCGGGAGGTGGAGGTGGGGAGGACTACATGTTGTCGGAGGAGGAGTTCCAGATGCAGCTGGCGATGGCACTTTCGGCGTCCAACAGTGACTGCGTGGGGGACCCGGACGGGGAGCAGATCAGCAAGGCCAAGCTCATGAGCCTCGACCGTCATGGCGCGCACCGGGACGACGGCCACACTGCCGAGTCGCTCTCCCGCCGATACTGGGTTAGACATCGATCCCAGATGAATACATGCAATAAACTCCGCGTCTATTGTTATGAAATTTTACAACCCATTCCGCTAGTTCGTGGACTAGTACCATGGATTGCAGCACGATTCATCTTCACTGATTAGGCAATAACTGTCAGTCACATTTGGGTTCAGAGGATGGTCTGGGATAGTGGATTTTACGACTATGTTTAGTTTGTTCTCAAACCTTCCTTCAGTCCGCGGCATGACAAGTCACACATAGTGAAGGGTTACTGATCAGTAGCTCCTTACATGGTACACAGCTGTTGTCTGTTCAAGTAGAAGATATGTAGCAGACAATAGGAATGGTTCCAGGTTGTAGTGCTTGTTCAAGCAAACAATTGTAGACCTATGATCTCCCTTGATCACATAAATCCTTGCACGTGATTGTTTTGCGAATATACTTATTTGTTGGCTCATTCCTCATCCCTATATGTATAGTCTGTTTAACCAGGAAAATATTGGTCCCTTAGTCTCCTCCCTTGTTGTTGCAATATTAGTCCTCTTGTTCTATCAATGCATCAACTTAGTTCAAATACTTATTGAACAGTATTATGTCCATCAGTTAATATTTATTTAGAGTATCGATGCTGAATTTCTAACATCCAGCAGCCGTGCTTCATTCTGACTTCAGTTTTTTTTTTTTTGTCTTTTTTGCAGGACTACAATTTTCTTGATTATCATGAGAAAGTTATTGATGGATTCTATGACATATTTGGCTCGTCTATGGAGTCCTCCAGGCAGGGGAAGATGCCATCACTAGCTGATCTTCAAACAGTCATAGGGGACCTGGGATTTGAAGTCATTGTAATCAACCGTGCCATTGATAGCACCTTGCAGGAGATGGAGCAAGTGGCACAGTGCATTCTGTTGGACTTTCCTGTTGCAAATATTGCAGTCCTAGTTCAAAGAATTGCCGAGCTTGTTACAGATAACATGGGTGGACCTGTAAAAGATGCAAGTGAAATGCTCACAAGGTGGTTGGAGAAAAGTACTGAGATGAGAACGTCACTACAGACAAGTTTGTTGCCCATAGGCTGCATCAAGATAGGGCTTTCTCGTCACCGTGCCCTGCTTTTCAAGGTCCCCTCCCTCCTTCCCTCTTTGGTGCACTGATCCTACAGCGGAAATATAACGTATTGCTATCTTCATCCACCTAACATGGGGACTAACTTATGTCTTGTACCTCTCTGTACAGATTCTTGCTGATAGTGTTGACATTCCGTGCAAACTTGTCAAAGGGAGCAATTATACTGGTGGTGATGATGACGATGCTATAAACATAATTAAGATGGACAATGAAAGGTATCAATATTTCTATCACTGCACCCTCTTCACAGCATAGTCACTTCTATGTGAAGGGCAGCCCGGTGCACGTAGCTCCCGCTTGCGCAGGGTCCGGAGAAGGGTCTGACCCACTTTTGAGTCTTTTCCTGCATTTATGCAAGAGACTGTTTCAAGGACTCGAACCCGTGACCTTATGGTCACAAGGCAACAGCTTTACGGCTGCGCCAGGGTCCCCCTTCAGCCACTTCGATGTGAAAATAACTATTAATTGTTCATTTGTTTGCCTCATGTTTAGAATTGTTTCCACTATATTCTAATTCATTTGCTTCTATTATATGTTTACTAAGTACTCTTATTATTGCAAATTTTTATGTAGGGAGTTTTTGGTTGATCTGATGGCTGCTCCTGGTACTCTTATTCCAGCAGATGTTTTAAGTGGCAGGGGCAACTCGTTAAAGTCTAATCGAAAAATTGGTTTGGATCAGACAGCTGGAACATTGAGTATCCTTGATGCTAATCTGGATCCTAGTGCATTACAACTTGAACCTAAAGGTGGCCGCCTACCTGTGCTTAGCAGTGGTGATTGGATATCAGATAGCCAATCTGGATACGGGACAGTAGCAGCTGCAGGATCTTCCGAAACATCTTCGGGTGTTGCATCATCCGTTCCTGCCAGAAGCATTCTCGATGGTTCGTGGGCGTTGGTTTCTCATGAGCAAACAGGTGAACCATCAACATCTGCTGGCCCATCCCAGCAGAAAGTTGTACTTCAAGGTAGAGATCATCCACAAAATATAAACCGGCCTCCTGATTTGCAGGATAACCTAGAGTCAAGAAACCTTTTTGCTGATCTTAATCCCTTTGGCGGTATTGAATCCAAGAAAACTTCAATACCATTCAAAGGGGTAGATAATAGAAATAATGAGTTACAAAGACGAAGAGAGAATGTAATCCCTAGCACTGGAAGACCCCAGCAGCGATTGGTTATGAAAAACTGGTCTCCATACAATGATGTTTCCAACAACAAGCAGTACAATTATGTTGAGGATTCATTCGCACATAGAAATGTTGGTGATAATGCCAAATCGTCATCCCAGATGCGACGGCCTGCCACAAGGAATACTAATAATAATGTTGGATTGCATAATGATACATCATATTCAGTGCAGCCTCATAACTATGATAGTATTATGGTTGGCACCTCTACTATGAAGATTGCTTCTATAGCCGAGACTGAGAAGGCTCCTGAAAGAGCTGTCCGTGGTGGTATGGACAAAGGTCCTACAGACTCTAGACTGGAGGATCAACATTTCTTAGTTCAACCACCACAAGAAAAACATCCGTGGGGTAATCCTGCAGATGGAAGAGTTCCAATGAATAGAGTTCAAAATCAAGCAAAACAATCCATGGAACACTGTGATGTAAAACAAAATCATAAGAAATTACTCCCTGATTCGAAAAAGTCCCCCCTTGACAGATTCATGGACACTTCAATGCCATCAAGAAACACAGAATCTGTTTCACCACCACTGAGGTCACAGAGACTTGACACAATGTTTGATGATGTGTCTGAATGTGAAATTCCTTGGGAAGATCTCGTGATTGGTGAAAGGATTGGCCTAGGTACTTCTTTGCTTATCAATATGCTGGCTTTGTGAGAAATATTTAATAAATGCTTTACTCTTCCAATAGGTTCATATGGAGAGGTTTACCGTGCTGATTGGAATGGAACAGTAAGTCGTTCATCCCTTCCTCCATTTTTGTATCTGATTTATAGCATCTCATCCGAGATGTCAGAACGAACTCTAGATGACAAATCAATCATGTTCATGTAGTGAAGTTTTTGTTTATTTGCAGGAAGTAGCAGTAAAGAAATTCTTGGATCAAGATTTCTATGGTGATGCTCTGGATGAGTTTCGGAGTGAAGTAGGTGAACTTATCTGTTATTCTGTTTACTTATTGTTGTTTTACTAAAGACATCATTTCATTTTCAAATTTACTCAGTCCATTGTAGCTGCTTTGTTTGATAATGCATTTTATTTTATAAGGTACGGATTATGCGTCGACTGCGCCACCCAAATATTGTTCTCTTTATGGGTGCTGTTACACGCCCTCCAAACTTATCTATAGTCTCTGAATATCTTCCAAGGTATAATACCTTTTCTTTCTTACTACACAAATATTTGATAATTTTGTGCTATGTGTGAATGTAGTAACCTTGGTCTAGACAACATGGATGTTGTAGCTGGCACAGCAACTGGAAAAACTTGAGTAGGCAGCCTAATTTTATATTGACATGTGCTGGCAGATGTGTCAGTTCTTGCAATATTGGAGGCACAAAATGTTGCATAATACGTATATACTCCTGCCTATAGTTTTAGACAAAAATCTAGAGAATTTTATGTTTTGATGATTCAAGGTGGGTTTATAATTGTGTCCTTGCTCAGAGGAAGCTTGTATAAGATACTTCACCGTCCTAATTGCCAAATCGATGAAAAACGGAGGATCAAGATGGCTCTTGATGTGGTAAGGATGATCCATTTATTTTTTTGATACGTTTGTTCCTTTGTTCCTGCTAACACAAATTACTTTTTTCCTTTTCACAAGGCCAAAGGCATGAATTGTCTGCACACTAGTGTACCAACAATTGTTCATCGAGATCTGAAGTCACCAAACTTGCTGGTTGACAATAATTGGAATGTAAAGGTATGTGTTCTTTCCAACAATTAATACTTAGGCTCTTAGCCCCTATCATTTTGTCATATCCATGTATGTCTTTAACAGGTTTGTGACTTTGGACTTTCACGATTGAAGCACAGTACATTTTTGTCATCCAAATCCACTGCTGGAACAGTAAGTAGCTAACATCTGAACTATAAAACTGTGTTCTTTTGCATTTTATTTCTCTTTTTCCCTCTAAGCATAAGCTGGTTTTATTTCCATGTGACATTTTTTTGGATATCAGCCTGAGTGGATGGCACCTGAGGTATTGCGAAATGAGCAATCAAATGAAAAGTGAGTGATTTTTTTGTGATGCTTTCATTTTACCCTTATTTTTCCCAATTTGCATGGGACTAAAAGACTTTGTTGTTTATATTGTGTTTATCTTACCGTTGGTCATATAATGTTCATTCTGGATGCTCTGCGTGAATTTGATGAGCATTATCTAGATGGAGTGGCCAGTGTTACTGTTGGAGTTCAATTTTTTTAATTCCTTGGAACTGCTTCACCTATTGTAAGTGGAGAGGATCTTTAGTTCTATCTTTGATTATGGGCTAGTTTGCAAAGTGAGAAAATGTTTAGATATGACTAGGTCTGCAAATTCTTGGGCTGCTTTGCCAATGTGCCACCAAATTGTGTAGACATTAGAAGTGTACAGGTCAATTTTACAGGCCCTCTTTCAATACCTTCCTTTATAAAACAGAAGTATGATATGCTCCGCAGTCCGCACTGATCCTTCATAAAGTCTATAACACTCTTTTACCTCATATATTACCTAAATTTTGCAGATGCGACGTTTACAGCTTTGGTGTCATCTTGTGGGAGCTAGCAACACTTAGAATGCCATGGAGTGGGATGAATCCGATGCAGGTTGTGGGGGCAGTTGGCTTCCAGGATCGACGGCTTGATATCCCCAAGGAAGTTGATCCTCTGGTTGCGAGGATCATATTTGAATGCTGGCAGAAGTGAGTTTTCAAAATGTATATGTTTAATATTGTACGGAGAAAGAAATTCAAGTCTTACTGTCTTGACCCTGCTACTCATATTTTATAGCAATTCAGTAAACCTTTGCTAATATTTTGTTCTTAATCCCCAGGGATTCAAACTTGCGCCCTTCATTTGCACAGTTAACAAGTGCTCTGAAGACTGTTCAAAGGCTAGTGACACCTTCTCACCAGGAGACGCAGAACCCCCCTGCGCCTCAAGAAATATCAGTGAGCTCTACCCCTTGAGGGAGGCTTTCCGCACTCAGTGGTGCTTAGTTGTTTATTCTTGCCTTCTCGGTTTGTCCAAAAGTCTGCAAATGTGAGCGCAGCGTGTAGATTGAGCGCCCCAGGTGGTAGACGTCCTGCAGCCTCGACAAGGCTCCCACGACAGAGTATGTATAGAGTCGTCCATCCCCACATTCTCTGCATGGAGCCCTGTAATTCAGAGGATATGAATCCTCCATCCCCACAGCAACTGGGAAAAATTCAGTATGTAGCTATTAGCAGCTTATTTTTGTCCGTGTCATCCGTCTCCTTTGTACATCCAACCCGGTGCGGGACCTCTGGAAAGCTGTGAGAGCTCATTGTTTAACTGCCTGACTGTTTTCCAGTGGATTGTTGGCTTGCTGGCTGCTGCAAAAAAGGTAGCAATATTTGAAAATGTTGTACTTCATCTGCAATGTTAAACATCCTTTCAGAGATAAATATGCAAGTTGTGTAATCTCTGAATGACGAACATTTGGAAACGGGAGGTCTTTTGAATGCAGGATTTTCATTTAAATTCAGCCATGGAAACATTTTGGTCCCAGAACTGATTCTATCATGTTAGCTGGTACTCTCTCGGTGTTGAAAGTTTATTGCTTTGTTTTAAAAATACAAACTTTCGAAGACGGAAGAAGTAATTAAGGTCTTGTTTGGGTGTTGTAATTTTTGAAACTGAAGTAACAAAAATCATAGTTTTAAAAGCATGCGTCAAGCAAAACCATGGTTGAGAAAAAAAAAAGAGGTCTTGAGTGGAGTTTCTAAAACTCTCCAATGGCCGCACTTCTGGCAATATCATGGTTTTTTAAATTGTAAGTTCTATTGTATCCAAACATCTTTTCTAAAACCAAAATATTTTGCTAATTTGTACTCTATTCTTTCTTGAAAGTTTGTCGCCTTTTAATACAAAATAAATAAGAAGATGACAAATTTTCGAGAAAGAATAGAGTATCGTTCTTCTAAAACTTTACAGATATAACCCACGGACTTGGTACCCTTTGGGAAACAAAAGTAATTCCATCACCGCGAAAAAAAAAAGGGATTTCAAACAGAGCTTACAATTCGTGCAGTAACTGAAGCCCAGTGGCATCTCCTGCAATAAGGAAAGTCCATTCTCGCGCTCAGCATTATCCAAAAGCAAACGCACATGTCACCTCCCCTCCACGCCGTCCACCGCGCTGACGTCCGAGATCCGACGGTCCCAACTCCACGCCGAATAGAGAAAATGTTGTGGGCCCGCCACGGACCCGTCGCGAAGCGCTCGGGCGCAACCCGGGACCTATTAAACCCGACTTTGTGCCGTCCGTTTCGAGTCCGTCGTCGTGTAGCTCTGATCATTTTAGTTCCTCCCTTCCACACCACTCATCACGAGCCCAACCACCGCCTAGTCATCCGTCCGTCCTTCCGCACGGCGGCCGATCTCGTCCGCGGCGCCAGCCAGCCAGCCAGCCGGCTCCGCCCGATCGATCGGTCGGTCCTCGTCCGCCAGATCCCGCCGCTGGATTTCTCGGGCATTTCCCTCTGGTCGTGGGGGTCGCGTTCGTGCCACGGATCATCGGTGAGTTGGGGGATTTGTAGCATGCACTGATTTGCGGCTTTTATTGTTGAGGGGAATGGTTCGTTGAGTGGGGGTGATTCGATTTGTGGCTGCAGTGTGCTCGCGCTGCGTCAGGATCTGGTTTCGGGCGGCGGAGCGGAGCGTGGAGGTCATCGGAAAAAGGAGGCAATCCACCGGTGCTCTGTCTGGGGTTCGATTTGTTCGTCGGCTGTGGATCTGGAAGGTATCTACCAGCTGATCTATGTTTTGCCATGATCTCTGCTTCCTTTGCCGCGATTTGGCATTTTGTACACAAACGGCAGCATCCATTTCTGCGCTATGGTGTTGCCCATTTTACGTCTAAGTTGCAGATTTTCTCCATTTTTCTGGTGGTATTTACTAGTTCTGCTGTTGCGAAATGCCGTCTTTTGATATGCTCGTTCGTTTGACTTTTGTGGCGCTAGGGATTCGTGGGATCTGCCACTTCAAGCTATCCAAGCTAAATCCGGAAGTCCCACTCGTCGCCACCACCACCTGCATCTCCGGCAATGGAGACTTTGGTCATCTCCGAGCAGCGCAGGCACCTCCACCACTCCACTGGTCGCCGGAAGAAGGCGTCATGGGTATCGTCCCATTTCTCTTCGCCGCAGTCCATCCGCGGCTTCCAGGCCGGCAACTGCCGCACTTTCCACTCTGGCATCACCATTGGCATCCTGCCGTCCCCACCTGTGCCACGGGCCTACTCACCTGAGCCCAAGACCCCGAAACAGCAGCAGCACCCCGGGAAAAAGCGCAGCAGAGCAATCTCTATAAGCCCTTCGACATCTCCCCCCACTCGCCCTGAGCTCTGGGCTGGCCCAGGGTTCTCCAACTCACCGCCTCCTAGCTCGCTCCCAATACCTAAGTTCTCCTTCCACCCAAAGCGCAGTGCCTCACTTGAGTTTCCACCTGCTGACCGATCAGACAGTGAAGATGTGTCTGTGCATGCCAAGTCAGCACCTTCCTCGCCGACTGCAGGCTCAGGTGTTTGCTTGTTCAATGACAGTGATACTGCCATTGCAACGGAGAACCTGAGGAGGATCCTGCATTTGAAAATTGCTGAGAACTGAATAGAGGATGGACAGTCCTTGTACATAGTTTAACTTTAACTACAACTGACCTAAGTAGTCTGTATATGGTAGTCTACAATAAGTACCTTTCATGTGGAGGTGGTTCTTCATTAACAGGAGTACTTTAGGTGGTTTAGCAAGCATAGCAAGAAGGTTAGGCAGTACGAAACTGTAGTGAAGGAAGTGGTGCAGTGGTGGAGATTGGTGGGTTTGCATGAGAGCACTGCAGTTTCTGAGTCACCTTTGTAGCTTCTACCTTGTAGTCACCTATAGGATTCCAGTTTCTCTTCGTTGGTTCTTTAGGCAATAGATAATCATTTTCATCTCATTTTGCATCCTCTGCCCCCATCATTAACCTCTATGCCTAAATGGTCCTTGTTCATGGTACTTCATGTCAGATAGGGTGTTGTAGTTTGTTAGTATTGTTAAAAGTTCAGATAGCTTTTAGCTTACACCCTTCCATATGTGTAGCCATACATAGGATGGCTGCATCTTGTGGAAGTTGCATATGCATTCCGCATCACCTTGTTGACACTAACGTGCACCCTTCTCCTGACTTACCTCACTTCATAACCTGTCCTTGTGTTCTGAAAGTGCGCAAGGTTCTCCTCTTCCTGGCACTTCTGTTTTTTGAAAAGAAGATGCTCAGTGGAGTTGCTAAAGTCCCAATTCAATGTTCATTCTACTTCATCTGCCTCTACTAATTATGTCTGCATACCGCCTGGTTTCTCTGTTCTTTGCACAACTAGCATTTCAAATTGCATTCCCCACCATCCAATCTTCATCTCATCTCATAGTTCTTGGAGTTCAACCTAGCAGGGTCTGCACTGTGCAGACGGCTCGGTTGTTGTTCGTTCTTGTGGAGCGAACTTCTATTTCATGTATTTCTCATAAAGGAGTTTATATGCCAAAGACCTGCAAGGGTGCAAACATTAAAAAGGTAACTATTTTTTCTTGCCTCTTTTCCACCATTATATATTTAATACCTCACTCTATTGCTAATGTGCTTTTGTCTGCTTGTCGTGCAGGTTTCCTTATCCAACGCACATTATGGTAACCATGCCTGGACTTTCCAGGTTGTTTGTTCTCGTGGAGTGTGCTTCTATTTCATGTATTTCTCGTAAAGGACTTCATATGCCAAAGACCTGCAAGGGCGCAAACTTTAAAAAGGTAAATATTTTTTTCTCGCCTCTTTGCCCACCTTTGTATATCTAATACCTCACTCTATTGCTAATGTGCTTTTGTCTGCTCGCCGTGCAGGTTTGCTTATCCAATGCACATTATGGTGACCATGCCTGGAGTTTCAGGTTGTTTGTTCTCTTGGAGTGTGCTTCTATTTCATGTATTTCTAATAAAGGGCTTCATATGCCAAAGATCTGAAATGGCGCAAACTTGAAAAGGGTAAATATTTTTTTCTTGCCTCTTTGCCCACATTTGTATATCTAACACCTCACTCTATTGCTAATGTGCTTTTGTCTGCTTGCCGTGCAGGTTTGCTTATCCAATGCACATTATGGTAACCATGCCTGGAGTTTCAGGTTGTTTGTTCTCATGGAGTGTGCTTCTATTTCATGTATTTCTAATAAAGGGCTTCATATGCCAAAGATCTGCAATGGGGCAAACTTGAAAAGGTAACTATTTTATTTCTTGCCTCTTTGCCTACTATTATATATTTGATACGTCACTCTGTTGCTAATGTGGTTTTTTCTACTTGCTGGCTTGCTGCGCAGGTTTGCTTATCCAATGCACATCATGGTAACCATGCCTTGAGTTCCAGAATTTGGCCAAGTTGTTTCACTTGGTTATCTGTTTTCTATATAGACCACTATAATCTAGACTGTTGGTCATATGTAATATCCACTAGCTAGTTGGTTCTGGCACTAGTCAATCCTATTGTGTTGTATCGGTGTTTTTCTTGTTGGTGTATGCTTTGGCATTCCGTCATGTTCTAAACAACCACATTAATGCTGTGCCTACTTTTCATTTGTATTCCTGTTCCTGTGACTTGTTATGCAATGGCACGGCTGTTTCCAGTAAGACCAGTATGAATGTCAATCCTTTCATAATGTTTTAGTTGTTCCAACTCAGCTTTTCACATGATCTTATTTATAGAATCGTCAATGGTGTTCAATCTGTGGCGTATTTTTTAGGATATGTCAGCATCTGGATGTTTGGTGGTGGAATTGACTGTTTGTGAATCTGTGCACCCTGTGTAAAATTTGATTTTGCTGTGCTATATTTTGCTTTGCCTTCGTAAATGAACTTTTCTGTTGGTTATAAGCCTCATGGTGTGGATGTACCAGTTTCTACTCTGGGGAGTTCTCAAGAGCATTATGGTGTGGAAAACGCATCATATAGAGCTGCATACATCATGACAACTGGATTTTATATGTCGACACAGAAATATTTGTCATATTGTTGATTTGCACCCCCCCCCCCCCCCCTCTCTCCCTCTTTCTGATGCAGTCTTGTTAGTAGCAAACCAACTTTATGTGATGCATTCTCCATATTGGCCCACATCTTTGGTTCCTGGAGTGTTCCTTCTGTTTTGTGATTCGCTTATTCCATGGCCAGCGAGGCGGCGACCGTGGTGGTGTGGTGCAGCTTAGACTCAAAGTGGAGCTGGATCAGCATGTGAATGGGTAGTGGCCTA
Organism: Tuctoria greenei; assembly: GCA_036927565.1. Taxonomy (NCBI): domain Eukaryota; kingdom Viridiplantae; phylum Streptophyta; class Magnoliopsida; order Poales; family Poaceae; genus Tuctoria; species Tuctoria greenei. Next base: position 142,959 of record JAYESD010000032.1, read on the forward strand.
TATAAGGCAGAGAGCTCTGCGAAATCGACGCGCAGCATTCGTTCAGTTCATGTTACGGAGACACACAGGAGCCAAGCGAGATGGTGTTTGTTTACACAAGGGCCTTACAGGCTACGAATATTTTGAAGTTCTACAAGATACTGTAGGCTTCGACGACCACAGTGAAGTAACAAGACAGAATCACCTAGGATCATACATTTCTGATTTTTATTCCCTGTAAACAAGCTTCAAATTTTACAAACCGAAACCTTATCAATCTAGGACTGCCCGGTAGAACGCGATCCTCATGGTCCGTTGTGCTAGATCAAAGCTAATTACTGTTCATAATACGACACAACTGGCCGTGTCGGATCGGTTGCTACGCGGTGGAATCAACGTAATGACCCGTGATTTGTCGACATGCTGCTACAAATGTTCTAGGACAAGATCAGTTCGTCTTGGACCTGCCTGAACTACTATCCAACCACACAGACGCCAAGCCAACTGAGGCAAAGTTTTGGGCATCAGTGTAGGACCGCGTCCGTGCCAAGTGCTGCATGTTGTGGGGAGCCTGCTTGGACAGTGTGACCTAACAGCACAAATGCCTAGTTTCAAGTGTATATGACAAAATGCATGCCTGGACTCTGTACTGTTTTTTTTTGCATACGGAATATTTCATTCAACTTCCGAGTGGTCGGAGACTGTACTGAATTATTAGCTGCAAAGGATGGTGGTTTCTGATGTTTCAAAGCCCTCCGTATGTGGATGCCAAGTTGTACCGGATGCTGATTGCCCTCCGATCCTCTCACATGATCACCACATGCACTTGTACGGACACCCATGGTGGTGGCGAAAGAGGGAAGACAAAGTGGGGTGAAGCATGTCATGTTTCAGATACATAGCAGAGGTCACAGGTGATCACATATAAGTTACATACAAGTCACTTAAAACGATATAGGCATGAAGCGAGGAACAAATTCAGAGTCTACGAGAGCACGAGGACTGAAACGAGGCTGACAGCATTAGACCTAGGTCACGAGGATTCAGAGTCGAGCTTGTACTTCTCCTCCTGCGGTCCTGCCGCCGCTGCTGGACGCTCGGCGACCAATGTGGTCACCACCGCGCACCTACACTAGTATACAGTCGTTACTCCCAGCCTGTCGCAGGGATATTCGAATAGTCGCCCCAGCCAGGAGGGAAGGTGTACTTCGGCGCGTGCGCATCCTGGAGCTGATCATCATTGGTCCCGTGCGGCTTGGACTGTTCGTCTCCCTGCTCAGCCTCCTCTTGCTCGACATGCTGTTTCGGCGTCTCCTCCTCGGGGCCTGCTTCCGCATTGCCCATTTGCTGGTACTCATCATTGGACTTCTCCTTGGGCCACTCCACTCGATTCTCGGCAGCAGCAGGAGCAGCATTGTCATATGTGAAATCCAAGCCAGATGGTTCTTGATAGTAGTTGTAGTTGGTAGCTTCCTGTTGGTTGTATTCCCAGTCAGATGGTTCTTGATAGTAGTTGTAGTTGACCGCTTCCTGTTGGTTGTATTCCCAGCCAGATGGATCTCCATAGTAGTTGTAGTTGGCAACTTCCTGTTGGTTGTATTCCCAGCCGGCAGGTTCACTTCGGCGTTCACTAAATCCGGAGTATGCGGATCTTCCTGAATAACAATGAGACTCTGGTGGCGGAAGCGGGCATCCTTGGTAAGAACCATTGTCAGCACAGAACCTCAAAAGCCTATCCCAGTGCCGATCCTGGAATCAAAAGTGCTATTAGTTTGAGTAAAAATACAAAAGAGTGCATAATGTTAGAGAGATAATGAATCGTTACCTTAGTGAGAATATATGGATTTCCAACGATGACGAGCAATGATTTTGCACGAGTGATTGCAACGTTGAACCTCTTATGGTTTCTCAAGAATCCCAGGTTAAAGGTTTTGTCAAACTCGTTATGCTTTACAGTGGACCTGACTGTAGATATTATTATTACTTCCCTCTCTTGACCCTGGAATTGTTCGACACTTCCGACTTTCAAGTCAGGCATTTCAAATGCCTCTAGAGTTTTCTTTATCTTGGCGGCTTGCTGACGGTATGGAGTAATTACCCCTATATCTGCTCCACGAACATGACCAACTCCAGTCAGGCTCCTGATGATACTTACTACTTTACTGACTTCAGTCCTATTGAACCATGATGGATTGTTGCCTTCCCTCTCATCGCATCCTTGAATTCCAATGAAAAGAACAGGGAAAGACATGTTAGGAAGGTCAATGCACTCGTAAACTGATGACACTTCATCTTCTTTACAGGCAATCAGTTCACCACCATAAAAAAGCTCTGATGGTAAATGTAGGATTGCTGGATGGCACCGATAATTCTTCACGAGCTTTGTCACATAGTTGGGATTCCCTGTTTCATAAGGCTCGAATTCAAAGAGCAGCCTTTGCAAATAAGATTTGCCTAAACCACCCTTCTCTGCTTGTCTACAATGAACAACCGGACCCAATTGCATTGGATCTCCTGCCAGCACAATAACAGTGTCCCTACCTCGTAACCCTGACAAGGGAATCATCGCCTCTGGTTCAGAGGCTTGACCAGCTTCATCCAAGAAAATGTGTGTGAAATGGCTCCTTCCAATTCCCTCAGATTGCAACAGAGATGAACTCATATAGGTTGATATAATTACCCTGTAGCGCATCAATGCTTGCAGCTCAGGGCACTTGAATTCCATATTTTCGAAGAAGCAAAACCGGATAAAATCAGGATTTACATCATCATACTGACGGCTGGGAGCATTTAACCTAAATATATCATTTGTGTGGATAAGATAGCGTGCTTCAATGAGTTTCTCCAATACATGGTCTGCAGCATTATTGGAGGCAGCACATATGAGAATCTTTGCCCTCTTATTGCCTGTATAAAGCTGCAGAATGGCCTCCACAAGGGTCATGGTCTTGCCAGTTCCTGGAGGTCCATGTATCACATATGGTGGAACCCCACGACAGGCAAGTATCATTGAAACTGCATCAGCTTGCTCCGTGTTTATGTGCGGATTCAGAGGCTTAAATGGCCGCTTCTTCAGCCTTCTAAAAGGTGAGTGGTGGGGAAATAGAATGTCAGGTCCCATTATTTCCACTTCATGAATTGCCTTATATTGCCTTCTCATGCTCAATCTATTATACGTGAAGCTGACATCATACTGATTCCTGTCATGGTGATTGTGGTGGAATGTCTCATTAAATTGCAAAAAAATTTCATCAGCTTCAACCTTGTGAATGAAACCCTGAAGAATAAAGCCAAAAAAGTTATTCATTGCATTAAACAAAAAATATTCAATGATCGTATATGAACCTATAATGACATTTGATAATTGATGAACTATTCATATGCCAAGGGAAGGGAACTAACTTGATATGGGCGAGCATCACTGCCAGCAAGTCTGGCAAATACATAGTCTCCTTGGACTAGTGAAGGCCTTCTTTCTGCCAAGCCAGGGACCTCGAGAGACAAGCTTCTACCCCTTCTTTTCATCAGAACACCGTCCATGTCATAAGCTCGCATCTCCTCCTGCAAGTGAACATCTAAAAGTTAGCAAATCAGGTCAAATGTTGACTTTTGGTGCGATAACAGGTGCCATACTGCCATGATACCTCTAAATTTATTTCTTCCATGACTAAAAGAGTGCTGAAAAATTCTGCATAGTTTATCATGCTAAGCTCTTCAAAAAGGACATCAGGTGTCTGATTACTTTCAATAATCTCCCGGGTTTCTGCAGGTATTGAAAACTGAGGGAGCTTATACTTGAACCCTTGACTGTGTTGCCGAGTTGATCGGCAACCTGGAACGAATGAAGTGGTGTCATATTTCTTCCCCTTTTGATTTTTTGTCCTGGAATAAGGTTTGGCAGAAGACAAGGCCATGGATACATTATCATCAGCCAGTAGGAATGCCACACGCTCGATCTTCTCGTCTCCGATATCAACGTGCACAATTGATGTGTGCAAACCAATATCTTTAGGTGTACATGAAAGCCAAATTTTAAGGGTCTGTCCAGGCCGAAGTGTACGATCTTCCACGGAAGTCAAACCAAGAAAAGCCTGTTTTTCGTCCTCGTCTGCATCACTTCTTGGTGGTTCCATCATTGACAAAACATAGCTGTCTTCTGGGTTGGAGGAGAATATTCTGACACTCCATATATTCACAGGCTCCGGAGAGATATTCTCTATACAAATGGTGTCGGCCGAGGTTTCTCCAACGAGGACAGATTTTGGTTTCCCATTCTCCAATGGGAAAGGAACTGTGACAACCACGGGAGCATCTTCAACGTCATAACTCTGAAGAGTGTCATCATTTTGATAATCCAAAAACTCTACATCTGGACGAGTTGCCATATTGAAACCTGAAATGTCAATAATGCTATAAACAATTAGAACAAGTTTGATTGACCACCAAAAGTGGACATTTTGACTTTTGAGTCAACTCTGAAGTAAGAAAAGCAGTTCTATACCTGTGCAGACCCTTTCCACCATCTACAGTAAGGACAACTAACATACAAATTGATATCACAGCTAAACACCAAATACACTATAATTAGAAACACCTGTAGATGTGGAAAGGAGACATGATATACTTGCACTGAATGGCTGGTTAGCTATCACCCACCACCAGGCTAATTCCTAGATCTATGCATTAATTTCTTTTTGTTGCATTCCCTCGAGTTTTTTCATCCCTGCATAAAACTTTCCCCTTCGAACCAACTATTCATAAAGGCAATTTGGCACTGCACTACTCCGATTTGGTCCATTGTGCATGACTTCATTGATGGAAACTAAGACTATGAAATAGTCCACACGCACAGCTTATAGATCACTCTTTGAATCCCCATTGGTCAATTACTAATTCTTGTTGAAGGAAAAAAGGAGAGATTTCATAGGTTGGCTAGAGCTTAAACCCTAATTCAAGAAATCACCACATGTTTCGCGGCTTAGATGTTCTTCGCAGTAAATAAACGCTAATCCCTCACCCCCCCCCCCCCCCCCACACACACACACACACCCACCCACCCTTTCCTGTGAGCAAAAAGAGGTGGTTTCCTACAACGATCAGAAACATAACTCGTAACCTACTATTAACCTAGTATGATTTTAACGAAACATCGACTCCTCCAACTGTAGAAGATACCAAATTCGGAACAGTCAAGGCAAAAAAGAAAATGGCAATGCCACACTAATCAAGAAAAATAAAGTGCAAAACGAATGCATGACCGTTCTCCAAGCGAACCGAACTTTGAAGTCTATGAACCGGGCGATGAGAGGGGCAGGAGGTGCACTGGATTGTTGGAGCCCCCACGAGGCTGCTGGTGTGGGAAGGAGATGCCCTCGGGCCGGGTTCAAGAGTGACAGTGTACTGTAGTAGGAAGGCCTCTGACGGAGACGAAGAGATCATGGAACCAGCATCATTGATAAGTTCTTTAACAAAAGCTGCTGCTCAGGATAGCGAATCTTGCGCCATTAAGAAAGAAACAATGTTTCTATAAAAACAAAGCAAACTAGTAGGTCGTGCAGTTTGGTTATCAAAATGGGTTAACTGATGAGATCTAGACCACCTTCTTCCTAATCCAATCGTCTTAGAAACGACTGCCCATCGCCATACATACGCCACCAAGCTTCGTCCCCACCGCCACCTCCACCCTCTGCCTCACCAGCAGCGCCGTCCGCGTCGCCGGCGCGGCCCACCCGGTAGGCCTCCTCCACTTCCCCCCGCCGGTTCTCCATCGCCCCTCTCTTCTTCGACCACGGCGCATTCGATATCCCTCGCCAGCACGACCTCCCTCCCACCCGCTCCCGGCTCCCGTGACTGAGCTACAGTAGTTCATTTCTGGGAGACTGTGCTCTTTGCGACTGAGATCGAGCAGATCTCATAAAAATTATCCCCGATAGTTCCCAAGAAAATAGAGTAAACTATCTATTTCCCCAAAACAATCCACGAGCCAAGGGACGAGGGCTCAGGGTAGACGGCGCCCGCTAGCAAGTGGCCCTCAGGGAGTCAGGGCAGATGGTGCCCACAAGCAAGTGGCCGTCACCGTCAGGTCACGGCCACCGGCCGCGACCACGACGCCCCCAGCGCCAGCCGTCTAAAAGTCCCAACGCCCGAAAATCACGTCATGGATAGGGACATGTTTAGGGACGAGATTAGCTGCTTACCGACGGGGAGACAGCGCCGCCCGACAAAGTCCAGTCCAGTGGCGGCTGACCGAGCAGAGCAGGAGGCTCCCTAGACTCCCTTGACTCACGAATCGGTCTTTCTCAAGTGCAGTGCAGGGGAAAAATGATGATGCGGGATAAAATTATCCCCAAATAGTCGCTTTTTTATGCTGGTGAAAAAGAGACAGGGTTGGGCCCGTGGATTGGTTTGATGACTTTTACACGTCTGAACATCGTGGCCGGCGCAGATAATGAGATGCTGATAAAACGTGTTTTAGGGTTTTTGTAAGAAATAAGTTCCTCTAGTGACGTTTAAGGTATAGACAGATGGACCATCGAAAACAGATGTTTAAATTCATAAGGCGTGCAACTCAAAAGCCTAATTCAAAAGAGGGATAACAATGGTAATGGAGTTGGATTGGGTGTTGCACGTACTATCAAACTATTTTTTCTCGCGCTTTTGTGACCGTTACATTCAATAAGCAAGACATGTCATCCCTATACGTTACTCGTGGATAATTTCATGCGTGTGGGTTGTCCATATGCTCATGTCAACATATTGCATTCCTCGTATCGAGGAGAGGTTGGCGTGCAAGATCGCCACGTGGAAGCAGCATGTGGGGGGGGGGAGGATGTCACCTTGGGTCACTAGCATTGTTGTGGGGCCATGATACGGGGAAAGAAGGACTTGGGGTACCACACCACCGCAAATGAGGAAGGCTAGAAAATCGCGGGTGGGGAAGGGGACAACACTAAGGAGGAGGTGAGGAGGGTGTCGCACGCAATGGAGAGGGCAACCTGACGACGAGATCTAGGTCTGGATGGGTTGCGAGGAGGAGGACGACTCGCTTGTATCGCACGTGAGGGAGTGCCTAAAGGTGTGACATAAGTCCGCTAGCCACAACATGGAGATGTGACCTTGGACAACGAGTTTAGGTGAGAAGGAAACCACTGTAGAGCTCGTTGAGGTTCACTGTCGGATCACCACCGAACTCTGAGATGTTGCAAGAAAAAAAGATGAGAAAGAGAAGAGGCAAGTGACCGTTGTGTAACTCACACAAACATTATTTTAGGTCAACAGTTAAACGAATTTTGGCCGTTGAACTTCAATATTAGAATATGTAACAATAGAGACTTTTTAATTATGATGTGTTGGCCCACATTTAATCAAGTCTTGCGACTAAATAGATACGGTAGAGGTTTTTATGCTCATTTTACTTTACGTGAGAGATTTTATGCCCCATCCGCACACGTGTCCACAAACATGGAATGCCAACCATATCCGCACTTATTCTATTTTTTATCTAAAGGTACGCGGACAAATCATACCCTTATCACTTTTTAGATGGGATGTCAAAACTGTATGTAGGATGTCAAACAGTTAATATAGAAAATCAAGCGCAAAAGATTTGAGCGTGCAACATGAGGTATAAAAGACCTCTCTTCCCATTAGTTTCACATATTTACTTATGCTCATATTCGGATTGTTAGACTTCCTATGACGGAGGACGCTGCCTGTTGGGTTAAATCCTCTGCAGTACTGCAGGTTTCGTAGCTGACACTAATATATGAATTCGATGCCTTATAGGTCTACATGTCAGTGGCAGCTATTGCACCTTCAATGCTGCAGAGGATATGAGTCCCTACCCGTTCGGCAATACCAGGATGGAACAATCGAAGAAAAAAAAATTATGGAATGTATAATGATGTAAAACTATGGAATGTATGGTACTATCAAACTATTTTTTCCCACGCTTTGAGATTGTTACATGCAATGGGCGAGACACGTCGCCCGTATCCGTTATCCGTGTATAATTCATGCATGCGGGTATTGCGAGTCTCCTCATATCGACATATTGCATTCCTCGTATCGAGAAGAGGGTGGTGCGCAAGTGTCGCCACATGGAAGAGGCATGAGGGGAGAAGATGTCACCTTGGGTCACTAGCATTTTTCGTGGGGCCATGATACGGGGAAAGAAGGACTGGGGGTACCACACCACCGCAAATGAGGAAGGCTAGAACATCACAGGTGAGGAAGGAGACAACGCTAGGGAGGAGGTGAGGAGGGTGTCACACGCAGGGGAGAGGGCAACATGACGACGAGATCTAGTTTTGGATGGGTTAAGAGAAGGAGGACAACTCGTCGGTATCGCACGTGAGGGAGTGTCTAGAGGTGTGGTATAAGTCCGCTGGCCACTACAAGGTGATGTGACCTTGTACGATGGGCTAAAATGAGAAGGTGATGTGACCCCGGACCGCCATCGAGCTCCCAGAGGTCGTGAGGAAAAAGGATCGAGAGAGAGAGGAGAGGCAAGTGGCAGCTGTGTGATTCATCTGAACATTATTTTAGGTCAACAATTAAACAAATTTTAGCAGTTGAACTTTGATGGTAGGATCTGTAAGAATAGCAGCTTTTAGTTATGATACGGTGGCCCACATTAAATCAAGCCTTGTGAGTAAATAGATACTCCTCTCATATCCACACTTATGATACGGTTTTATGCTCATTTTACTTTACCTGTTGAATTTGTTGCCCCACCGCACTTGTGTCCACATAGGTGGAATGTCAACCCATATCCACACTTATCCTTTTTTATCTACGGGTACGTGAACAAACCCTACCCTTACCACTTTTAGATGGAGTGTCGAAGCTGTATGTAGGATGTCAAACACTTAAATGGAAAATTAAGTGCAAAAGATTTCAACGTGCAATATAAGGTATAAAGGACCTCTCCTCCCATTAGTTTCACATATTTACTTCTGGTTTTGTTCGTATTGTTAGGCTTCTGACGCAGGATGCTACCTCCTGTTGAGTTGAAATCTTCTGCAGGTGTCGTAGCTGATACTGATATATGAGTCCGATATCTTATAGAGCTACATATCAGTGGTAGCTATTGCACCTGCAATATTGCAGAAGATATGAGTCATGCCCGTTCAGTGATACTAGGATGGAACAATCCAAGAAAAAAAAACTATGGAATGCATGGTGTTGTAAAACTCAATCCAGCGCATCACCTTCCTGATTGCCGTCACCTATCCCCACACGAATCTCGACCACTCGTGGTCGACCCGTGCCAGGCAAGCATATCATTTGTTTCGTCCTGTGCTGCTTTAAAATTCGTACGGAGATAGATAATGATAATCCAAAAGGTGATGTACTACAAGAGTTCACAGTTAATTTTTTATACAACCGGGCCCACGGATTCGTTGAGGAGCCCGGCCCAGCGGGCGACCACGGCACGGAGATAGGTGGGCCGACCACGGCACTTCAGAGGCTATCATGGCCAGACTTCGCCACAGTTCGCCATGCCTACGCTTTAGGCCGGAACAGGGAGTTCAAGGAGAAGAACAAAGTGGACAAGGAAGTTGTGCTGTGGACGGCGGCAAACACTGAAAGGTACAGCAATCTCTCTGTTGGTCTCAACGACACAATGGAGAATCTCCTGGCATCTGTAGACAAGAACGAGGCGGAGACTTCGCCGTCGACTCTCTATGTCATTGCTTGTGTCAAGGAAGGTGTACCGTTCATCAATGCATGGGAGCCCCCAGAACACCTTTTGTGCCAGGTTTGTACAGTACGTAGTTGGCCGCATGCAGGTTTGCTTCATTTCTCTGTTAAGAACAACTGCTTGATTGGCGGTGATGATTTCAAGAGTGGACAGACCAAGATGAAGTCTGTCTTGGTCGACTTCCTCCTCGTTGGTGCTGGAATTAAGGTACCCATGACCAACAAACATATTACTCGCTTCGAATCTTTTTATTTATCACGATTAACTCAAAAATAAATTAACCGGTAACAAATAAAAAAATTCCAGAATGAGTACTTCTCTTTGACTAAAATGACGAGTTCCTTACAATATTCTTTTTTTTTCCCTCGTTCATGCATCCCACCTCAATTGTCAGCTACAACCATTTGGGAATAATGATGGTATGAACCTTTCTGCATCTCAAACATTCAGATCCTAGGAGATCTCCAAGAGTAACGTCGTGGATGAAATGGTCTCGAGTAACGGTATCCTCTACGAGCCTGGCGAGCATCCTGATCACGTTGCTGTGATCAAGGTCTGTCGACTGATATTTCCCAATTTGTGGACGGACAGTATAAAACGTTATGAAATTTTGCCATTCTTTTCATTGCAGTATGTCCCATACGTCGGAGACAGCAAGAGGGCCATGGATGAGTACACCTCGGAGATCTTCATGGGTGACAAGACCACCATTGTGCTGCACAACACCTACGAGGACTCGCTCCTTGCTGCACCAATCATTCTTGACCAGGTGCTCCTGGCTGAGCTCAGCACCAGGATTCAACTGAAAGCTGAGGGAGATGTAAGAGATTGAAGATCACCCACTGAACGAGTCCATGTCATTTTGCTAGCTACCCCATTTCAGCATAACGGAACGCAATTTTTTTCTGATAAGAATTCCAAACTTCGTCTCTTATGCAGGAGAAGTTCCACTCCTTCCACCCAGTGGCCACTATCCTGAGATACCTCGATCACCAAGGCACCCCTTGTGAGTGCATGAATCTTTTTAGATCACACTCCGGTGCATTCTGTCGCTTGTGTGTTTTTTGAATTGTTTCCTGGTCATTTTTGGGACGGATAGAGAATTTTAATAAGATAGAGGGCGCTAGTTTCCCTCTGTGTACTTTGTAAGATAAATTTTCATTTCGTGTTTCGTATTTTTTGTTTGTTTATCTCCACTATTGTCTTTCGTAGCGTTCAGTACAACTGGTCTGTTACTTCTCCGCGCCGTAACTATCTGTTGCACTGCGCGTTAAAAAAAAAAAACTGTATGCCAGCAGATCTGCAGAAAATTTTCCTATATGAGGAAACAAACCAACCAACGGAAATCGTAACAAGACATGAGTAATTTTCCCAACGGAGATCGTAACAAGACATGCGTAATTTCCTCAAAGGAAATCGCAGGAAAACAACCGGTGGTTTATCTTCAGAACCATGTAGCCCCCGTTCGCCCCTATATATACGGCGTCGGTGACGTCTAAGTCTTTCACGCACGCCAGGTTTCTCATCTGACCTAGCCCGTCGCCGCCATGGCCAGTCGTCGTCTGCCGCGGACGAGCGTCGCCGTCGTTCTGGCGTTGGTGGTGCTCAGCGCCGCCACCGTGGCAGAGTCTTGTAAGTCAACTCAGCTCGCTACTCATTTGTTTCGTGTGAGAATGTATGCACATGCATTGACTACGAGATTCTAATTGTTCAGCGTTTTCGTTCAGTTCCTTATTCCTGTAAACGATCCTCTCGTCATCGTCTCAGATTACTTGCCTTTTTCTGCGTATGTACGTACGTGCTTCAGGTCTAACTATATATCCTACGTGTTTACGCTGCAGTTGGTTTCACCTTCCCGGTGTATGGCATCCAAAGAACGTCCCACCGTCACAAAGCGGCGGCCCCTCAGCCCGCCGCTGGCCCGTCGATCTCGCCGTCCCCGGCCCAGCCGCCTTCTGGTCCTCTGGTACCCGTGCCGTCGGTCTCGCCGCATCCGGCTCCATCGTCTCCGCTCAAGCCAGTAACTCCAGCTCCCGCGCCTGCCCCGTACATGCCGTCCCCGTCGCCGGCGCCGGCGATTCCAGCCCCGCTGCCACCCACGCCCGTGCCCGGTACGTGTCACTTTTTTTCTTGGCTGTTGTTGCACAAAAACTCGTGCACATCGGTTCGAACAGACCTGCTTCTGGGCTCCCTCATATTGGGCCGTAAATTCAGCCGAATCCGGCCCATCTATTTTCTCCTATCGCATAACTTCATTTTCTATATGTATTTTAACTCTGTCGTGCGCACTGTTTTGCAGCTCCGAACGCGCAGCCTCCCTCATTGCCAGCGCCTGCGCCTGGTAACGAAACTCTTCCCTATAACAAGTTTTTAATCAATGTCTAGATTGTACAGTATCTTCTAAATAATAATGAGCACAATACTGTGTAAATTCTAATGCATTGTGGTCGTACAGCTCCTCCCATGATACCGTCGCCGCCAAGTCCGGCACCGTCTCCAGCCCCGGCAACACCTCCGACCGCCCAGAACTCTCCGGCGCCGTCGAGCAAGCTGGCTTCCGGCGCCGCCGGTGTATTTGCTTCCACGAAAGCCGTGGCGATTGGCGTCGTAGCCGCTATCACTCTATATTATTAGGCCTTTTTTACCGTAGCTATGGTCTATTAGATGCATTTGGACGAGAACTGTACTATTAATACGACAAGCTCCGCAAAGCTTTTCCTGCTCGGCTAGATAACCATCCTCCAAATTCATATATAAACCACCTGATGCACGTCCTAAGCCTATGAATATACTCCCTCGTCTCATCACATCTCCCTTGCAGAGATTGACTCTTAAGAGTTCCAACAAGCATTACTTGTTGGAACTCTTAAGGAAAGTCTTTGCAAGAAGATGCGATGAGATGAGGGAGTACATTCATAAGTTTAGAACGTGCATCAAGTGGTTTATGGATCTGAAGGATGGTTATTTAGCCGAGAAGGAAAAGCTTTGCGGTACTATGCATGTGGAGAACACACCGCATGTAGATTTAGGTAATGAATATTTATTTAATTTGGTTGATTACTTCTCTAAAGAAAATTGGTCGTTTTGAGCTCTTACACTATTTAGGTACTGACGACGATGATTCTGAGATCCTATCATATTAATATATTTTTTTAACTTATTCAGCTCTTCAGAATACTGAACACAAGAAATTCTTGCTACGTCCACATATTATGTCTGGCGCGTTATTTAGTATTCCCTCCGTTTCGTTTTAATTGTCGTTAGAATAACCTTCGTTAGTTCATTTCTAGTTTATTTGGTTGTCTGAAACGACAATTATTCCAGAACGGAGGGAGTACTTGTTTGCAGTGGTGATGTTTTACTTTCGTAAGCAGCCATCAGGCCCAAGTCGATCGTTGGGATGCAGCTTGAAAAGGAGAGGGATTTACCGTCCTGCGCCGGCTAGGCCTAGCTCACTGTTGTTTCGCGTGCCCGTGCATCTCTGGTCCCAGCCAAGCTGACGGCGCCGGCGCCGGCCGCGGACTGCACACGGACACTGCTCGGGGCTAAAGGACGTGGCCTGCCTATGCCAGGCGTTCCAGGGCGGCCAGGACTTCGGCATCGCGCTCAACATGAGTTACGCGCCTTCCTGCGGCCGCTGTTTGCATCGACGCCGAAGCCTAGGCAGCAGCCGTAACCCTCGCCACAGTTCGGTAGTTCATTTTTCCCGCCGCAGGTGTGGCGCCGGACCTTAGGCGCGATTCTTCCAAACAGGCCCGACGTAGTACGTCGCACGCGCCCGAAGGGAATCAACAAGCAGCACGCAGCAGCAGCATGCTCCTCCGGCCTGTCTGTCATCTTCTTGCTCCGTGTGCCGTGCGCGTCGTTCCAGAACGAAAAGGCTCTCTCTCGCCTCGTGACTCTGCGTGTATGCATGCATACACGCAAAAAAGTGACCCGTTCCAGACGACGCGACTTGTCTATGCATATGCATGGTATGGATCGATGCACGCGTACGTGACGGTGACACCGACGGCATGACAGAGACACGAGTCTCGTGTCATCGACAGTTCGGAGTACTACAAAAAGAAGCCGGAGTTGCTGGAGGCGACTGGAGAAGGCGACACGGACCAGGGACACTATACATGCATGCAAGTCGAAAGTTCTGGAGAGTGGGAGTAGCGTACATCTTTGTCTATACACGGCACACAGTATTACGTGCGTGGGATACTGTGGGCGTGGGTAAGCGAAGCGACCAAGGGCCGCCGGCGTATATCTTCTGTCTTCTGACAGCAGCTTCTGCCCTACTCCAGCAACACGATGGGCGGTGGCGTTTATCCAAAGGCAAAGGGGTGGAAGATTCAGATTCTCTCCCGGCCGCAGCTCGTTTCCCATCATCCGAAGTCTTTTCCTTCTACTGCATGCTCGCAGTAAAGCCAAAGGCTGATGTGCTAGCTGTGCGTCTCGTGTGTTCAACTTGGGGGAAAAAAATTTATGAGATGATCGCAGTTCTGATGAGACTGGTCCTCTGCTTCGACGGTGATCGAAGCGGGGGGTGGGGCGCTGCTTTGAGATGTGTAGGGGACACGTGACGGCGATCTAGAAGGTACTGTAAAGGAAGATATTTGCAGCAGTGCTGCATATTTTTTTTTTTCCGAACTTGGACGCTTTGATCGATGCACTAGCTCGTTCGTTAGGTTCACCCGTATATATTGGTATAGGAAACCGATGAGTTGTTCACCGCCGCGCGCCACAACCCACCGTCGGCGTCGAGCTATCACCGCCGCAAACCGCCATGCCCGAGCCAGGAGTTCTGTTTCCCCCTCTCTCCAGTGTGTCTTGAATTACGATCCAGTGGGCCGCTCAATTGTTGGACCACCATGAATTGCCAAAACAACGAGAGTTGGGCCGCCTGATCCGGCCGGGCTTCCTCCTTCTGGGCTTCAAGCGGCTTTTGGGCCTTCATCCTTTAATCATGTACTGTATCCTAGTACATAATGTCCCCGTGAGCACCTACGTCTACCTCTCCTCTCTCTCTTCTTCTTCGTGGGGCGCGGCCGGTGTTTACAGCGTTACCGTAGTCCACAACTTTTCTTCCATCATTGCTGCACGTCGCGGTGAACACTATGTATGTTTCCTTTGCTTCAATAGCAAGTATGAATGACAAGACATCTTCGCTCTTTAACCTTCTCCCACCGTCTTCGTGTTCTCGTCTCACGCAAAGCATTCATGATTCGTTGCTGAGTAGTGACACATTACTAGCTAGTGAGCTTTAAGCTTTCGATCAGTACCACAGGTGCCAGTCCCCCTCCCATGCATGCATGAACAGATTGTTTTCTGATTCTGTAGCTTCATTGTGTGTCGTGACGAATACTGATCTCCGGCCTGCATGCAGACATGGAGTAGGGAGTGGCATGCAGGTGTGAATGAGGTTGTCGATATGATGGCCATGGTTTTCTGGGTCCTGAGAGGCGAGAGCGATGACATCAGCCGTCACCATCTGCATGCGCTTCGAGATCCGAGCCACATCAAACGGCGGCCCCCCCTCGAGCAATTGATGGTTCTTGCATTGCACGTACTACTCCAGGTCGGTATTAGGTGCCATGGAAGAAAACCACTCACTATCACTCTTCTCCATGCCTAGCAGCTGGGATTCTCCTCCTGCCTTGAGCAAAAAAAGGAGAATGAAATCGTGATATATACTATACCAGTTTGGAGTATATATGCACATGCACTCTTTTTGCATGCTGCAAAAAGAGCAGCAACAAATCAAAGAACACGCGGTACTGTGCCAGCGGCGTATCCAATCATTAGCAGACACACAATCACCCCGGATCGAGATGCATGCAGAATCCGATCCACGAGTAGGCGAAATCCGGATGACGAGCCTTGGCTACTACTACATGCTGCATGATCCATAAAATCGTTTGGGCCCATGCAAAAAAAAAAAAATTCTGCCATTTTGCCGCTGTTCAACTGCATGAATTGCCTTTGGGGGTCTAGCTAGCTAGGGGCCAAGGCAAACCATCATTCCCCCGCCTCCTCCACCCTCTCTCTCTCCAGCCGTCGTGTCCTCTCATGCATGCTTCTCCAATCACTTCAACGCACAATGCAAAGGTGCCATGCATGCATTTTGCTCCATGTCGTCGCTTGAGATTCTTGTTCCGAAAACCTTAAAGAAAGTTGTTTATATTCATCAGGCCATGGGCACATTCATCTACGGACGTGACCCGCAGAAGCAAGGTATAATACCACCTGCCTGTCCAAAAACACCAAGATTAAGCAAATTCGTCCAAAGATTAAATCACTGAAAAAGATTAAATCTGGGAAATGCCACTCTTATTAAGCGTGCCTGTAGCAAAATTTGCGCAAAGATTACATCAAATCACTGAAGTGTTAGCTACTACCTCCGGATTTTTATAATTGACGCTTCCGACAATCAAGTCAACTAAAAAATAACTAAGAAACTGTGTCCTAACGTCAATTAAAACGAGCGTGAGGGAGTATGACAAATCATGAGTTGATAACTTCAATGCTAATAGTATGTAGCTAGGTTCGGTAAAACTCGTTTGTTCCGTGACCCACCCCTGCCCCAGTGAAGGTGAAGATGCCTGTCATTTCCTCCTCACTCTCACTCCTTTTGAGGCTTATCTTCTGTCAAGTGTTAAACGCAAATCAAGAGCAACTGTATTGTGAAAAGGTCTGGTTCTTCAGCTGAAAAGAAGGTTAAAGCAGCCTGAAACTCTGCATTAGTTTCCCCGTTGGCACTTTGGGTTCAGAACGCTGGACTCGATTACTTGAGGAGAGATGTCTAGGCGTGGAAGAAATCTGTGTTCTTCTGCAGCTGGACAGTTTAACTCTGCCAAAGGATGAATGTACTGAATCACTGATGCATACGTTCAGTTCAGGTTGCACTCAATCTGACGACCATCATGCCGTACGCAAGAACAGGTGGCTAGGTCACAAATCATTTCATGCTAGCCCTCATCAGAGCGTGCGCACGCATGTACTTGCAACATAAAAAAAAATATCACCAGACGTCTGCAAGTTTCATTTTTTTTCAGCCCCTGCCAAGAACAGTGAAAAGGAGGTAAATGGAGTGATGGCCGGTGAAAATGTGACAGGTAGCCTTTTTGTCAGCTCAAATGATATAGACAATGCTAAAAAACACAGTACTAGTACACGAGAATGATGACCTATACATCCTTTTCTCCATCCATGGAATTGATTTTAAAAATGCAGGCATTCATGGCCCTTTTTCCATGTTTAAAATACCCACCGGCCACAGATCACAGAACTGAAACTGTGCATAGGACCGCTTTGTCGTTACAGTCTGAAGACGGGAGAAAGCAGAAGGGGCAAAACAGAAAAATGAAAAAAAAAAGTTTGCCGAACAATGTACAGATTACAAAAAATCTGGTGCACGGTTGCCGTTGCTGTCAGTGATATCTTTGCTGTGGCCGAAGTCTTCCGGGCTTATGATTGAATACCGTACAGTCTGCCAAAGAAAAAAGGAACCCGTTTGCAAGTGACCATCTAGGATGCTCATTCTCTTCTGTATGCCAAAGAATGATTTGAACAAGTATCTGTATGCCCCTAGTTGCAGTATGCAACTTCGCTCAGAGATCATCTCACCTGCAAAAGAGGGACGAAATAGGATCAAGTGACACTTCAGACATCTCATGCACCATAAATGTGGATCTTCTAACATGAAACTTAATGAAGTAACGTACCGTCAGCCACAAAGAAGACGTCCCAGTTAGTTAAAATCCCTCAAACCGCCCCAACACTTCTGGAGATGTCCAATGTGAAAGTCTGGAATATACTGAATGCGATCAGTTCTTAAGTGCGTATCATATCAGCATTATTGATCATGATATATGGATGACGCTTATCCAAGATATCAGAAGCTGAATCTTGGGTCCAATGAATCCTTGGATCCTCGTCATGCATCGCAGCCTGACAGTGGACATAATCAGTATTAATGCAACACATAAATTTGGAGTAAGAACCAAAAACAATCTCCAAACACCTACCTTCTCATCATTACTAGTTACAGGACTGAACATTCAAGGATGCTGAATTTCTTGAACTCCTTCAGTAGAAATTGAGGTCAGTGTATCCGTATGGGTTAATATCGGTGTATCCATAAGAGTAAGGTAGTAGTTCTTCAATGTCTAATTGAGAACTCGAACTGTCCATCTTTTGGATTCTGCTATGATTAATTGATTCCACTGCTGCACTGAAGATGCTGTAGACTGGCCTGTGGTCTGAAAAGCGAGATTCACCTCGTACATATGACAGTTGTCCAAGGCCTCTTCCATACCATAAAATGCGATCGCACCTGCGTTGCAAGGTTACCAAATTTTGCATAAACTGTACAAAATGAGGCAAAATCTGCACTATATTCTGTAGTCAAAATACCATGCAGGAGTTCTCTTCTTCTCTTTCTGGTTCATGTCATCACCGGCATACTTGTCTGAATTGTTTGAGTACTTGTATGTAGGGGGAAAGTATATGTTCCCCTCGTTCCATCCAACAAATACTCGTCCACATCTTTGCTCAATCCTTAGCTGAAAGTGTCAAGTTTTCAGGCCTTTAAGATCTCAATGTTTCAAAATCGTTTTTCTTAATGATAATAATAGCTTTTCTGCTTTTGCCAAGCCACCAGAATTCTTGTAACATGATAAAGTAAAAGCACGACAAGACAAAAGGCACTGAATTGCCTGTGGAACAAGAATTTTACTGCTTTCTGGAGCCTCAAAACTGTACACACGTACACCTTGTGCTCATGAAGGATTAACAAGCTCTCACCTGATCTTTCTCCAGCAGTGCTTTCCAATTACGCATCTCCACGAGGGCCTTCACTAATCGGTAGGAAAGTGCAACCCGGTAGTTTAGGTCCCCGAGCCAGATTATTCGACTGCAACAAAAGGCAGAACAAGGTCACACAAAATACGTATGTACCGGTTCTGGAATCCATTGTGAGACGTTTTGCTTACTCATGCTCGAAGATTGTCTCTGGTGATTGCTCATACTGCCCATAGGCCATGGGGAACCTGGTCTTTTTGAGGATTTCTAGGACATCTGAGTTCCTCCGCAGCTCATCACCTTCCTTCTGTCCTGAAGTCAGGTGGCTGCAGACGAAGCAGAAGCTTGTTTGGTGCAATGACAAGCTAATTGAAATGGAACCCTGGAAAAGAAATCCTTTACCACTGAATACCTAATACTTGTATGTGATCAAGTCATATAAAGGAAAATAACACATGGCTAGGTAGCATTAGAACACAATGAATAACCTTATTTCCAAGATAACCCATTAGTCCTCTCCCAACACAAGAAACCTTCAAATTTCTTATGTCACCCCTTATGTCTTTTCGAGCCCAAATCATGAGAAATAATCCCACCATTTGCTTGCTAGCAACCAGACAATATCTGAATGTAAAATGGCACAAAACCAATCATTAACACTCATAACAACGGGCAGGACTGTATCTTCATGGAAAAAAATTAAAACATACCTAGTAGGACCAGCTCGCCTATGACTATCTTCCAGAGATGACACATTACCGTACCCATACGACATTGGTGAATATACCGTACTCGGTGACTCTCCAGTATTATTCTCATCGTCTGATGATCCACCCCACCGGTAGTTGTTCTCATAGTCACTAGGCCTGCGACCATAGATTGCTCGGTCGCAGACGCTGTACCGCCGTTCCAGCCTTGGCTGTGGAGCAAGAATATCGCCCTCCATCCTCAAACTCCGGCTAAGCCCAGCCTGGAAGGATCGGCGATGGAAGAATGGTGCATTGTTTTGCCTCGATGAAAGCCCCTCAAAGTCGTCATCCATCTCCACCACTGGGTCAGGCACCGGAGATGGTGTCCGAAAGCTTCCACTTCCACTAGTACCCGGCAAATTGTTTAATGTCCTCCTGACCAGCGACACCCACCTCCTTGCAGGACCATTGTCCTCTGTTCCAAGAACATTCCCGGCATTCAACGGGACAATTTCTTGAAACCTGAACACAATGATCAACGTCATCAGTGTATTGCTGCTTCAATCAAAGGACCAGAAGAAGAGTTCAGATAAAAAAAAGAAAACATAGAGAAAACTAGTACCCGAGGACATAGATGTCAGCAGGAGGTGCAGCATGGAGCCAGTCCTCGAGGCTCATATTATTTGGCGGGGAACGGCCACCAACATTCCATGTAGCAACAAATATTCTACTTCAAGAACAAGCAGAATTATCTACAGGCAAATTTGTGATTGGCTATGGCCACTAACTATATAAACTTGAAATGCAGCAATATACCTATAGTCCAAAGTCACCGTGGCTTCAGCGGCGTCGAGGTCGATCTTGCCTCGCCTGGAATGGTCTTGGCTCCTCCTCGAGGACCTCTCTGAGTCAAAATGGCACGGTATTGAAAACAGAATTTATAAATGCTGTATTCCAGATCACAAAGGCGAGGTTTCTCACCTGTCTTGCTCTTCTTGACCGTGCTAGGCTCCCTCCTAGTGAAGCTGCTGCCTCTCCACTCGTCCTCACCCCCTCCTGCAACCATAGCAGTAAACCATCCATAAGAATCAAATGAATTTTGTACAAGCAACTTGGGAAAAAAACAGAAAGTTATGCGCTTTCGGCAGGTGGCAATAAAGATAAGCAAGAGGGGAAGACCAGAGGTTGAAGAAACAACAAAACTCATCTTCAAGAGACAGAGACATGGCAAGTTCGCTTGAGGAGCAATGTGAGAAATCAGGCCGACAAATACAACCGCAAACTCACACACATACACACCTCTTCTCCCAGTCGCAGCTACATCATCAGCATTGAAGTCATGGGCCTTGCTCCTGATGTTGAACCACTTTCTCACCAAGCTCTTGGACCATGACAGCTACAAAGCCACACCAACATCAGGGAACACCGCATTTAAGCATGGAGCAACAGAACAATTGCTCGCAGAATGTAGAGGTCAGTGAAGGCCCATAAATGGAACATACCTTGCTCTTCTTGGTGGTGTTGCTGTCATCTCTCATTGTTGCTCGGGGGAACACTCATGCAGCCGAAGAAGACGTGCTGTTGCCTGCTGCAAATGGACAGTTGATGTAGGTAGAAGCCGCGCAGAGGTAGAGAGAATTAGGCCCTGTTTGTTTTCCTATAATGAAAGCTTGTGATTTGAAAGGGAGTGGTGAGAGAGAGAGAAAGAGTTGGGGATGAGAACAAAATATGTATTCACTTTGAAGGAAAGATCAGCCTAGAAACACTAATGTTGTACTAACTGGCTCCTGTAGCAAGCACAAAATGCGATGCTGCCACTAGCCAACAGCTTCACAGGTCGTCTTGAACGTGTGCTTGTGTGTGTGCAGTCCAGGCCTCAAGGGAAGGAGACCTAGCTAGAAGGTAAAGTTGGAGGGAGGAGGGAGTCTGGACTGGAGAGTGGAGAGCACTCTATCTTCAAAAACCTCAGTCCTTGGAGGTGAAATACGTGTGAGGCAGGGAGAGAATAAAGCGAAGAGGAATCTTAGGATGGTCAGTCTCTGCTTTTCAGCTGGTCTTGCAAAACCAAGGAGAGTAATGGAATGTAAACAAAACACACAAGCGCGGTACCCTTTTAGTGAAAAAGTACTGCAGCATTAGCATGTGAAGGCTTCCGAGGAAGAAAGGACCACTTGCTCTACCTTGGTAAGGGCATGCTGCACAGTATTCATCTCACTCCTAAATATGCTACCAAATAGATTAGTGTACACACTTAAAAATCTTGAAATAGAAAAGTTGATGCATTTCTTCATGTGATATTGAAAATAATTTTAATTTCCATAAAATAAATAAATTCTACAGAGCCTGCTAGTGGTTCCAAGTGTGCTCAGAAGGCTCATCTCTCAAAGTACATTGTGTGCAGCAGTGTACTACCACTGCAATGCCAGTGCGTACCTTTGCATCCTGCCTCACATTGGTCACTGTGGCAGCAGAGAAAGATAAGAACGGCGGCTGGGGAGGAACAAAAAAGATAAAGTCTGGGAGAGGAGAGGAGAGAGTCTGCTCACACTTCACACTTTTCTCCCTTCCAAGACGTTTTTCCTTGTGTTTTCCGGCGTGCCGTGTGCGTGCGTGCGTCGGGGTGGCGTGGCAGCACCCGATATCATACGCGCCGGCGCGGCCCCTAATTTGATACGCGCCGGTACTCGTACTCCCCAGGGTAACTGGAAGCTCGAGTAGATTTACTAACCTTTGCATCTTGGGCCTCTGCTGGATCTTGTGTCCGTCCCTGTACACGAACACGGTTTTGGATCACTTCAAAGAACTTGTTAGCTCAATGCGAATAGATACTACTAGTACTTACCCGATTCTTCTGCCTTCACCGAGTACAGCAGGTACCTGGAGCTAGCGAAGCCATCCATCAGTCTCTCATCAGCGACGTTGGAGAAGGGGATTCTTGTTCCGCCTGCGGGTTCTCGGGCC
The DNA here is from genome assembly GCA_036927565.1 of Tuctoria greenei. NCBI lineage: Eukaryota > Viridiplantae > Streptophyta > Magnoliopsida > Poales > Poaceae > Tuctoria > Tuctoria greenei. Next base: position 165,084 of record JAYESD010000032.1, read on the forward strand.
ACTACACTGGAGGTAGCGTGCCTTTTGAGTTTCGAGAGCGACGCCGGAATCTGAACGGAGGTGATTGCACATTAGTCCCTACTTCCTAGATTTTCACTGGGAATGTTGGATTCGTCGGGACCTTCAATCCAAGTGATTCGCTCTACTTTTGATGTCTTCAAGAATCAGCAGCGTGCCTTCGAACAAGAGAAAAAACACAAGTGTGGTTCCCTCGAAAAAAAATACAAGTGCGATAAATATCGTTTCTGAATCTTCCTCCTATTTCCTAGTAAGCAGCGTCTGACTGACTAATCGTATCTGTCTGACACGAACAAAATACGCCGGTCTTGATGCAAAACAGCCGCCTTACATGCTTGATGTTTCCAACTTTTTTTTTTAAAAAAAATGTACTCCCTCCATTTCAAAATAATTGTCACCGGCTAGTTCACTTTTGAACTAACTGGTGACAATTATTTCGAAATGGAGGGAGTATTAACTGTAAAAAAGCTACTCGCATCTCAGACTATTTATGGCCATGGTACTTGGCCCTTGGACCAACTTCGCAGCGGAAACCTACTCCGTAACAAAGGATGCAGACGTACCCCGGGATCTCAGTACAGACATGGAAATATTAGCTGATATCAGCAGTAAAGTAAAATGGACACAAGTTGTGCTTCTTCTGCAACTATTTTGACCGGCCAGGTTCGGCTGGCGGTTGCCCTGGACCAAATTACCTTCACGCTCACGCGTGTTCTTTACACTTCTAAAAAGACATGACTATATGTTTCAGTTTCAACGCGGTTAAATGATGAAGTTACCATCGTGATGAGGTTTCTTTGCAGACAAAGGTAATTCAGGACAGCCAATGAGCATGATCCATTAAATTTGACAGAGGCTGTATAACTTCAGGCAATTTTGTTCATAACCAGGACAATAGATCAGGTTTAAAATGTAAAAAATGACTATGAGAGCAACAAAAAATTAGATAGCAAAACAGCGAGAAATACCTTGAGAAGAGGGCATCAACATGTCAGTGGCAATCACGTGATATCCATTTCCAATGATCATTTGCTCAGATGGCAGGACAGTTTTACCAGAAGTACCCAATCTGTCTGAACCCTGGACCAGCCAATAATTAACAGTTAGCATCATAATCCTAGAACCAAGAGATTACGACCAGGGTTATCTCCGTCAAAAGGCGTGCAAAGCCCCATCCTTTCGGTTTAGTTTATCCCGGAGTTCCCACGGGCGAATGGCAGCTCAGAGAAAGTAGACCTGACTAGGAGCAGATCTGCTGTTGGTCTCTGTTCCAAGTTCACGCACGTCATGAATTAAATAAGATGCTGCTACTAGGATACTTACTGTCCAAATCATGGCTAAACAAGTAACTTTTGTCTTCGAACAGTTGTATATAAACTACTAGATTCATATGTGCAATGTATAGTATATGCTATACAGTATAGTATAAGCTAAAGCTACATTTACATGCTGATCCTACAAGCCAGGCATATATGGCATACTAAACTGATGGACCCACTGTCATAGAAAATATTGCACGGGTGGGTGAAAAAGATGGTTAGTTTTTAAAGGGTCCCTAATCTGTGACTAGACTAGTGCCTAGGTTAATTAATCAATCAGAAAGTACATTCTTGGCTAGTTGTTGTGCACATTTGCTCCCTTCCCCAAGACGAGGCCAATCTTCTTGAGTTGAGAGCAGACTTGACCGATATTAATAAGAACATGGGGGCTACTAGCTTGCAAGCAGTGAGCCTGATTGGTAGATCCAACTCAGCAGAGTTGTAAATCATACAGAAATACATAGAGACATGTGTTCAAACTTGCAACAGCACAACAGGACACTATGTTAGCCTATCTAGGAGATCAAGAGGCGTTAAACTTGAAATGATTGGCAGGTTCCAGGGTCTAGATTAGTTATAAAGGCCATCTTGGGTGTGCATGCTCTTCTTAAATCTCTTTTAAAAATGGTAATCGCTACATCTTACTTTTTCATTGCTGAGGCTTCCACACGCTTTGCTTCAGAAGGAATACACCATTACCCTACTTCTGTCAAGATCTCTGCTCTTGTCAGTTCTCCCAGAATGATTTTAGAGGCTAAACTCTAAACTGTACAGTTAATTAGGTAATCTAACAGCTTGTGAAGTCTGGAAATATTGACTTGAATGCTACTACATGTACACGTAATGATTTTACAAATGACATCATGCTAATATGTTCCAAATTCCAATGTGAAGTGAAGGTGTCCCTTGTGAACTGTGGAGTCAGTCAAAACAGGATCCTCACCCCATGCTTTGGCCAAAGTGCCCCCCTTTGTCTTTAGCTTTTCAGCTTTGCAGCCCCTCGGGCCCTCGTTCAGTTTAACACCCCAGTGAGTCCCTCTCTCTCCGTATCTCCCTCCCTATGCCTAACGGTAATAGAGGAAATCAGCAAAATCGTGTTTGAGGGGGAAGCAGGAAAAGGAAAATCGAAAACCACACTGCAAAACTGTGAGCCTGTGATAATTTCGAGCAAAATACCTAAGCTTGCTAGTTTTAAGTTATTACCATCTCTTTCCCAGTCTCACTCAGACGCTAATAGGCTCTCTCTCTGGCTCTCACACACAAACAGAAGCAGAGAGAGCAAGGCAGTGCTTTATATCTCTCTTCCTTTTCCCATGCACACACACTCTCTGCTGCCATTCCACCCTTTTGTCCCTTTCCCTACAGCAATCTTTCTCTCTCTCTCTCGTCTGCACCATCCTGCATCCACCATTTCTGTTGTAGTAATCTCTGCACTGGACCCCCCAGTATTGATAAACGCATCAAATAACCATCATTGACAGAACCTAGCCATATGGCCCATTGTTCGTGGCGACATGAGCGTGCCCATCAAAGTCCAGAATGTAATACTACGTATATATGCCCTTCAGCTATAATCTCACGACTCAATTCTAAGAGTAAAAGAACATGAGATTTGCGTAGCATACCAAGAACTACAGTAGCTGAGTCAGAGTAACGTATCAAGCGGCAGGCGACAGTATTTCTCACCTACAGTGCTCCTGCACACGTACAGCCACGCGACGGCTGGGTTCTTGCCATCTCTGAAGCTTCCAAAGAAAACCGTCTACGAGTGGTCCATCCAGTTTCTGCAGCGGCATGCTCCAGCTTAAAAGAGAAACCAAGCCTGCAACCAGCAATGTACACAAGGACTAGTTACATATGTCGCGCATGACAAAGGAACCAGGTCCACATGTACAGTAACTTTGTAACAAACTTGACCCGTTGTAGCATGGACAACTGACCAGAAATCAAACGTCTGAAATGCAGCAACCTTATGAAAGACTGGGAATAGTTGATTCCCAAATGCGCAATGGGGACAGCTATCAATGGGTCCTCTCCACACTTGTTATTCACATACTGCATCAGAAATATCAGCTATAAACGGGGACATCAAGAGCACGAATTACCCGCCTATTGCACATACTACATATCTTTGGAGGCTAATTAAGTACAGTCTTGCCTGAAAAAGAAGTAGATTTTCAGTAATTAGTTTTCCAAGATACAGATAAATCAAGCAACTGCCACAAACCGAAGACCCTGAGAATATGGTGGATATGATAGGCACATCTGATAGGAAAATTCCTAGAGATCTATAAGAAAAGGAATATTATGAATGACACAACGGAAGGCACTGAGGATCCGGTGTTACATTATGAATTTCCTACCATACTCACTAAACGAAGAACAATATAAATCCCTCTGCAGTAAAGCAGATATATGTCAGAATAAGATCTACGAAAAATTCCCAAATTCAGCAGGACGACTAAGCAACACAGGAAGTCTAATTTCACCCCCCAGTTCAGTAAAGCTAATCAACCTCTTACGACAGTCACATTTTTTTCTCTACACATACATAGGCGATTAAATGCCCAAAATGGGGTACGTGGGGAGGACACACCAATTGCTCTATTCGACACACACCTCATCGTTGATGCTTTAGGGAAAGATTAGATAACAGTAAACAAAAAATTGTTAAGTACACTGACAGGAACAACGATATCAGCCCCCAATAACACACAATTTGGCAACGTACTAACTGCAGCTGGTTTCAATTCTACCTTGAGGATACCGAATCGACGCATGCCGCCACTGTTTCTCTACAAGAGCGGAGGGCGAGGGAGGCGACGCGCGTGGAAAATGGCGATGCTCCCGAAGTCCCATCCTCCATTCGTGGGAGGTCAAGGTGAGAGAGGCAGGGGCGGAGCTAGAGGTGGCCAAATGGGCCGGGCCAAACGGGCCAGCCCGAAGCACGACAAAAATGGCCCGGCAGGAGCACGACCCGGCCCGTGCCTGGGCCTAGATCTTCGGCCCGTCGGGCTTGTCGGCACGGTCGGCCCGCCAGGTGGCCCGGCCCGGCCCGTTTAGGCCCGAATAGTGATTTTCCTGTTATTTTTATTATATTTTTAACTAAAATTGTCTACGGGCCAGCCCGACCCGGCACGGCCCAGTATGGCCCGACACGACCCGACACGCTTAAAATGGGTTCGGGCCGTGCCTGGGCCTGGACCCCTGACCAGTGGGCCGGCCCGGCACGGCCCGGTCTTTTCCTGGGCCGTGCTGGGCCCAAGTTTTTTAGGCACGAGCCCGGCCGGGCTCGGGCCGGGTCGGCCCGACACGGCCCGTTGGCCACCTATAGGCGGAGCTGCGACACCAAACCCTCGCCGCCGGTCATCGCTGCCGCCCGCAACGGCAAGGGGAAGCAGAGTAGGGCCGTCAAAATCATATCGGACAGCTCACATGAGCCTGAATTGGACCGAGAATTTCAAGTCGATTCGGGGGTATTTGTATACGAACCTCAGAATATTAAGGCCTTTTGTGAAAATTCAACGTTAATACTCTCTCACTCCCTTCTTAAAAATTTTCAGAAATGAAATACAAAACGATAAATTTTTAAGGATCGAGAGAGTATTATTCCCGCAATAGCATTTTTACTGGTCGACTTATGCAACTGCGGGCTGCTGTTTTGAGTAGCAAAACCTCTCCGTAAACTGGGAACGACTTTAGATAGGCCGGGCTGATTTTCGTTTCCTAGTCTAATAGTACATCATGGCCCGTAGGCCGTAGTTTTAGCTCGACGCCAGCTTTTCTAGTTGACTTATTGTGGTTTATTGCTTGACCTTCCATCTTTTCCACCTATTTCAAATAGGAAAAATTAAGAGCCCAGCAGAGTCTTTGCGTCCCATGCTGAGCTTTGGCAATTACATCCTCAACGCTCCCTTTTTCCGATTGTGAAGTCATAATTCTGACGAATGATTAACGGCATCAACACAATCAAAGTCGACTAGTATCGGTGGAGGTGACGACGTTGCAAGTCCGAGCATCTATTTCCTCTTCTATAATTTCTCAATGCAAATAAGTCCCTACTCCCTCTGTCCCAAGTTACTTGACATTCAGGACAAGATTTTTAGTTCATTATGAACAGAGGGAGTATCATGTCTAAATTCTCAAGTGAGCCTATTTAGCTGTCCGCGACCTTACACTAAAACTTCAGCCTTCCTTTGCACTAGTCCACCTTTTTGTTTTCTTTGGATCCATCGTCTTTTTCTTCAACAGCTTCCTCCCCTTCAGCTTTCGACTCGTCAAACTCCAGTAGCTATGTGGAAAAAATAGCCAATAAGTACTGGTTTCAGACAAGTATTTACAGCTACATTTGGGACACGAGATAGACGTAGACTAGATGATCATAAAACGGAAACAATGAAAGAGATGGAACTGCAAAATGCCCATTATGGAGTTAATCAATCAGAAACTGTTCTTTCTTTTAAGAGAGAGAGAAATCAGAAACTGTTCTTTTTTGAGAGAGAGAGAGAGAGAAATCACATATATATGATGCCCCTTCAGAAAAAAAAAACGTGTAGTACCAATTGCGGACAACTTTTTATTTCATGCAACTGCTGAAAAGCCATAAATCTTTTGAAATGGCCGTAACCTGACCCAGAACAAAATATTACAGTAACGGTTTAAGAATCTGACCTGTTTTACTTCTCCATTCCATAAACAATGAACAGCAACAAAACCAATCACACCAGGAACGATGTATAGTAGAGCAGGCTGCAACTCCAAAATGGCCACAGGTATTAATATTTCAGAGGTGACAGGAATCTGTGGCAACAAGATAGACGTAAACCTAAGTTGAACCCACCTGAGCAGCTTGAAACCAGTTCATTACAATGATAGTCGCCATCATACCAACAGTGTATCCCAAAAATGCACTATTGAAATAACGGTTCTTTATTCCTCTTGAGACATCAAAACGCAAGGCAAGTGCAACAAATATACCTGAAACCAAAAGTGCAAATCCATATTATGCGCTGAATGATGCAGAACTATATAAACAAATCACAATTTTTTAACATAAGAAATCATATATCTATAGAACTCTCGAAAAAGTTTAAAAAATATAGAATTCATTTCTGCTAATACATATTTTGCTGTCCTCTCAAGGTAAGAAATGAAAACTATTATTCGTTCTATTGGCAATGACTAAAAGAAAGCATGCAATTAGACAGCTCAAAGCAAATCTGACCATGGAACCACGCAATTATATATGCCAGCAACATCATAGCAGCATCTGGTTCAGTTGGACTAATTGAAGTTGAAGCTCTCATTTTCTTCAACGTACTAAAGATTATAGACTAACCATGTCAAATTAGAATATAAAAAATTGTTACTTGTTTCCTGCAAATCCCCTAATAGATCAACAACAGAAAGTCAGAAAAAGCTCCATTCATAAAGAAAATTAGTAAATTCTCCTAACAAGGTCCCAGACCTATATCACAGTATGTTACAGAACAAAGAAACTTATGAACAACAAGGTTGACAATGTGCCTCCTAGTACCCATTAATCTGAATTAATAAAACTACTACTGATCCAAACATAAGAGAACGCAATATAGCACAGGGCAAAGGAACTTATACACTGACCAGGTATTACAATATCACCAAGACCAAGCATAGAGAATGGCCGTGTAGCGTCTGCAGTTGGAAACAGAAGCTGTGCATAACAATCCAGAGCCATATTGGCTGAATTAGCAGCAAAAAAATGGAGATAACCGACGATCATGTTAGCGAAGAACAAGTTCATAAGCGTACTGACCTTTATTGGAGCATCAAAAGATTTAGCCACGCTGACCATAACTGGAGTGAAAAACACCCAGAAAATGTCATACACAAAAAGTCCAGCCTGAAAATGCAATAGGAAAAATGCTGTCACATGAGAATATCAAATGATCAGGGAATGATTCAGTGGTGAGGTGTTGAAACAAAACAAGAGAAATAACTGATGATATAACTTGTTACAAGAATCGGGACACTCTACGATGAAGACCCCGACTAGAAATGTAAAATTCATATAAAGTACAGAGATAATACTTGGTTTCCTATAACGGACAACAGAAATTCTTTATGCAGAAAAAGGCCATATGACTCCTAATTGCTATACGCATATACTGTAGTTCAGTAACAAAAATTATGATAGAAGAGAACTAAGAAAATATCACATGTTTGTGAATGATGTAACATCAAAATATAGGCATACAAGTTTCGATTCAATTCAACAGTGAGTGATGCATACCAAGAGAATGGCACCAGTTTTAAATGACCCAAGAGATAGCATCTCGATCCCCTACAAAATTAAGTGTACGCCAGGGAGGAAAACAAATCAAAGGAAGGTTTACACCACAGTTTTCTGTAATGCATAATAAAGGTAAATTGGTACAAACAAACCTGAATACAGAAAGCAATTCCCAAAACATTGTTTGCCAGCCAATGCTTCTTAGAAGCATACCACATGCAAAAGAAAAATCCTGGGATTGAAGCAACAATCTGTGACTTTGTGAACTCCACTGAGAGTGCTGAAATAAGAGATTTGTGAACTATTAAACCACCTTTAAGACAAAAGGTTATGAAGGGAACAAATTAGCATAGTAAAACTGCAAGCTCTGTATTAATAGCACAATAGCAGTACAGATAATTGAAGTTTCCATACACGTAAATATATCCATTTCATACAGATAATTGAAGCTTCTATACACGTAAAGAATGTTGTAAATAAAGTAGTTCCACACCAGTACATATATCTACCAACCATAGAACAATATCATTTAGTTCTCAACTGGGAAGAATCAATATTTGAAAAGTCTAAGGTCAGTATCTGCTAACATGATACTGCAGCAGTGCAGCTAAAAATAAATAGCGCTAGAATAGTACTGAAACATAGGTGCACTCGTATCACAATATCTGATTGATAAGAAAAGTGAGGAAATCATACAGTGGAAAACTGGAGCCCTCCAAACAATGGCATTATCATTCCATTCCTTTGGAAGAAAACGTTTTATAGAAGGAAGCAGTGTCGCACTGTATAAGAAGGGTATGAATACATGGTTAGTTCATAAGTGCAGCACCAAGTGTTTGCATTTTTGCAAACGCTTGTTCAAGAACATTTGGACTTACCAGAGAGCAGCAATGCCAAGAATGAAAAAGTAGGCAGTCAGCACAGCATTGACCAAGTCTTTTGAGAGAAACTTGAACAGAAGGAACAGCGACAAAAGCATAGCACTTCCCACTAAAGGGAACCGCATAGCATGCTCCTTGGACATTGTCTCCTGCGTAACAACAAGTTATACAAAATAAATCAATAGTTTTCTGTAATGAAAAAATCTTCACTCCAGATACATAAGCACATAACAAAAAAGAAACATAATACTCACAGAGGGTGGAGTTGGCTTGACGGAACGGTAACACCCCACGTAAACAGTGAGACATGCTGTCAGTATAACATTCACATTTGGGTTTACTTTAACCACGAGTGGTGCCAGGCTCAAACCTGCATATATTTGTATTACATAAACATGCAGCTCAGCAAATATCTTATTTATCAAAAGAAGGCCGAAGGCAAAAAAAAATTGAAAGGTGCAAATGCCAATGACCGTACCTGCAAGAGCCAAACTGGCAGCTCGCTCATGAGTTTTCATTGTTAGGAAACAATCAGGAAACCAGCAGCAGCAGACACTTCAGTCTTATCCCTAGTGAGACACAAACAGAGTTAGTACTGAAAGACAAATGAGTTTTGGTGTATCAAGGAGCCTAGGACCTCGTTTGTTCAAAATAACGAACAACGTAATAGCTATAGCTTATTTTTATTGTTTGCTTTACAAAAGTTCAGAGCATTTGCGAGCCTGTAAAATTAGACGAAATGATAGTTCATCTATTTGCGCTGAAACCCCTGACAGCAAGGTAACAAAATTGTAACTCCACTGGTAAAATCATTCAGCGATGGAACAGCAAGTTGTCAAATGTTCTGGTACGCACCATCTCATAATTGAATTTCCAGAGTTTCCTCGTACGCAACAGAAGCAAACAGGACGGGCTTGACAGGGGGTTTTGTTTTTTCGTTTTTATTTTTATTATGGGGGAAATCAGGTTCCATTAGATTCGACCACAGGTTTAGCGAGATACAGAGGCGGACCGACTAACAGGGCGAGGTAGGGCAGCCGCCCTACGTAACTAGCGGACAGATCCCCTCCTCCCTTATCCTCCGAGAGATCTGGTACAGGCACAGACGCCCAAATTCCTGTGCCCAAATTCCCGTGGGTACTGGACGGCCATCCATTCCCGACGCCGCCGCCGCCGTCCCAGCCCCCGCGCAGGGATCGACTCATCCCCGCTACATCCAGCATATACGTCAACTACGAAGGAGGTGGATTCGAGGGGAGATCTGTCACCTGGAGGAGAAGGAGCGGCAGAGGCTTTGTGCCCGACCGTCGTGCTTGCTGATACAGTAGTTGCCTTGCCGGGATCTGAGCCGTGTGCCCGGGGGATTTGAGGAGGACTGCAGGACAGTGCAGAGAAGTCAAGGCCCTATTTGGGCCAATCTGGTCCGACGTCCGGCCCACTCCATGCCTTCCAAGTCCAAGGCCTAGCACGCAAAAGGTGCACATAGCGCCCATCGACCCAACAGAATCCGACCCGCTTATAGGCCCAGTAAGGAAACGTGGCCTGTTAACGCTTGGAGTCGAGATCATCTTCTTCTTCCTTTCATCATTAAAAAAATAAAAATAAAAACCTTCCTACATTCATCATGGGTGTGTTTCTTTCTCTGAATTTCCTTGGCAACGTAGCAGTACAATACTCGAGATGTCTTATATTTCATCTCGGTTTGCTTGTTGCCAAATTACCGAAGACTTCACTCAACCATGTTACACACACACACATTACCGCCCTCTCCTACTAAGAACTCACTAATCAGACCATGTTCTCATGGGCCGCTGCACTATCCGTCGGCTTGTGCGAGTGTAGCACGTAGTTGCACGCCGCCGCCGCCTCGCCCACCGTCGGGAAGATCCACTCGTGGCCGATCGCCTCGAGCACCTTGGAGCTGTCCAGCTTCTTCATGATCTCGCTCCCCGGGTTCGCCAGCACAACCTGAAACGAGACAGTGGCAGGACGTACTGAATCAGCTGAAAGCTCGTGACATTTTCTGAAGAAAATGGAATGGTTACTGCTGCTCCTCTGTTCTTACCTGAAGACCTCTTCTTTCCAGGCTCTTCTTGAGCTCGTCCAGCATGCTCGTCCCGCTCGTGTCAATGCTGCCGACGGCTGTGGCAGGAAGACATGGGCCGGTCAGAGCAGACTCACACTTTCTGACGACAGGTGCAACAGTTTTTCTGACAGATGCAAGTGAAGAACGCTCACCTCCCATGTCAAGGACGACGTACTGCACGCCAGTCTCGCCCTTGCCCTTGGTCCGTTCCTCCTCGTCATCGATCCACCGCGAGATCCTCTCTCGCAGGTAGCTGGCGTTGGCGAAGTAGATGGGCGCGTCCACGCGCAGCACGAGCACGCCGGGCACCGTCTGCGCCGCGGCGTACTGGTCCATCCTCCGGTACATCATCGAGTTGGGGATGTTGCCCAGCGCCGTGGTCCTCGGCCGCGCGACGAACAGCAGGATGCGCAGGACGGATATCGAGACCGCCACGACCAGGCCGATCTCGACGCTGCCGAAGACGACGCCGAGGTAGGCGCCCATGCACACGCAGAAGTCCACCTTGTCGACCTGCCACAGGTGGATGGCGGCCGCGTAGTCGATCAGGCCGAGCATCGCCGAGATGATGATCGCCGAGAGCACCACCAGCGGGGTGTAGTGGAACAGCGGGGTCAGGAACAGCAGCGTGACCATCACCGCCACCGACATGATCACGTTCGACATGGCCGTCTTGCACCCGGCGTTGTAGTTCACGGCGGACCGCGAAAACGGGCCTGCCATATATATAGAAGAAATTTTGGTTTTAATTAGCAACAAGCGATGACACTACTCTGCAAGGCAAGGCAGCAAACAAGCATTGAGAATCGGGTATGTACCGGTGGTGAGGTAGCAAGAGGTGAATGATCCAAGAATGTTCATAGTTCCAATGGCGATCATCTCCTTGTTGCCATCAATGTTGTAGTTCTTAAACATGGCAAAGCTCCTTCCTACGGCAATACCTTCCTGCAATTTTGCAGTACCAGCAGATCAAATCAATAAAATTGTTGCGGTTCTTCTGAAGAACCAACCGCTCAAATATTTGCATGTGGGTGGGCATGTAACTAGTGAGGCACAGGCATGGATGGTAGGTAGGCTTACGGCGAGGGCAATGACGCCGGTGATGATCCCGGTCTTCAGCGCGAGCATCATATACGGTGGCGAGAACTGAAGGCTTGTCACTGATGGTGGATTCAGACCCTTCTTAAGGTACCCTATCTGGAATGCACCCAAAAAAAATGCCGTAAGTTAATCAGTAGTCCGTTTTTACCGACTTTGAATGTTCATGCGTGTGCTTAATTGGTGATGCTATATATGATGCTCCGCCTATCAGTTGGTAGTTATGCTTACCACTTGAATACCATGGTTTTCAGCATGGGTCAAGTACACCAGAAGGCTTCCAAGGATGACTGACGTCAATGGCGCCGCTGCAGATACCCAGAACAACTTTGGGCGCCTCTTGCTCTGTCAGAATGAGTCAGGTTACATCGAAAACTGTTCAAACCTGAAGCTAGATGACAGTTTTTGTTAACTGAAGATGTCTTTTAGTTGTAGAGAACCTGAAAAATTCAGACTGTAAACTACCCAAATTTCTTATGCACAACTAATAACTGAATGTGGGCAACATTTGCACAAGCTAAATACTCCCTCTCATATCAAATTATTTGCCGTTCGTACATCACATGCTAGTTCTTTTTTAGTTGTTTTGGTTGGTCCGAAACGAGAACGGAGGTAGTAATTCTTTATTGCGCTAATAAACAAGAACGAGGAAGATGGAATAATCTGAAGCACAAACTTCTGGTTAAGACCATATGGATTGGCTGGTGAACCTTGGCCTTTTGCAATTATTGCATACCCCTATCTTCGTTGCCCGTGAAACTGGATTTGATCACTTTAGAAAACTCTGAAACTGACGAGCAGGTAGTCAAAAGCTCTGCTAACAAAAAGTGGTACTCCCTCCGTCCCCATAAACTTGTCGCTTTGTAGTTCATTTTTGAACTACAAAGCGATAAGTTTATGGGGACGGAGGGAGTATGAGACAGCCCCTGTCTGCCCACTGCACGGACACTTCTAAACCACAACAATGTTTATGCTGTACCATTAGCGTGTTGAACATTACGATGGTTTTTCTTTTTTTCAGACGCAACGGGGAGCAATCAATCAAGAGATCCAATTGGACCGGGGAAAAGCTGAATGCATATTCAGGCCAATCGTGAAGAGGAAAATGACAACTGAAACCGGGCGTGACCGTGACGAGAGACAGATCAGTAGCTAGATCATCCGATGCATCTGTAACGCGATACAGAAGTGCCTGATGGATCGACGCAATTTCTTCTGCCACGCGCCAATGGGGTCACGAGCTTGCGTCCCGGTCTGCGTATGGCGACACGACATAACATGACAAATCCTCTTTGTTGCGTCGTAGTAGCAGACCTGTGACCGACCCCAGCTAGTATAGGCCGCGGCAGCAGTCACGGATTCACTGGTCTGCAGGGCTATAAACAGCTTGGTCCAATCTTGCTATCCACTCCAACCACCACAAGATATTCGTTTCACGAGTTTGGCATTGCTAGCAGCAAGCATTTTATTTCGATCCATTGGTTGTTTTTATACGAGTTTTAAGTTATGAAGTCCGTTCAGTTCTATGTGTTTGCGTTATTAGCACGATGCAATTTTATCACCATTATCCCTATTAATGTGCAGTACTGCTAACGTGAAGTCATGAAGTGCGTTGGTGTTGCGTCATAGTCAGTGATACGTACATAAAAGAAAGAGTAAAGAGAAAAGATTCCTAATGATTGGTCAGTTCTCATATATGGGGATATGTACTGCCACTTACAATGACGCGTGTGACGAGGAGGAAGAAGAGGAAGCCGGAGCCGAGGACGACGCTCTCCCATCGCCACTGCAGCAGCAGCAGACCTCAAACACGTCAGACGAAGCAGGGGAGAAAACTGATTTGTATGCAAACGAATGGATAATAGGACGGCGGAATCAAATAATCTTAAACTGCTAACAATGGGAGACGCCCGGCCGGGCCGGGTGTACGTAGTACCTGGTGCGTCTGCGAGAAGACGGATCGCAGAACGGAGACGACGTCGGTGGAGGTGGTGAAGCGGTCGAGGCCGAGCATGCCCTTGAGCTGCTGGAGGCACACCACCGTCGCCGCGCCGCCCATGAACCCCACGATCGTCGCGTGCGACAGAAAGTCCACGATGAACCCCAGCCTGCGAATTTCACTCTCTCATCAGGTCAATTAATCGGCAGTTGTTGTACCTAAAAAAAAGTATACTTAAAAGCACGGTCCAAATTATCGATGAAGGCTCGATTAATTAGTTATTGCTTTCTCACGTAGAGTGTGCAAGCAAAGAGTAGTCACTCTAGAAGCTGGCTTAATGTCTACGCTTGTCCTTCGTCAGCACCAAACTCTTTCCTCGAGAGCTGGAGTGCTGATGGATGGAGGCTTGATAAGCCACAAGTAGACTGCCGGGACACAGTGAGCGAAGTACTACCTTAGGAGGCCAAGCGAAGCCTGGAAGACGCCGGCGAAGAAGGTGGCGGTGAGGGCGAGGTGCAGGTAGAGCGCCGGGTTCTCCGTCGGCGACACCTCGCTGCTGAGCATGGACCCGATGAGCAGCGACGCCACGGCCACCGTCCCGACCGCCAGGTCCCTGGAGCTCCCCATCAGCGCGTACACCAGCGGCGGCACGAAGCTCGAGTCTGTCGTACGTTGTGTGCACATCATCCATTATTATTGTTACCACGTAGTATCCTTGACTTGAGCCAGCGGCGTACGTCGTCTGGAATGAAGAACGTATGTAATGGTGCTTCTAGTACTACTTACAGAGTCCGAGGATGGGCGGCAGGTTGGCGAGCTTGGCGTAGCTGATGCCCTGCGGGATGGCGAGGCTGGCGATGGTGACCCCCGCGATGAGGTCGGACTTGAAGGTGCCGAGCTTGTACGCCGGCACCCACTCCACGAACGGGAAGAAGTAGCGCAGCGCGGCCGCCGCGCGCCGCCCGGCCCCGCGCTCCCGCACCACCGCGCGGAACGGGTCGTCCGGGAAGAAGGTCTCCTTCAGGTTGCCGCGGAACGTGTCCAGGAACGGCCGCGCCGGCGGCACCGGCACCCGCACACCGCCGACGCCGCCGTTCGTCGCATCCGCCCCGCCGCCGCCCATAATGGCTAGCTACTGCCGGCACGAGCTAGCTCTAGCTAGTGAACGTGAATAGCAATAGCTATAGCTCTTCTGTGACGGCCGGATCGGAGCGGAGAACGAGTAGTAAAGCAAGAAGCTTTCGGCTTCTTGTTCTCCGACTGTCTGTCTGTCAGCTACTACTGAGTTTTGGAGGTGCACTGGGGAAAGGAGCTCGGGCTGGGTATATATAAGCTGTTGGATTAGGCGACGGTGCTGCTGCTGATGATGATGATGATGAGATAAAGTGCTCCTGATTCCGATCCGCCGGGACACGGCATGCAGTTCGTGCGGGTTGGCGCGGCTGCCGCCCGATTGGCGCCGGCCCGTACGTCGGCACGAGGAGGCGGTTCGTCGATGGATCGCATGCGGCCCTGCTCGTGACACGGCTGCGGAGGTCGCCGTGCCTTCGCCTGCCGGATCAGGCAACGGAGCTCGGGGAAAACGCGCGCGCGGCGCGGGGTCCTGTGTGCCGCGCGTGTAGTGTGTGGCGTAGCTTTCCGCCGTGTTATTTCCCGATGCAGGTGCCGCGGTTAGCCTCTCGACGTCTCGATCACCCAGGATTTAGACATCCGCCCGCCTAATTAATCGTGACAGCAGGCTGGATTTTCGAAAGAAAAAAAAATCGTCACAGGGTTAGCGCGTGACGTGGTCGATGACGTCCTCTCTGTTATGAACATGCGCCTGTTTTAGTTCAAGCACGAGTTAGATATGCTCAACGCCATGGAGGCATGGAGAGGGTGATGGAGATTTTATTCTCCCAAAACTTTGATTACTGTTACTCGGCACGAGCCATTAAGCGTAATAGATGTTGTCGTTGTAAACACGTGTCGACCGTTCTGAAACTCTGGTGTTCTTTGAGTGCGTGGCTACTACCCCAAAAAACCTGCTTATCTCTAGAACTTTATTAGTAGCATGTGTGCAACGATCGATTCTCTCTTTTTCTCTAAACAAAAATATAATGGCAGGAACACAGAACTCGGACGACGTCAATTGGCTAGCGTCCTGTGGAGATGCTAGTGGCCACAGTATCTTCGCTTTAAGCTCAACAAGGTTGGTTTGAGACCACGCATGCAATCCCTGTTGCGTCCTAATCAAATCATTCACCGTCTTCTTTCTGTATGCGGGTGATGGACCATGCAAATAATAGAGCATACATCTCTCTTCTCTGTCTCCAAATTTTTTTTAGATGATAGGTAAGTTCTCACATTCCCCTCTGAAGAGGTTATAGTCCGTTTATTACAAGCGAGTACAAATGCAGACACTCACAACCTATTGTCTAGAACAAGGCAGTGATAACTGGACGGATAAGCACACGACTGTGGACCGTACTTCGTAAGTCAATATTACGAACATTCATCTCTTCACATTTATCATAAGTGCAATCAGATCTAGCACACATTACTTCCTATGTAGAGTATCTGCACTTAATACTGTGAAATTCAGCCTGAAATTCGCTCCTACCAGAAATCGAACTCAGGACTTGAATAATGCTACTCCATCCCCGAATATAGAACGTATCCATGTACGTCTTCCATCTTCAAAAGTTTGTCGTTCGTTAATTTATTTTTGAACTATTAAGCGACAATCTTTTGAAAATGGAATGAGAATTTGTATAGCAAGCGTGTTGTACTCCTACGTCCCTAAAAGTTTGTCACTTTTTAATTAAAAATGAACTAGAAAGTAACAAACTTTTGAAGATGAAGGGATTGTAATGTGAAAACCCATTGTTAGACTATAAACAAATAAACCCCGATGTTTTTTATAGTGATCGTTGGTAATTTTTAAATTTTTTTGTTGACATGAAAATTTCTGCATCTTAAGAGTGAATGCAAATGTTTTTGTTGACCAAATAATAAGTTAATATATGATTTTTGAGACGCTCTCTGGCGTTGCATATTGATTTATGTCAACAGTGCTTAGCTTATTTTGTAAGCCACCACACGAGTGTGATGCGCGAAAGCAAGATGCCATTCTCATCCCAACTATAGCCACAAAGTCAGGGTGTGAGTAAATTAGATGCGTATCAGCTTATCACCGAGTCAAGGGGTGCAGTAACTAAGCCGTTGCTCTTCCGATATGACAGGCTACTGATGCAGGACATAAACACATGGCGAGCACCACAAGTTGTAGTTTGCTACGTGCATATCACCAAGCAGATCATGAGTTAGTGATGACATGTCCTCGGTCTTGGAGTATTGCTAATTTGTTACTAGGACCACTGTTGCTACTAGAAACTGATGAGCAGTTTTTTTTTTAAAAAAAATCACAGGATATGATGGCTGTGTATCTTACTGTCTTTAGAAGTGCGAAAATTCGGTACACGGTCGTAGCTTAGAAAATTTACGTACCAATTTGAAGGGCCACCTCTTAATTTTATGAACCCGGAGTGGTATTAAGACAACGATGTGCGGCTGGGGTCTGACGGGTCATACAGGACCTGCATCGAAACCTACTACTACTTCACGAATCTCCACTGTTTACGGATTTGGCTCTTTAGTTGGTTTGCCAACCTTGCCTACGCGCATGCAGACACTCGTACCTTCCATTATGCTAACTTTAGGTTCATGTGCTCTGATCTGATAAGTGTGATTAGTGCACGTCACAATTCCGTGAAGATTCTTGAACTGCTCGTGTATATATCGACCGGCGCCGAGTGTTTGGATGTGCTGTTATTTAAAAAGAAAAAGAAAGTGTTTGGATGTGGTGGCCAAAACTGTTGTGCGGAATCTTGACTCATAAAAAAATACTTACTCCGTTCTTAAAAATTTGTCTATCATAATTCAAAAATAAACTACAAAACGATAAATTTTTGAGAATGAAGGGAGTAAAGAGTTTCCGTAGGCCATCCAGCTGGGAAGTATAACCCAATAATCTCTCCGTCCAGATGAAATATAAAACATGGTTCATTAATTGCCAATCATTTTCGAATCATCCCATCTACAAGAAGGCCCACGCACCAAAATATTCGCATCCATACGATCTAGGACAAGAAGCATGCATTCCGAGCACGCATCTCTTTCTCTTTTCTTCTCGGGCTAGATAATTAGATGATCAGAAATGGCTCATGATTCAAGCATATCTGGAACGCCATTTGCTGCTGCTCACGTACGTCTCCACGCGGGCGAGTGGGAACCTGTGGTGATATATGGACGACGACGACGACGAACTGGGTGGGTCATATATCGAGATAGCGATTAAATTCGAGCGCAACGCATCGATCGTGGGAGTTACGCTTTCGCGTTATGGATCGGCGACGAGCGTTTCCATCTCCACTCGGCTTTCGCTGGACGATTAGATTCTGCTAGCTCTTGGTGTTGTGCCGGCCTGTCAGGTTAACTTCAGCAATATTTTTGCAGGCCTGCGTGGTGCATAGATAGATTCTTTGGTTACATCGTTCCTTCACATGTTGCGGGTAGATGTCACTTTTGCGTATGCCAGTTGCTTCTTTACAGATATCAACTACTTACACATCAGATTTGAGTTCTGACAGCTCGGTTAAGTGAGCTGAATTTGTGGAAGTCAAGAATAGCAGGTGAAGTATCACATCTTGGTTAATTCGGTTTCACCGTGTTGAATTATCACATCTTGGTTTCACCGTGTTGAATTATTACGTGGTGTTTTCCGTATTTTTTCTATAAATATTCGGAACCTTAAATGACAAGTGTTTGATAGGTTACTACTCCCTCTGATTCTGAATAATTATCGTTATGACAATCATTTGCAGTTCGTTTTTACTTGTGTTGGTCTTTTTGAAACGACATTTATTAAAAAACAGAGGGAGTAGTTACTAACAGATCTTCTGTTTTATCTCTGCGGTAACACTTGTAACATGGACAGGTCACCTGAATGATCCTGATCCATATCAAAACTGGCACTCGAATAGTATTCTCAATTAGTCAATTACACCTGTTACTTCATAAGAAAAAAGTCCTCAGCTAGCCAACGAAGTATTCCCGTCTCAGAATTTCACATTTGTTGGCACTGGCATGACAATGTTATACACATGGAAATTTTAGCAATATCAGCTTTGTGGGGTAATAACTCCTTAAACGTTACTTCCTCAATCTCAAAAAAATTATCGCTTTGTAGTTTAAATTTAACTACAAAACGATAAACTTTTTAATACGGAGAGAGTACAATCGAATTTAAACGAACGTTACATAAAGGAAAAGGTGAAAAGTTGAAAGGGGAGTGTCAGTATAGCTAGTGTTGTATGGGTGAAGCTTATCTGTCGTCAGGTCAAATAAAGTAATGAAGGAAACAGGAGCAGTGACAATGATGCATGGTTAAAATCTTCGCTAAAAGGCAGACATACAAAGCCTGGAGTAGCAAAGCCTGGAGTAGCTGTTTGCAGTACGTGAGCTCTGTGACACCCTTCGTTTAGGCCCGCGAAAGTTTTTTTTTTTGCATACGGAATTTTAGGCCCGTGAAATTGAACCCACAAAAATACTATTCTGATAGTTTCAGAGACCACACACTTAAAAAAGCCTAAGTTTTGTTTTTAGCAATCAACCAACAGTACTACACTCTATATTATATAATTAATCATAATTGCTCTATTGAGTTTGAAGAAATGAATGCAACTCAAACTAATTCTGACGTGAATCCATCTTGCGCACATATGAGTTTAACTGTTTCCAAACTCGACCGCCCCTGTCCCTGTATACCTTGCGAGTCTAGAGCCTCTCTATCTCAAAAAAAAAACTGTATCCTGCAGTTCGCGGTGCACAAATCTCCCTTTCGCGCTGCACTATTGCAGTTCCCTGCGGATCATGCCATCATCAACAAACCGGCTCCTAGTCATCCTAGTGCAGATGACGTTCTGCATGCACTAGCTAGATGAATGGACCATACCACCAAGCAATCATGCATCGATTGCAGAACAAATCTCAAGACACACATGAGTAGTGCATAACCATCGCAACTGTGATTGTCGGCTGCATAATTGAGCTAGAAAAAGAAGGATCAAACAACGTCTCAGTGGCAGGTCCTGTAGTTCGCGTCAACGGGCAGCAACCGTCTCTCTGACTCTGTTCCTCTGAGCAACCTGCTGCAGCCTCCTCATGCAGAGAGATACGCGTGCGCCTCTTTTCTCCAGCAACAGAATCTGATCACCGTGCAACGTGGCATGAGGATGGCCATCATTCTTCAGGCCACGTCTCTATGCGGCAAATGGGAGCGTCTTTACTATAGACGAGCATAGGACGACGACACGTGTACAGGGACGGCTGACAGGTCATTTTCCTTGAGATGAACTGCTTAAACTATTACAGTACTTGCTGAGCCTCAGAAGAGGAGTATGTTAACTGACGGGCTGCTGAAGGAAGTACAGTAAAAAGCCAGGCTTTCTTCGAATTCAGAAGAACCCCGTCGATTTCTTGTGGCATTGTTTTTCTCTGCATTCTATAAGCTGCATCGGTAGATTATATTCTCTTGCATCCGAGAGCTTGCGCTGGAGTTGCTGTCACGAAAAGCCCGAGCGCTGTACCTCCTCTGTCACACACACACAGGTGTGTCCATGCCGCCGCTGCATCCTCCGCCACACCACATCACACCAACGCCAGGTTCTGAATGGCACTGCGAAAAGGACGCTTCAAGCCATGGGAGCCAACCACGGACACAAGCCCAGTTTCTTTGGACCGCAATTCTCGAAGGGCGAAGACACAAACGCGCGCACCTACAGATTACGAGACGTACTGACGCCTGAAAACTAGAGGCGCAGATCACCGTCGTACGCCGGGCGCCACCGTGTGGAGCTGGTTCATGGCACCATGCGTGTTGACCTATGTAGCCACTACACTAGAGGAATCACAAGATATCTCTTTTTTTTTTTCTGAAAGCCTGAAACTAAACCGGCGGGCCGTATTTCCAATGGCGGGGTCCGTCCGTGACTGATCATTGCTGCCACTACGGCCTGAATTATTGGCGGAAAGGCGTAACAACGATCGAAGCTTCTTTTCGTCCTGTTTTGGTCTCGAGTTAAACAGAAAAGAGTTCGAGGAGAGCGATAAAATGAGTGGCATTGTGGGCAGGAAAATGGAGGTAATGCGGTTGATGGATGGGGTCCGGTCCAAGGAGTGGCTGCATGCAGCGATGGGAGTTGACTTGCTAGTTCCGCTTCATCAGTGCAGGTGCAGGTCCTTGTAGTGGCATCTCCGTGCAGGCCGTGAGTTTATGTACGTACCCCGTTCAAAACAGGTATAGAAGCGGATGAGGAGAAGGAACGCATAATAAGGCGGGCTTGCATGACAATAGAAGCGACCGTCATGGGAATTTTCGCCCGATTTGGATGGAGGTTTAGCTATAGGCTCTCTTATTAACAAATTGTATCGGGCTAATTTTAAGTTTCAGTGGCATAGTCAGGACGTATTGGTTGCTTATTCTTGTTAAACATTTGTATTATCATCGGCCATAACCTCTTATGAGGCGAAGGTCGGGATCTTTTACCCATTATCTAAAAAAATGTACGTACCCCGTTCTAGTGAGTGACGATGACTTGCAAGCAGAGTACGTAGCAGACCAAACGTCAGTTGTACCACTATGATGTGTCCAAATCAAGCCGAAAGAGGGATGTGTGGTACTGGATCACGCAAACCGCCGGATCTTCTTGTTCGTTGGCGTCTGACTGGACCGAATGGACACGTCCAGACGAAGCTATCAGGCCCACTACCCTAGTACCCAGCAACAGCCCACTTGAGGGGCCAGCAAGGCCGAAACCACCTCCACACTGCAGTTTGCAAGCCTGCATCGAAGAGGCCCGGGCCAGGTCTCTCTTCGTTCCCGTCTCCCCCGGATACGCGGCAGCGGGCACTTGCGCCGGGGACCAGCTGCTCGCGCTATGCGTTTGGGAATGGGATCCGTATATGCCCCATCGCCCTGCCCGTGTTGATTTAATATTCTCTCCGCCTATAAAAGTTATCGTTTTATAATTTATTTTAGAACTACAAAACGGTACTCCCTTTGTCTCTATGAACTTGTCGCTTTGTAGTTCATTGAACTACAAAACGACAAGTTCATAGGGACAGAGGGAGTAATTTTTTGAGAATGTAGGGAGCAAATCATTTTTTTCGTCTCTTTTCTTATTAGATGTCGTGTATTATTGATTATGTTAAATATAAGTGAATTGTCTATCATCCTTCGTCAGCTTAAGCTTTTGAGTACAGGGACACGGGGCAGACCTGTTGAAGCCTGTACTGTACTGACCTAATGATGTTTGAGCAACCACCATGTTGGCAACCGCAGGTTTGAGGACTACTGAAGGTCCCCTACGGCTTGTACATTTGCAGTTACATACGGCTCCGTTGATTAATGATGGTGAATTAAGCGTCTGCTTCTTCACAGCTAAGCAATATCCCACAACTGTTTAGGATCCGAGCTTATTACATTATCCTTACGCGTAAAATTATCCCTCCGTCTCCATGAACTTGTCGTTTTGTAGTTCAAAAATGAACTACAAAATGGCAAGTTCATAGAGACAGAGGGAGTACAAATTTACAGTCGGAAAGCGTGTATGTACACCTCCAAAATCTGCTCTTGACAGACACGTTCAAACTGATCATGAGCAGGAGCAGACGCTTGAAGCTTCAGATTCCAGGGACGAAAACTCAGTACTCCCTCCTTTCTCGAAAGATTGTCACCTTCTAGTACAAAAATAAACTAGAAGGTGACAATCTTTTGAGAAAGGAGGGAGTACATGTCACGGCGCACCTGGAGCACAAACACGGGGAAAGTTAACTCTCATTTTCACCAAATAACAAGAAACGGCTATGATACGCGCATGTAGACGTAGTACGAGCACATGTTGCGGTATTACGTACTCTCTCCTTTCTCAAAAGATTGTCACATTTAGTTCATTTTTTGAACTAAAGGTGACAATCTTTTGAGAAAGGAGGGAGTATTTCTTACCTCGAACCCGACAAGCGACCGCGTCCTGCTGTAGACGGTGGCCGCGGTGACCACGGAGCTGGTGGTGGACCCGCACTCGCTGTCCCTGACCGACGCGCTCGACACGTCCAGCCTCACGCCCGACGACGACGACCACGGCGACGACTGGAGGACCCCGCCGCCACGCGGCGCCGGCGCGCCGACCAGCGACGACGACCGCTGCATCCTGGCGATGATGCTGCTGGTCCGCGGCGGCGTGCCCTTCCTGCGGCTCGGCTGCCGCTCCAGCGCGTCGGTGCGCTGGCGCGGCGCGCTCTGGGACCGCGCCTTGGCGCGGGACGACTCCGTGTTGGCCATGTAGCTCGGGCACACCGACGACCCGTGCGGGTGCTGCGACTGCGACTGCGGGCTGCTCTGCTCTGTCGTCAACGGCGAGAAGAACTCGTCGTCGAAGCGGCCGCTGTACGCCATCGGGCTCAGCTCGGTCGTCGCCGGCGAGCACCGGCCCTGCTGGTACTGCACGAATACTTGCCTGTCTTTTGCCTCGCCGATGTCCATCTCGACGTTCTTGGCGTTGTCCTCGCAGGATCTATCCATCTCCTGCTCCATTGACGCCAAAATAATTAGCTATGTTCGCTCTTTCTCCTTTTTTTTTACCGCAGAAGTGACCCGACCGACGAGGCGTCATGAAATCGGAATCCAACTTACGTAGGACCGGCGGTGCCGCGGAGACTGTCGCGGCGTCGGCGGAGTCCGCTGATGGTGTTCCTGGAGAACACGCACGCGCTGCGCGCGCAGCTGTGACTGCGCTGCGAGGAGCGCCTGCATGCATCGGAGGGTGGCGTCCGCCTGCTTCCTCACCAGTTGGCCTCGCACCAGAGCCTGCAGCTTCACGATGCCTCTCAGCGCGCACAGAGCCGTCCTCGCCTGCACGTCACAGCGGCACACCATGATTATTGGTCTGATCCGCCGCGTGTAACTAACCTTGAGATGCGAGGTAGTAGTAGTATTGTACGTGTGTCAGCAACAGCAATGCGTGCTACGTACGTACCAGATAGCCTCTGAAGGTCGCCTGAATTCTGACCGCCGCCGCGTCCTCGACGAGGCTCGGCGGCGGCAGGTTGGTCCGGCGAGAGGACAGGCGCGCCGCCGCGACCGAAGCGCGCGCAGCAGCAACCGCAGCGTGGGCGGCCGCGGCGTGGTCGAACTTGATATCCGACGACGCCGACACGTCGACCCCCGCGTGGCCGGTCGCTGGTGTGTCGGCAGCTAATTTCCCGGCCGGCACCGGGCGCCTGAAGCTCCACCTCTTCTCCTTCGGGGTCGGCGGCGGCGGCTGCAATGCCAGCACGGCCATCGCCTCGGCCCGCGGTCTGTCCTTCTTCCCCGAGAGGAAGCTCCTCAGCCACCTCCCCGCCTTCCCCATTGCTCCCTGCAGCCCGATCTCCGCTGCAACCACACCACTCAACGCAATGATTTCCCATCGTCGCACGTATACATCACATTTGAAGCCGTGATCTACGGTCGGTACCTAATCCGATTCGCGGATGCAGCAGCAGCCGACAACAACCACTGCCCGGAGACCCGGCCAACACTCCAGTCAACCAAACCGCGGCGAGCTGATCGGAATCGGACGGCCGGCCACGTGAATCGGGGTGCTACGAACATGGCATGGATCCTAACTGCTCGACCCTTTCGGCTGTCAGAATCATTTTATTATAGGAACGCGCGCAGCATTATTGGAACTGTGTGCACGGTCCTGCTCGCCCCCCCCCCCCCCCCCCCCCACCTGGGTCCATCTGTGTCAATCATAGATCGGTTGGGTTCTCTTAATTATTAGCATCGTGAAACTGTTAGTCGTGTGATGATCCGTGGCCCAGCCTCTCCTGTGCTCTTTCTTCAGGTTCTTGAATTTTTTACTCTCCGTCGTTCAGTTTCTGCATAGGTGTTTCGCTGTCCGCGAGTCTGAGAAGCCGAAGACTGTCAAAGACCTGTTTCCATTACATTCTGAGGGCGACATGTCTGCCAAAAAATCACATCCTTCGTCTCTAAAAATGCTCTGCTGTCCCTACTGTTTATCCCCTGTTTTTTTAGCTTCTTGCTTGGTGCCCTACCATCTCAATGGTCCATGGATCCACTGAACCTGAGTTGATCCAACGCATAATCACCTGCTTATCTGTTCATGGCGTTCATGCCTGTTGTGATCGTGACGTGGATGTGCTGCTGTCCTGGCTGGATGCTTTGGGGCATGCAAGAGGCAGCATGATGTATTGATGTTTGTATAGATGCGGGTCGCCTTTAATAACCGCACATCGGATATTGGCCCTTCATCTCAAGACATAGCAGAGACGGGCTGCCGGCCCATCACTTCGAAACTAGCGCAAGGCCGATTCCTTCTCTGAAAATCCGCACTGATTTTTCCAGGATACTTTTGTTTACGTTTGACTGTGGCGCAGGAACCGCTGACTTCGTCCAATCAAGATGGCGCAATCAGTGCTCCTGTTGAACTCCGATACGGTACGGTACACGTGGCGGATTCAACCAATGAGATCGCGTCGATTTTGGGTTGCAACCACGAGTACGGTTCCGAGACGCCCTCAACGTTGACGTGAACCGATCACGATAAGCGTCGTGATCAATCACGTAATCGATGTACTACGTATTTTGGTTCGTGTCAGCTCGTTGCGATCACAACATGGCACGCGCGGATGCGATGCACCTGTCGACTCGTCTCGTCTGGAAACTTTGTTTTGGTTATAAATGTGAAAGCCACTGTTAATACAACAATTTTCTAAGCTACTACCTCCCGCTCGAAATGAATGTCGCTCGGACAGCCGAACGTAGTATATTTTTAGTTCATTGGATTGTCGGAAACGTCAATCATTTCGAGCCGGAGGGAGTACTACAAATTATTTTGAAATCGATAAGTAACCGTATAAATTGGAACCAACTTTTTATGCTGTGCGTGTATACTACTAGTCGAGCGCGTGCATGAGTCTAAGATGTCATAAACATAGAATGCAATTGGTCGTAGTTAATAGCTACCCACCCTACGAGCCCTACACCTAACAGTACTCCATCATTTCTCTCAACAAACCTTTGCTTCAAAAATCAGATCCGTTATAGAGTTTCAAATGCTGGAATACAAGCCGGATTGTTTGTGCAAAAATGCGCCCAGAAACGGATTAAAGTTGCAAAATGTGAAACGGAAACGCGAATCTGAAATGAAATCAACTACTGTATGCTGCAGGAGCAGGACTGGAGAGGTGGACTTCATTATCCCATCGGAAACACGAGACGAGACACAGTAGTGCAGATCAGACGGTCACGGGCACCGACGCGCTTTGACTTGGTCTACTCTTTTCATCTGCACCATCCACGTCGCCAGAGCCAACCACCTCTGCGCGGCCGCCATAAAACCTCCTCCTCGTCGCCGGCCAACCAACTGCCCGCAACTGCATCCGTCCCTGCGCGCTCTCTCTCTCTCCCGCTTAAACAGTTAAATGCAACCGCCCACTTGAACGCGAGCACAACAGCCTCCTCCGAGATCGAAAGGAACCAAACAACCAACCAAGATGCAGGCGGCAGCAAGACGACGAGCCCCGCGCGGCGCCGCGGTCGTGGGAACGCTCCTCGCCGTGGCCGTCGTCGTCACTGCTCCAGTCGCCGCCGCCGCCGCCGTCGATGATTTCTTCTCCCCTCTCGCGCCTATGCTCTCTCCAATAATCAGTAAGCGTCATCTCACTCATCCCACCGCGTTGATTCATTGATTGATGGTTTGTTCAACTCTTGGATACTGCGATTCACGTCGCCATCAAAATGGGCTGATGTTTCCTGACGATCCGGTTCGATCCGAATGATTGATGAGCAGACTCGATATGCAAGACGGTGGCGTGCGGGAAGGGGAACTGCACGGTGGCGTCGGGCACGGTGCTGGGCTACCGGTGCGAGTGCGACCCGGGGTGGACGCAGGTGCACGTCGGCGACAGCCTCCGCTTCCTTCCCTGCGTCGTTCCCAACTGTAAGCGATCGAGCACAGAGCTTCCCACACAATACTCGAGTTGGTTGCTTCTGCCTTCTGTACTGTATACTGCACTTTGCTGTCCACTTGCTTGTGTTGTTGTTGCGTAGTTGCGCTCATCAATGGCCGGCTAGGTTAGGTAGCAGTGCGATTCGTCCGTTGCTAAGTGCATGCCACATGCTTCTGCCAGGGATCTGGTTCACCAATTTTGGCATATCGATTGTTACAAACTCGGGATGTTGGTCGTTTCAACTCGCTTATGATGATGCGTACGTGCTTGTGTGTAGTTCATGGGTGTCTGATGCGCACTAATCAGCGAGTACAATAGGGCCACTCGAAATTCGCTCGTGTGCTGCTGATTCTACCTTCAAAAAAGATAAGTAATAACCTGTACCTAAATTAGGAATGGGTTACGAAATTTGCTTGAAAACTCAATGTACTGGAAGTCCCTTTTTTCAGTCAATTGATCGGACGTTTCCTAGGCAAAAATGCACTGAAAGTCCAAGTGTACATAAGCGTCATTGGACCAGCTTGACGCGTGTGTAGAACCTCAATTTTAAGATACGTTGACTGTCCCTTTCGCTAAAGAGGAGGAGGTTTCGTAGGCTCAGCACGGGTCCTTGTCAGAAAGAAAAATGTTGGATTGGCTTGAGTGTGTTTCTGTCTCAAACTTTAAAATCATTTTCAGAGTTGTTGTGTGTTGTTTGCGCCAGAAGCAATACCTGTGACATCACAAAGGAATTATTTAATAATGAGCTCCCATCAGTTCGAATAATCAAGTAAGAATATATCATTGCAGGTACCATCGATCGTGCGTGTTCAAACGATTCATCAGCACCGGCACCGGCGCCTTTACCTGCTCCCAAAAACTTTTCTCTCGATGACCGTAATTGCCACACCTTTACCACATCAGATTTTTTCTGTATATTTTTCACGTTCCATGTGATTTCTCCATTAATCCTGCTTCGTTTCGTTCCTACAGCTTGTGAATTGGCATACTGTGGCACCGGAGGAACATGCAGGAAGGGCTCGGGCCTCAGCTACCACTGCATGTGTAAGGAGGGCTTCGGCAACCTTCTCAACATCACCTCAATGCCTTGCTTTCAGAACTGTAAGAGATCAAACGCCACAAGCAAGTTACGAACCTTCTGAACACTGAGACCGCGTCCCCTAACTTAAACGCACCATTGCAGGTTCCATCGGTGCAGATTGCGCAAGTATAGGGATCCGCCCGTCCACAAACTCTTTTAACTCTCCTGCACCTCCTGCCTCGGAGAACAGTTCTAACAACGTCAATTCAGCCATCCCAGGTACAGTACAAGGGTCTTTCAGACCTGACTTGGCCACTTGGGGTATGCGTTTGTGTTTGGATGCAAGGATTAATATGCTAACTAATTTGCTGCAATCGCATAAAATTCCGCAGGATCCATTTCACCAAACATTCTAGTACCACTGCTGCTGCTTGTTTCACTGGCAGTCTATCAGGTGATATAGACGGACGATGGAGCATTGCAGTTAGGGGCACTTTTGTGCTTCAAGATTGTTTTTTCCCACGGACGGGATAGGCTCGATAGCTCGTTAGGGATACACTTTTGTGATGCGTGTTACAGTGCTGCATGCATTTGATGGTTAATTCTCAGTGTAGGATATGCTGAGTTTTGATGAACTTATGTCGATATGGAATAAAGTGTTTCTGTAGATAATATTATTGACTATTTATTTGGTAACAGAACCTACAACTTGATAGAAACGTTCACGTGTCTGGGCTGTCGAGCTGGTGGAAATAACAAAACACATGAAGATGCAAAGGTCTGGCTAAGAATCACAAATACACCTGGTTGTACCACTTTCAGAACACACTGATTCGACTTATTTTCAAAAGCGAACTGACTCTATCGGTTAAAACCAGCTAAGAATCACAAATACTCGACTCAGATTCTTTAATCATCACCGGGACTAGTCATCTCCCACATTCAACGAGTGTATTGACATCCATATTTACAACACCAGTGTTTGGTTACATCCAAGCTATGTTTAGTAAAACCTTGTGCCAACATATTAAGTGCAACTGACAAAGGCTAGCAAATGAGCAGTTGCTATCCACATCCACCAGCCCATCATAGTTCTCCGAGTACAAATCAACAGGGTCCTCCAATGCACAATGCACAGATAGACACACACCTGTCTCACTGTGATCACCCGTGTTTTCCTTGCTATGTACAGAAGCTCGCCTTTATCACAGAACAATCTGCTACGGACAAGAAAGATTCTCATTTCCGTGTCACTATTAGTATCAAGCTTCAGACTTTGAAACTATTTCGTGTTCTTGTTCGTTGGTTCTGCGTGGGAGAGAATCAGGGAAGTGGTTGCAGGACGCTCAAACAGAGGAGACGAGCGTTGCGTTGCTACAAGAGCAGGCAACATCGCGCGCTCCCAAGGATACTGTGTTACGCTTTGGCAGTTGCGCCCGCACAAACTGCGAAGGCGCCCACGCCCTTTATCTTTTAGAGGCAAATCTGGGGAGAAAAGAACCCCCCGCCCTCCCCACCTCCACCTTTCAGGGGTAGCATCAGTTGGACAACCTTAGTTTTGTTCTCCAACTCTCAACGACAAATGTTCAGCTAATTACTCAGAACTACTCCCTCCCAATCGAATTGTTTGACGTCCGGACCACCAACGGCAGTTCATTTCTAGTGTGTTTCTTTGTCGGAAGCGACAATTTTTACGATCGGGAGGGAGTAGTTTAGTTTAACACTGAACCCCACATCAGCTGTACCCTGTGAAACGGGAGTCCTTGACGAGGGTGCGAGCTTTTAGGTGTCGTAAACTGGAACCCCTTTTAGGACTCATGTACCAACTCCGGCCAGCTTCTTTGTAGGCTTTCAAATAAATATATGCTCAAGGACAAGGCTCAGCGTCAACCACTGACAGGAGTTAGTATGCCCAGAAATTATATTTTCATATCTCTGTTTTTTCTATCGCAACTCTAGGAAAGATGAGTCATCTTATTCTTTGTCGAGAAAAAGCCTTGGCAGCAGCTAGCATAGCAGGTCATACACGCTCCAAACTTAAAGTGTCCAAGACGGGAGCAATGCATGGCGATGACGAAAAGCCACCATTTTTGCAAAGCTGCTGCGGCTGGCCTCATGGTGCGTGCCTGAATGACCCAAAATGCAGGCTACTCGCCTGCGCAGGTTTATAATGCAACCATGATTGAAGTAGCCGTAGTAGGCCTGCAGATACACGAGCCTACCTCATGTAAACAAATCTGAATTCAGTGGTAGTACTAGTACTATTCTATACACACGAAAGAAAAAACAGACAGGCGTATTTTTTTCCAGCCAGACTCTCTACTCTCTCCAGGGAACTTATTGTTGATTTGACGTGAGTAAAGCGGCAGCAGCGGTAGCACAAATCAGTGCCACTGGCAGATGGGAGAAAAAACAGCGTCGTAGGCAACTGTTCTTTGACATTGTTTATGCACACAGGCTTCTTTCCTGTATTCCCTGCTCCTGTAAAAGCTGGGCTGAGGCACTGTATGCGTACAACCTCCTCTTATCCCAGACACTGTTCCTTCTCAGCTTTTTGGGGTTCGCTCGCTCGAGCCGCTTTCTCTGGTGTCCTGCGCAGTCTCGTATGTGCTACTAATACCATGGATATGCTCGTAAGTTTAGGTCGTTCATTCAGTATGTGCTCGATTGTTGCTTTGAGCTCTGCCTGCACGGACGCGCCGCTTGTAAGAACACTGATAAGCAACAGCCGTAATCTTTCACAACAGCAAGATGCATCATCTTTTTTTTTTGGCGAAGGAGTAAGATGGATGTGTAGTAGTATGACTAGACGCACAGAGCGATTGGCGTTATATCCAGATGATCTAAGAGTTCATGGCACCGATCAAATAAATCTTCTCAAAAGAGATAAGAAGGCAAGGACCAAGAACTGCAGTGCAGGAAGCATGGGGCAGGAGAGAAAAAGAAGAGTAGCATTGATAGAACCCTCTCTTTGTACACACAACACGTACACGACTGGTTAATTACAACTCGTATACATCTCCAAGAAGGCAGCAATGTTCTTGCAGTCACTAGCAGCTGGTCGGATCCAAGGCCAGACTCTCCGTTGTTTCAGGAACAAATCCCCGCGTCTTCTGTTGTCCTCATAATAAATCATAAATTGCACCCCTCGCGCCGTGAACTCCCCCCTCCATGTCCTCCTACTACATCCAGTAGTGGTAGTACTGCCTCTCCTGCGTGCACAGCCATGGCGTCGTCGTAGCAGCCTTGAAGAACCAGCTAGCGAGCTTCAATCAGGGAGAAACAGTAATGGAGCGACCACAAGTCTCAACGGAAGAAGAGCGTACTAGCTAGTGAGAGTCGCTAGCTAGCTAAAAGCTGGTACGTCGTCGTCGTCAGGGCATGAAGAGCTTGTCGCCGCACTTGCAGCGCCAGGCCTCCGGGTAGTACTCGAGCGGGAAGCTCATGCCGGGCTGGATGGCCACGTGCACCGGCCGGCACGGGTGGCAGCCGCCGCACCGGCTGCGGCACGTCGGCGGCGACGACCCCGGCCCCACCAGCCCCCGCCGCGCCACCACCGTCGTCGTGGACGACACCAGGTCCCAGGTGGTGTACTCCTCCGTCCGCGGCGGCGCCACCCCAGCGCCGCGTCTCGTCGTCGTCACCCTGCTCGCCGACGTGCCGCAGCGCCCTGCAGAACGCG
This sequence comes from Tuctoria greenei, assembly GCA_036927565.1. Taxonomy (NCBI): domain Eukaryota; kingdom Viridiplantae; phylum Streptophyta; class Magnoliopsida; order Poales; family Poaceae; genus Tuctoria; species Tuctoria greenei. Next base: position 196,455 of record JAYESD010000032.1, read on the forward strand.
CGCGGAGAGAAACGACAAACGCGCGCGTGTGAGAAATGAGGAAGGTAGAGGCTGGATGCAGCTGGTGGAGAAGGTGGGCTCGGCTGGAGTATTTACCTGCGAGTGCAGCGGCGAAGGAGAGGACGAACAGGAGGAGGAGCGCGGCGGGGGACAGGCGGCGACGCCGGCCGCCGCCTCTGCTCGGCCAGCCCATGGAGACGCGCGCGGACCAGCAGATCCCTTACCGATCCGCTGACGCAGCGCCAGCCACGCGGCGCCGGGCTCAGAGGAGGAGACGGTCGCTACTGTGGGCTGTGGCAAGGCAAGCTAGGCGCCGACGAGCCAATGAGGCGGAAGAGAGAGCAGCGAGCGAGCGAGTGACTCGGAAGAGGTGCTTGCGTTTGTGCGCGGGTCAATTCGCACGCACGCTCGTCTTGGACCGTGCGTGCGCTTTGAGCCGGGCCGTGGGAACGAAAAAGGCAGAGAGCTAGCGCTGCCGCCGAAGGGAGGGAGGGAGGGAGAGGCTGCGGCGTTCGGATGGTTTCGGGGGCGCGCGTTGCTATTTGGAGCTGGCTGCTCTTGAGTTGTGATGGATTTCTTGGTGGACTGCTAGCTGCTAGCTTGGTGTCTCCCTCGTGCGGCCGCCTGGCAAGAGCAGAGCAATTCGGCTGGCAGTAGTCTGGGCGCGCGGCGTGGGGTCGGGTGCGGCGCCTCGCGATTCGTTCGAGACCCGGGGCCTGGCACGGCCTGTGTTGCGTTGCCGTGGCGTGCACCGCCTGATCTGTACTATACTCCTACGTGCGTCCTCTCACCTAGCTCCTGGCCGCGCCGGCCAAGTCTTCCGGTACTGTACATGGATATGAAATAAATCCGGTTCTTCTTCTTTCCGTACGACGCGCGCCAGCATGGCTGTAGGCGCGCGCCAGTCACTTTCACCCCCGGTTATAACTTCAGATTTTAACTGCTTAATCTTCTCAGTAATTAACCACCCAAGAATCCACGAATCATCGGTGTCCTAATACAGTGCGCGCGTCACTGTCTGATAATGCTGGGAGCAGATGGACACTTAGTACAGCATAGTAGGCTTTTACCTAGATTCCTGCTAGTAGCTGCGCAAAAGGCCATCCCATCCAAATGCTCCATGCATGTCCTGCGGGCGGGTGGCTAGCTTTCTCCCCATTTAATAAATTCCACTCCATTATAGAGGACAAAGTACGCTTGGTGGCACGTGCATGGCCCGGCCCCGAGACACTGTCGTTGTTCTTGACACCAGGCGCGCGGTCAGTCCGCAAAGTCGTTGATAACAAGGACGACGTGCATGCATTTTGGGGAGAAGAGAATTCACTTGGGAACTTGATTATTGTAATATCAAGTCAGCAGGAACCCGGACCGAAACCGAAAACAATGCTGCATCGATCGACGAGCACGCCGCTCTAACCGCTGACAACACTCTCGATCGGATACATCGGGCGTCGTCCTGCTCACCGGCCACGGCCAGGTGCCGTACGTCCGCCGAGCCGAGAAGAACGGGAAGGGATCCATCAAATCAACCCGCCGCTGTGCATGCCGTGTCATGTCCCAACAACACTGCGACGACGAACACGTCTACTACACCTAACCAGGACCAGATAGGAGTAAAATGGTTCAGGTGATGAGCCGGTGAATGCGCGATCGACTTCTTGGACAGGGAAAGACCAAGCATGTGACGCAGGATCGAGCACGGATGGCGAAACGAGCGGAGTGGATCACTTGTATGGTCGTTCATTAGTCGCTGAAAGAAAGCACGGTGGTAACTGTTTGTTCAGTAGTCGAACAATGGAGGTCAGCAGAACGATGGCCTTCTCCGTTAGCGAAGAGGCGAGAGATGGGACGATCGATCGTGTGTACAGTTTTTGTTTCACCCAAAACTTTTCTCGCCATTCCATCTGATACTGTTTAACTTTGTACAGCAAATAAACCAGCTAGAAAATTATGCAAGGACGGGGAGGCCGGCCGGGCATCGAAGGGTGTGTTTGGTTCGAGGGATATAGTGGGACGGGACGGGACGATCCCACTTTTCTGTTGTTTGGTTTGGAGACATGTGAGATGGAGTCATCCCTCAAAAGAGAATATTCCACCCAGATGCGGGATGGAACCATCCCACCGAAAACATGGGGATGGATCCGTCCCACCTCCGTAGAGACAGGCGCGCGGCCTTTCAGAAGTACTCATACTCACATGTTCATGTCCCATCCTTTCATTCAAACAAGAGACGGGACCATTCCGTCCCACACCATCCCACAAAACAAACAAGAAACAGGGACCGTCCCATCCCTCTAGACAAACAGAAAACGGGACCATCCCATCCCTAAAATCTGGGATGCATCCATCCCATCCCACTTTGACTCCCAACCAAACACATCCGAAGTGACGGAACCAGCCTATCAACCGGATCCCATCGGGAGAGGGCCGGGGGCAAGAGGGCGGTCACATCGTCATGATCAAAGGCGCGGCCGCGCGCGCAGCTGGATTACTACTGGAATACCAAACAGTACCACGTGTACAGTCGTCCCTACTAGATCGGGCCAGAAATAAGGGTGAAGCCAAGCAACCGCGCGCGGCACGCACACATGCCACGCCATGCGCGGCCGCCACCACCACCACAGCCGCTCCTCCGATCCGATCGGTTCACGAGGACGACGCCGAGCGTGTGCAACGGCAGTGGCCTTGTTTTCTTCTTCCTCTCTCTCTCTGTCAGGCTTGCAGCATCGCAGGGGACACGCATGCAGTGAAGCTAGGAGGGGTCTAGGCATAAGCTACTACTCGTAGCCACGTAGGGTTGATTAGAAGTAGTACTCCTACGACGTCGGACGAGACTGCCACTTGGCCCCTTTTATTTGTGGCTGCATGCGTGCGTGCACGCACGCACTGGCGCAGCGCGGGCCATGCCTGCGTGGACGGAGGCGGAGCAGCACTCATCAGTCGTCACTCGACGTCGAGTGGACTGCATGTGGGAGGCAGCTGATCAGGCTGGCTCGTCGATCGGACGGCGTGGTGATGGACTAGACCCAGACGGCGCTCTTGCTGTTAATATGTGCGCGCGCGCGTCCGTGTCCGTCTCAGCAGATTCGCGGAACGCACCCCGGACGTGTCCGTCTGAACCTGATGATGGCACCTCCTCCGCGTTCTGATCCATCTCTCGCAGCAGCTAGCTCGTCTGTGTCGCCGCAGGTGGAGTGGACTGCATGTGCGAGGGGGAGGCTGAGGCTGGCTCTCGTCGATCGGACGGCGTGGTGATGGACTAGACCCAGACGGCGCTCTTGCTGTTAATATGTGCGCGCGCGGGAACTGCCGCATGTCTCCCACTCCGCAGAACGCACGCCGGATGCCCGTGTCCGTCTGAACCTGATGATGGCACCTCCTCCGCGTTCTGGTCCATCTCTCGCAGCAGCTCGTCGGTTCGCCGCAGGTAGAAAGAGACACACAGAGAGAGAGAGAGTTTGGCGCCGTGGCAAGCGGTAGCTGTATTTATTGAGTGAGTAGTGGCGTAGGGGTATGTAGTCAAGTCTAGGTGATCTCCGATAACGACAGTGCTGATAGATCGATCGATGGAGACTGATCCGTCCTGCAGATTTGGTGTGGACGTCGTTGCCTACCTACCCTTTCAAGCCTCAACGGCTCCCCTCGTTACGGGATCTCGGTCTCGGAGAATCGGAGTTAATACATGGAGAGCAGAGCTGATAACGGCACGATATATGTACTACTCCTTCCTTCCCATATTATTTGTCGTTTAGGATAAAAATTTTAATTCAAAATGAACTAAAATCCTTGTCCTAAACGACAATTAATATGGGAAGGAGGGAGTATACCGTAACTACGTTCCATGCATGCATGGAGAGCACCCGCACCGGATAACTTCAACTCGTTCGGACACCGTCTCGTATACGTACTGTACTACGGTACTGGATCTTCGTGCCAGCAGATCAGCACAATGCCGTGCCTGTGTGTGCCCGCTCTTTCCCGGCTCGCGTTATAAAAAACACGCGCGCTCCTCCACTGCTCTCACGGGGCGGTTGGGAGCACTCGCAGTAGTAGCAGTGAAGGGTGGTACCACCGCGCGCCAAGAAAAAGTGCAATGGATGGGAAATGGCAAAGGCAAAGGGCGCCGTGCGCGTTCTCGTGAAACGAGCGTGCACTGCCGCACGTGCAAACCCCACGGGGGAGCGCTGCAAAGCCTCTGCCACGTACAGGCGCACGGGACCATCTATCTCCCAGGACTGGAGTCTGCCGCGGTTTGTAAATTAGCGTCCTGGTGCTCATCTGTCTGAGTCCACCGCGTGTACTTTGCAGGATATTGACACCGGTGTCGCCCGCCCGAACACAACCGCGCATTGATGAGACTCAATAATCTACGTTACCAGGGTGTATGAATTGGATTGTGGTATAGCATGTTGTGACCTAGTAGTACTTGGCAGGGTGTATGCATCTGACTTGCTTTGTGCCTAAAAACTACTCGTACACTAGTACTGTAGTGTCATCAGAAGAAAGCTAGCGAGGGAAGATGTTTGGCGTAGCTCATTCCCCCTGACTGTTCAACGCATCATTCTCTAGCGAAACGCTACAGTCCATCCGACAACTGCTCACGTGACACGACTCTGGAACGTGGAGTTATGATCCCGGCCTTTCCGTTCTCTTTCTTCTTCACGCTGCGTCTAGTGCGCCTTTTTTCTGTGTTTCGTTTCGTCTACGCAGCTCTGGGCGGTCGACGCCTGCCCGCGCGCGTGCGGTGGTGGACCGCTCGTCAACCACGGACGGCGTGGGACCACCGTCGTCTCCCCCACTCTCTTCTGTCCAGAGGTCCCACTACCAGACAGGCTCCACGTGCCGCGCTATTATTAGCTCCTGGCATCAGACTCACTGCTCCGGCTGCGCTGACTCGTTGACCACCGCCCAAGCGCGCCGAGGGAAGGGAACGCTCCTCGTGGACCGGGTCCAGGGTTCCCTGCGTGGCATGCAGGCAGAGCTCGGGCTGGGCCCAGGAGCGAGATCGTTTGAAGTCTTGACCGGGCCGAGCGTGCGGTCGCAGCAGGGACCACCACCAGCCCAGGCCTGCGCGCGCGTGACCCGGGATCACCCTTGACAAAGGTAGAGAGAGAGAGAATCGTGCCCCGGCACGTGGGTCCGCCATGTGCTCTGCACCCGGGGTCGTTTCCGTCCGTCACGTCGGCATGGGGTGCACGAGGGGCGCGGCGTCGTCCTGCCCAATGAGTGAGCCCAAGGCCTTGTTAGCGCGCGCCATACACCGCCGTCCGATGGGAAGGGCACCAATCAAATAACCTTGCCAGCGGATGGTGCGTGTCGTGGAACGAGAGGCGTCGGGTCGTCGTCGTCGTCTCGACGATCGTAACATCCTTGACGTGACGAGTTCGTCATCATGGGCCGATCGATCGGTCGATTTGGCTGCGCGCGCGGCGATCGGCCGCCAGTGAATGCAACTGAACAGAACGACGTACGAGCATGTGTGCAAGCAGTGGTTAACGTCCAGCGCATCAACTCGGTGCACAGCACCAGGAGGGGTGCAGTTAGCAATGGTTGTGTCACACGTACAGTGGTAAACCTATTTGCGAGCACGGATCTAGATCGGTCATGGGCTCACTGCTCATACGACAACGCTGAGTTGATGCTGAGTGGGACAGTTGCAAGCTTGTGGAAGATCTCGTGCCTGAGCTACCTGGGTCGCACGTATACCTACCTACTCATACGGTGAATGCAAACAGTGTGCTCGTACGTACGTATTACGGACCCAACGTCGTGCAGGTGTGAGATGACGCAACGTTATCAATACACTAAGCGTGGCCGGTGGGCGGGCGGCCGTATAGTGCGTGACACTGTACGTTCTATGCACTGGGGGCGCTAGCTCTCAGCACACGCCTGCCTGCGTCTGCTTGAGTGCATGACTGCATGTCATCCTCCTTGCTAGACAGCAGACCGACTCGGACACGCCACGCCGCGCCACGCTCCATCGAATCCACGCCATCGATCTTGACAACACCTCCCTCTCTGGAAGTCCGGATCCCCAACTCATCATCTGAGACATCACGAACACTGTTCGAGTGTTCCGCTGGCATATCATCATCCGCTTAAAATGTTAGTCTCGCCGTGCTTTTAGCTTCATTGCAACTAGTGTCGATCAATGCTCGTGTGGTATAGGTCAGGTAAGTAATTACTCACTCGGCAGCTGCTGCAACCGGCGCTGCTGTACGTGCGTTCCTCCTCCGATCCTCTTGCCGGCCTTCCCCCTTCTTTGCCTCTTGCTGGTCCACGCGCGCGGCCGGCGCGGCAGAACAAGACAGGTGCGCACAGACGCACGGGCGACGCGGCTGGGTTCTCTGCATGCTCCCGACTAATGTACTGTGTCGACGGTCCGTGGCCAGGAGGCCCAGGACCCAGCCACCCAGGAGAGGACATTACGAGCTTTATATGAACATGTCAGTAATGCCTTTCGATCTCTAGTCGTTGCAGTCATGTGGTGGCAGACTGTGCTCTGTGCATGCGTGGTATCAATGTTATGCCACGCATATATTTGCCAATGTTATGCACGCCCTGAGCCCCAAATAATCTTTCCAGATATCACAACGACAGCGGGCAGCTAGCAGCGACCAGAACATCGCAACTGGCAAAGCAAGCACGCACGCGTGGCGACGAGCGAGTCCCTTTCGTCGGTTCCCGAACAGAGCACTGCCGCCGGCGGCGAGGCGCGTCCGCGTCGCTTGCCGTCCTCGTGAAAAGGGGCGCTTTTATTTCCAGCGGTGAATGCGAGGAGCAGAAATGACGCCGCCGTCCGATTCCCCTTGCACGCCAGTAGTATTACTGTAGTTGACAGCCACACTCTCTGGCAGACACTGGAATGCATGCGACGCGATGCGACCGTCGGGATGGCTCCTGTAGACGCGGTGCTTTTTGCTGGGTTCAGCTGCTTTGCGTTCCCGTTCACGGATCGGGCAAGCACGCCTTGCCTGAAAAGTGCAGGTCGTCTGGCTTGGCAAGATAATGGAAAACAAGCACAAGTTGGCACGGCACATTTTCAAAAAAGTTTGGATGGCTCCAACGTCTACCCCCCGAAAAAAAAAGTCAGGGGAAAACTAGGATTGAAAGACGGCCAGTCAAACTGCAACAAGCTCAAGCCAGTGCACATGGCTAATGGGCCTTTTCGAAGAAGTCCCTGGCTGTACGAGGAGGCCTTCGTCGAGGAGGCCCATGGAACCAGTGTATCGTCTTGCCCCACTACGTGGCGTGGGCTTTTTCATAGGCCGATGACGATGAGTTTACATAACGAATGACCAGGTCCGGTTCAGGTAACCGGCGTGCGACGCCGCAGTCGCACGGGATGACAGGACCGGCAGGCGCAATTCAGTTTGGCATTTTTTGAGTAGTCAAAACAGGATAAGTTGCGTGACGGAACGAAGAACGCATCGTGAGTCATGGCTCTCCGGAGGTAGGCGGCATGACCTACACCCTCCTGTCTTCACATCCTCATGCATTCATGCTTCATGCAGCAGATAAACTATAAACATATTTCATACTTAGTCCCTCGTGCAATTTAATTTACGAAGTCATCGTTCCAAGGCAAGTGATTATTAGAAAAATTATTTTAAAAAAATTATCGACACGTAAGTGCCTTAAAAGGACTGTTATGGAAACACAGGAACAAGCCATTGGCGTGGCAGTGAATTTTTTCATTTCATTTTCGCAAACAAAACTTTCTATTTACCAACCTCCCAGTAAATGATTTTACCGAAGAAAGAGTAGCATAAAGGTCTATCCATCTAAACTGAACAACTCTAGGGGGCTAAACGCCAAAATCTTGTTCGCGTTCATCCCAAGCTGCTGCTGCTCTCGTTTAAAGAACGGACGATACGCGGTGGCGGTCATTCGTTCCTGCTCCTTGGCTTTCCGGAGAGTTCCATCCAGAAGAGGAAGGGAAAGAGCGGGGAGACTCGCAAGAGGCAGCGGATATGGAGAACGAGTTCCAGGTACGAGAAATCCCTGCTCCAAATCATTTCCCTTGTACTACTTGTTTCCGCACCGGGATGTTGAGGAATTTGCGGTGCCGGTTCGAATCGAAGAACCGAGAGACGGGATGGGGAATTCCTCCTGTGGCAGTGGCACTTCGTATTTCAGATGTATTTCATAGATATTGGATCGGGATCAACCGTGGTGAAATTTTCGATTGGTATTATATTTGTGCTCTTGGATCGATTGATTCGCTGGTTAGAGATTCGTAGCATACCGAAGATGGGATCTCCACGTCTGGCTCAGAACACGGTGTTCGCACCCTGTTAATCCTAGAAAAAGCCCTGGAGTAAAATATTTGGAAATAGTAATGAGATCCTAGGGAACTTAAATGACTGGAGTAAACAATTTGTGTCAACTTGTAATTTGTTCATGGGAATAAGGCTTGCTCTGTCGTTGACGTATCCACACCCGTCCTGTCTGTGTTACGTTACTCCAGTAACGTTTCCAGTTCTTCTATTGATAATTTGATACTACTTACACTAGAAGTACCCCCAATTTTTGTTGTTACTTGTCTGGCTTTATCTAGTCTTTTATATAGTTTAAAACTAGTACTCCCTCCTTTCTCAAAAGATTCTCACCTTCTAGTAAAAAGTGAACTATAAGGTGACAATCTTTTGAGAAAGGAGGGAGTATATGGGTGCTGTTCTTGTCATTTTTTTCTGGCATCCACTTGGTGGTTAGCTCTGTTGATTCAAGTGTTGAATGGGTTTTTAAACATCACGGGCATAAATCATTGATATCTTCCTAAGAGCTTGGTGTCCATGAGTTGCAACCTTGAGCAATCAGAAACAAAAGCTTGTTCAGATTTGTACCTCATATTTTTCCTTCTGGCACTTAGCTTATGAGAGTCTTGACTATCAGTTGGGTCTTTGCATAAAGTGAGTTCTGTTAGATGCTTGATAAATTCATTGTATTACTCCTATGCGCATGATCTCATATCCCTCACATGCTTTAGTGGTCAATTGTTGCGCTCCCAGTGATTATGAAATATTGTAGTTATTAGTCAGTAAAGTGATGGTTAGATAACTGCAGGCCATGTCTTCTTTTTTTATGAAATTGTATTACAGCCATTCGGCAGGTTTGTTATATTCTGCGTACTAAAATGATTGTTACTAACTTAGGATGGCAAGGAGGAGGTCATCCAAGCATGGTACATGGATGACAGTGAAGCGGACCAGAGGCTTCCTCACCACCGTGAACCCAAAGAATTCATCCCGCTTGACAAGCTTTCAGGTTTGCTTGTTCTGCTCTAATCATGCACCTGCAGACCATGTTAATGAACTTGACTAATACTAAATCATTACCATCTTGACTACCCAGAGTTAGGAATATTGAGCTGGCGTCTAAACCCTGATGATTGGGAGAATGATGAGGGGCTGAAGAAAATTCGTGAAGCCAGAGGCTACTCTTACGTGGTTTGTCAATGATTTCTTGTGGTTACTTATTGTTTGCTATTTGTTTTAAATTGCAAGGGCGACATCTATGATAAATATCTGGCAATTAGAGTTGAAATGTAATAAATAACATTTCCCGCTACAGGACATTTGTGATGTATGTCCAGAGAAGTTACCAAATTACGAGGCTAAATTAAAGAATTTCTTTGAAGAACACCTGCATACCGATGAAGAAATACGCTATGCTCTTGATGGTAGTGGTAAGTACCTTTGTTTTTCTTTCTGAGTGTTCACTAAACAAGGATTATAATAATTATCAGTGGGCTCCTTCGTATTAATTTTAAATCTTTACACCTTATTTTTCTCCTTGCGCTCAAGGATACTTTGATGTGAGGGACCAAAATGATCAGTGGATCCGGGTAGCAGTGAAGAAAGGGGGCATGATTGTCTTGCCTGCAGGAATGTATCACCGGTTCACGTTGGACACTGACAACTACATCAAGGTTCTTGCGTCCTCTTTTTGTTGCCATCTTGTGCTTTCTTTTTTCACCTTTCCATATAATTGTCGCCTATATATACTGATTGTATACATGTTTCTTTAGCCACACAAGTATGGCATTTAGGCTTGAATTTGTTAAGCTGCAATGCTTGAAGAGAAATATAGCAGCTGTCTTTTAGTCCTGGGCATGTGGGCCGTTCATTTTTCATATGTAATCATAACTATAGCTTTTAGTCCTCTAGCTCATTTCCCCATCAGCATCTTGGACCTGCCATCAACAAGTCCATCAGACAAAGAATATTACAATATCAGAGGATGTTTTTCTTATGATGTTCCTGCAGGCAATGCGTCTCTTTGTGGGAGAGCCTGTCTGGACGCCCTACAATCGTCCCCATGACCATCTTCCAGCTAGGTACCAAAGAGAAGTTTCAGCACTGTTCCCTTCCATTCATTCTCTAGCTTTCCCGTTTGTACCTTCACCTCTTATTGTTGTCTCTGATTCTTGCTGGTGATTTCAGGAAGGAGTACATTGACAAGATCATCAACAGAGGTGGAAGTCAAGCTGTTGAAGCTCGTTGATGGAATCTCCCGCCAGGCTTTGCCCCTTGCACTACACTACGAGTACTACTGAATAAGACCTGCCCTACTCATACCTGCACCGTGCTTACATCAGCTAAAAGTTTGCACAGACCTGCTAAACATCTGCTCTGAAGCTTTGTGTGGCAGCTGTTGTACTGAATAATGGCTATCTGTACGTGTGTTTGATACTTTGATGATAAATTGATAGCGATGATTCAAACTACATGCCCATTCTCAAAACTGTGAATGAGCGCAATGATTGCTAACAGTGATGCTTGAATAGTTGAATTCCTCATACGACCACCCTCTGCGATAGGGGGCATGTGCCGGGTTCACCTGCTGAGTGCCGACGAACAGATTTTTCCTGTACCCAACTCAAGGCGTATTTGTCTCCTATTCGGGGATCTTATAGGTGTCGAACAAAGTAATCACAGTAGTAATGCTATAATTCCATGCACATTGACGGTACTGGTTGGCTCCTGAAATAAAATGTCGGGTTTCTTTTTCAGCCTCAACTGTGATCCGACCAACCACGAGGTTGCTCGAAAATGCGTGTTACTGGAAGCGAACACGCTTCACCCTTATGGGCCGCTAGCCCACTGGAGGTAGACATGGTACTATAGCATTGTCGCCACTCGAGAGCAACTGTAGTCAGCCGGTCGCGTTCGCATCGATTCTAAATCATTTCCTGTTGGTGAATATGATGAATTGCTTACGTGTGCCTCAGGTTGCTGCACAGGAGCATCAATTCTGAGCTATCAAGCGATCATCACTCACCCTACGCATTGAGGCAAAACTTCACAGATGAATTTCGTAGTGAGGACAAGCAAGCACCGTGTGAAAACCTTTTTGAAATCGAAGTGGAAAAATCAAGGAAGTTGTGGGAAAAGTCGGGGAAAAAGGAACATCTTTTTCACTGCCATCGCGTGGAATCTCGGCGGACGGAGGATCAGCTCCGCAAGTTGCAGCTAACCGCGAACTCGGAACCTCCTGCGCAAATAAAGCGCTCCAGGGATGCGATCGAGATCAGAAAAAAAAAAACGGCACGCGCTGTAGCCGTCTTCGTCCCCCCACTCCCTGTAGCCTGTCCTGTGGATTCGGAGACCGGGGGGGTCGCCCACTTGCGCCCGGCCGGCGCGCCAACCTCAGCCACACCTCCGGCCCGGCCTCCAGAACCTTCCGCGCCCGCGCCCGTCCCTGCCACGAACGCGCCGCGCACTCTAGAACCTTCCGTTCCGCTCCTGACATGTCTCGTCCCCTCCACCTCCACCAAAGACCAACCCGGTATTTATCACCGCCGCCGCCTGCCGCGCTCCCGCGCGCGGAGCAGAGACCCTTTTTCCCGCGCGCGACGCGCCCACTTGGCTCTGGCTCTCGCCACTGGCAGAGTACTGTAGCAGCAGCGAGGCTTCCTGGTTCTCATTGGGATCGCCGAGCTGGACTCCTGCGTTCCCGAGAAGGACCGTTGATAATCGCAGCAGAATTCGCCTGGGGAGTAGGAAAAAAAATCACGCGTTTCAGGTTGGTTGGTGAGCGGCACGATGGACCCGCGGCTGCTGCCGGGGATGAAAGTGACCGTGAAGGAGGAGTGGCCGCCGGAAGAGGAGGAGGAGGTGGAGGACGCGCCGCGGCCAATGGATGGGCTGCACGAGGTCGGGCCGCCGCCGTTCCTGACCAAGACGTTCGACCTGGTGGCCGACCCGGCCACCGACGGCGTCGTCTCGTGGGGGCGCGCCGGCAACAGCTTCGTCGTGTGGGATCCGCAGGTGTTCGCCGCCGTGCTGCTCCCCAGGCTCTTCAAGCACAACAATTTCTCCAGCTTCGTCCGCCAGCTCAACACCTACGTGAGTAATACCCCGTCCTCCTGGCTTTGTCAAAAATCCTTTGCTTGCTCACTTGGCTTGCACTGCACGATTGCAGTAGCGTGACTGATCAGTCAAGAAGTCTATGAAAGAGTGTGTGACTCGTGAGCGAGATCACATTTTTTACGATGAGGGATTGCGAAATCTGCACCTCCGTCGGAACGTGACGTGACTAGTTATTAAATCTCTGACATGATTCCTCTTCCAACTTGTACTGTGTAGCTCCATGGATCCACAAGACCCGGATGAAGCTACAAGAAACAGAAACTGCTTGTTTGTCCTACTACAAGACCCATTTCATCACCACAAATGCAAGCGAAATATCGTAGTATACACGTCCTTCCACCGCCCCTAAATTCCATCGCAAAACTATGTGAAACCGAAAGTTTTGCATACTTTGTGAATTTCCGTCCTGTCAGTTCAAATTTGTCATTTACGATTATTTTTTTAGCTTGAACTAACCATGTTTGTTACCTGCAAACAATTGCAGGGCTTCAGAAAGATCGATCCGGACAGGTGGGAGTTCGCCAACGAAGGTTTCGTGAGGGGGCAGAGGCATCTTCTGAGGACGATCAAGAGGCGGCGGCCGCCGTCGTCCTACCTGGCCGCGTCGCAGTCGCAGCAGCAGGCCCTGGGCTGCTACCTCGAGGTGGGCCACTACGGACTCGACGAGGAGATCGACCGGCTGAAGCGCGACAAGAACGTCCTGCTCGCCGAGGTGGTGAAGCTGCGGCAGGAGCAGCAGAGCACGAAGGCCGACTTGCGGGCCATGGAGGAGCGGCTGCAGCACGCGGAGAGCAAGCAGGTCCAGATGATGGGGTTCCTGGCGCGGGCAATGCAGAACCCGGACTTCTTCCAGCAGCTGCTGCCCCAGAACCAGGACAAGCAGCGCAAGGAGCTGCTGGAGGACGCCTTCTCCAAGAAGAGGCGGCGGCCCATCGACATCGTGCCGTTCGCCGCGGGGACGACGGTCAGCTGCCAGACGACGACCCACCAGGGCGAGGAGCTCGAGTCGGCGTTCTTGTCTCGGCCGAGCGCGAGCAGGAGGGAGTTCGAGGAGCTGGGCGAGCCGGGATGCTCCGAGCTTGAGAACCTGGCGCTCAATATCCAGGGTCTCGGGAAGCGGAAGCAGGACCACGAGCAGGCCAACAATCGGTGTGGCGAGACGGCCGAGCTGACCGATGATTTCTGGGAGGAGCTGCTGAACGAAGGGATGAGAGGCGAGGGTGAGCTGTCCGTGCCGGAGATGGAGAACAGACGGCCGCCGGCGGGGAGGTACCTGGACGCGTTGGCCCCGAAGCTTAGCTATCTGAGCAAATAGCACCACGAAGTAGAGCCTGTGCTCGTCTCCGATATGTGCTATCCCGACATAGTGATAACTCAATGCGTGCTAGTTCGTTCGTTGTACAGTACTATGTTCTAGTGGTATACAGTAGTTCGTACTATTGCGGATCCACCGGATTTTGTGGGATATAAGCTGCAGTGGTGGAATGCGGCTTCTCTCCTCCCATTCGGTTTTTCCATGTGTCCTCCCGTTGACGTGTCAAAATATTATTGGTTCTTCATTAATACTAAACCCTAAACCCTAAACCGGATTTTGTGGGATATAAGCTGCAGTGGTGAAGTGCGGCTTCTCTCCTCCCATTCGGTCCTCCCATGCGTCCTCCCGTTGACGTGTCAAAATAATATTGGTTATTCATTAATACGCAGTGGTGTAGCAGTAACACATTTTTAATATTAATTACTCGTACTATTGTTTGATTGCCTATTTATGTTCAGTCGGGAAGGGAACAAATGTGGTTGAGTTGAAAACATGTAGCATGATCTGTAGAAAGGCCAGTTTCACACGGACCCCCAGCCGTGAGCCATAAATTAGGGGTGGGCAAAAAAACCGGGACTGAAAAAATCAAACTGAAAAAACCGAGACCGAGGCCAAAAAGACTGAAATATCGGGTATTGGATACCTATTCGGGTATCAAATTTAAATAACCGATATATTAATTTTGAATTCGGGTATCACTCTCGGGTAACTAAAATAACCGAATAACCGAACAATAAAATCTCAAGTTAAATTATAATCTATGAATCCTAAACAATATGGATTTTGATATTTCATTTTTGAGTTTTGAGATATGAAATCATTAGATTAAACTATTTATTTACAATCCATCATTAATTAACTAATAATGTATTGTCTTTCGAGATTAAATTTACAAATGATATTAAATTTATATTGATTGTTGAGAGCATGAAGTAAGAATAATATACCATTCAGATATTTTGGGTAAGATCGGAGACCGAATCGAAATTTAAGTACTAAAAAATTTTGCATGCCTAATATTTGTATAACATTTAATATAGTGATTTTTAAAAACCGAAATTCAAAAGAACCGAAATGACCGAACTGAATTTACCGCTAGACCGAACGTCCACCCCTAACCATAATAACGCACCTTAACGAACGTAACTGCTGTTGACGCGAAGGCTGAAGCTGGGCCCACGACCGGCATGAACGCCACCCGCTTGCCGTTGCCCTTGCCGCGGCCCGCGGACAACCAATGAACCAAGCGATCGATCGGCTCGGCTCACGGCCAGCGCTGACAGTTTTCACTTTTTACGTGGGTTTCCTGGGCTTCAGTGTTACGACTTACGACGGGGCCTAGCCCATTAACCCATTACACGATAAGTGCCTGGCCCATAAGACCATTAAAAGAGATGGGCCTAGCCTATGACCGAGGTACAACAGGCCGGCTCAAGATAGGTTTGGCTCCTTTTATCTCGGCCTGATCCAAGCATCACTCGAGACGAAAACTGTACATCTCTGCTATCAACGACTGTACATCTCTGCTATCAAAAGCACGGCATGAGAGAAGCAGCACTACAGTTTTTACCTTGAGAATAACTGCTTCAGTAGATATAATCGCTGATTGAAATGTAACTTCAGAAGTGCTCCTCTGTTTTCGTCTGTTTTACTTAAGTTGCTTGATTGCTGTATGTTTGCTGGTTGCCATTGATATCCGCGCATCTTTAACCATCTGGGGTCTAGTATGACTGGACCTTTGAAATGTTGCTGACTTTCCGACCACCTGCATGTCACTCGTATATATAATCGTATCAGCAGTAGCAGTCCGATACCACAACTTCGTCGTGCTGAGTGATCCATGTTTGGCAAGCATATTGAAGAAAAAAAAATAGCATGGGACTCGCCATCGTTCATTTTTATGAGTTCAGCTGACAATATCATTGTCCAACTGTGTACAACCACCAAACAGAACAGCTACTACCTCACTGAGGGAAGCAGCAACCCCTCTCTCTCATTGGATTCCTGCGCATGACGCCATGTGTTCAATGTGCTTCCGGATAGCTGGAGGTGTTCAATAGCTTCAATGTGTTCAATAGCTGGAGTGTCCTCTACCTATCCATGCACACTATAGAGTTCGTCCCTTATTAACTTCAGGGTTACAGAATGGTGTTGATTCCATTATGTCACACTTGGCGGAGACAAGACAGCTAGCCGGGGGCAGCGCATCTGAATCTGTGACTCTCGAGCATCAGAACTTCAGTATGCGCCCTTTACTTCTTGCTTATCTGATTATCGGAGAGTCAATCACGAAGTAAACCATTACAATATGCAATAATGGGGCTGGCTTTCTGCCGCTGGGTCCTTCCTCCCTACTTCTTATTCCAACACAAGGGTTCCACAGTCACTATGTGAAATTAAATACTCCTTCTGTTTCTTTTTATTTGTAAATGATTAGTTCAAAAATAAACTAACCGATGACAAATAAAAAAACGAAGAGAGTAGCAATTGGATTCTAATCAATTACGTAGGTGCTGAACTACAAATAAAGTAGCATGTAAAGATCTTCAGAATCTATTATTCTGAAGCAAAAGAGTTGACCAAGGTTGTCTGTCTAAGTGTGGAATGTCCGTATTCAGGGCTTCCTACTTGCCAACAACATTGTTAGAGTCTCAGAAGTGTGCTACCACCAGTCCACCACCACCACAAAGCTATTCTTTTTTGTTAGGTACCTGGATATGGCCACACATTTTATTCTATTATTTAAAAATAAGTGGATATGGCAGCATTACCCATGTTTGTAAGTTGAGAGCCTTTATTGGAGACCCTCCTCTCACAGATAACAAGGGAATGATTGGTTGGATGTGCACAGACCAAGAACAGCTATGATGGATTCACCTTAAGATCTGCGGAAGCAACACTGGAAACAATGTTCATGCATATGCTGCCATTGTCACACACATGGTTAGCCTGTCAAAATCCACTGCATCTGCATTGCACAACAAGATCTCATACGAGATTCGACCATTCGCACAGTTCTAGGCACGCCAACAGAGCAAACAATTTTTTTTTCATAAGGAAGAAATCCAGTTAAAAACTAAAAAATACTACAGTATTTTTTTATTTTATCTTTCCCCAGAAGATACCAGTGGCAATCATTCCAATAGTGGTGAGTGCAGCTCAATAAACAAAATTGTATTCCCTTTGTTCACTTTTATTTGACGCAGCTGAATTTTTTAGCTGTGTTTGATCATTCCACTTATTTAAAAAAATAGTGAATGTCATATATTTTGTTATAATTTATTCTAAAGAGGAGGAGTGCCCTCACACATGGCGGGGTCGTAGGAAGAGTTCTATTTTATTTTATTACTAAAGTATCTAAAGCATGATTTATAATTTTGCATATTTGATATAATCTTTTAAATTAATTAGACGGGTGATCAAAAATGTTTTTAAAAGTGAACAGAGAATACAATGTGAACAGTCCTTTGCATCTCACCACTCCTTATATATAGGACACATGGACCCTCCCAAGATATCATTGAAGTGGCCAAATAGGCTCTGATCTCACCTTTTCTTCCTCTCTCCATGCTTGCACTGCCACTCTAGTGCATGCAAGAGGAGCGGCAAAAAGACTGCCCCTGCTAGCAGCTTACTAGGACGGTGAAGTCACCTATACTTGTAGCTGCCTCTCCTCTCATCAGAGCAACAAGACAGGGAGTGAGCGTGTGATACAGATACCCATCCATTCATAGGAACTGTTGGTTCCATTGCATGAGCTGCTTGCATTGCAAGTTTTGTGCACGTTTGTAGGAGGGAGTTGTGCTTTTGTGCACCTAGCTAGCTCATCGGTTATTGCGCCGGCGGCCGGTCGTCATGCAGGAGCAAGCTGCTGATAATACTAATACGAGCTCTAAGCAGAGCTCGAGCATATGCGTCGTGCACGGCCCCATCATCGTCGGCGCTGGGCCATCCGGCCTCGCCGTCGCGGCGACACTCCGCCAGCACGGGGTCCCCTTCACCGTCCTGGAGCGCTCCGACGGCATCGCCGACCTGTGGACGAACCGCACCTACGACCGCCTCCGCCTGCACCTCCCAAAGGACTTCTGCGAGCTCCCCCACGTCGGCTTCCCGGCCGACTTCCCCATGTACCCGACCAAGCACGACTTCCTCCGCTACCTGCGCTCCTACGCCGCCAGCTTCTCCGTGTCCCCGCTGTTCGGCCGCGCCGTGACGCGCGCGCGGTTCGACGCGGCGGCGGCGCTCTGGCGTGTGACCGCGGTCTCGGCGGCCGACGGCGTGGAGACGGAGTTCGTCTCGCAGTGGCTGGTGGTGGCCAGCGGGGAGAACGCCGAGGTGGTGGTTCCCGAGGTGAAAGGAAGGGAGAGGTTTGAGGGGGAGGTGCTGCACTCCAGCGAGTACAGGAGCGGGGAGAGGTTCAAGGACAAGAGGGTGCTGGTCGTGGGATGTGGCAACTCCGGGATGGAGATGTGCTTGGATTTGTGTGAGCACGGTGCAACGCCGTTCATGTCGGTCAGGAGCGGGGTAATAAGTTCTTCCGGTCCTTACTCAACTGCTTATTCTTGGCTAGTCTTAGGATTCATCATGCAGTTGCTACTTGATTACCTTTACATCTTATTATCTCTCTTATTTACTGAGAGTATTTTTTAGTTCTAAAAAATGATTTTAGTAACATAGTATTCTGGTACATTGTTAGCCGTTACGTTGCATCAACAAGTTATTTAGGGTTTAAACATTCTAGATATATGTATGGCTTTTATTATTACTTGTTCAAGAATGATTTTTAAGCAGGCTGCCGATGTTAAGACTAATATAACATTCCTTTTTATTTTGTGAGATATCTTTACTGTCAAATTTTGTTACATTTGTCCTATCTGCAAAGAGAAAATTCTTCAAACAGGGGAAAAAATACTTCTGTATTTAGTCCTTGATTTTTTACAGGTTTGAACGAAATCTATTTTTAAAGGAAATTATATATGCTTATTTTTCCTGTAATCAACCTATGAAACAGGTTCATGTTCTGCCAAGAGAGATGTTTGGGAGCTCGACGTTTGGAATTGCCATGAAACTACTTAAATGGCTGCCTGTTAAGCTGGTTGATAGGTTCCTACTACTGGTCGCGAGGATGGTGCTGGGGGACACTGGAAAATACGGGCTGAAGAGGCCCAAACTGGGCCCGCTAGAGATCAAGAACATCACCGGCAAGAGCCCTGTTCTCGACGTGGGAGCATGGTCTTTGATCAAATCTGGAAACATCAAGGTGAGGCGGGCTGTCAAAACGATCTCTTCTCTCCCATGTCATGCATGCCAACGCCACCTTTCACTTTTGAGCTTTCTACAACATTCCCTCTTGTTTGTGAGTGAGGGTGAGGCGGTTTTTTTACAGTTTTATCTGCCTCGGTGCCTGGGTTGTCGTTGGCTTTTGCCCCTCTGCCTGGTGCAGGCATCTGTACTTTACGTCTCCTATGTCCTCCGTAGCGTTGTCCATTTCCTGCGTATTTGCCGGATCTAGCTTTCAATGATGAACTGATGATGATGATGACCTCATCAGTAATAAGTAACAAAAATTACAGTTAATTCTGTTTGGATTATTAAGTACACATCTCTGGTACAGTGTGTACATCTCATATGATGATTTGAAACCATTATGTTCGTCTATACATGCTTGTGCACTTCTGAAGCCTTTTTTTTTTCTGTAACAAAATGCAGATTGTGCCGGAGGTCGAGTCATTCAGCAGCACCGAGGCGAGATTCGTGGACGGCAACGAGATGGCCTTCGACGCCGTCATCTTCGCCACCGGTTACAGAAGCAATGTCCCTTCCTGGCTCAAGGTTTTTACTGCTTAACAAAACACTTAAGTACATTGGTCGTGCTAATTAATAAATAAATATGTGCATCTCTAGCGATCCAGTTAGTGACCCCACCAGCTTCGTTGTTTCACCTCAGGACGGTGAGCAGTCGTTCACCGAGGACGGCAAGCCAAAGGGTCAGCACCCCAGCAACTGGAGAGGACCAAATGGTCTGTACTGCGTGGGATTCTCCAGCCGTGGCCTGCTCGGCGCTGGCGCAGACGCCCTGAGGGCCGCCGCCGACATCGCCGGGAGGTGGCAGGAGGTGGTGGCAGCAGCAGCCGCTGGTGGTGCCAAGATCTCCACGGTGTAATCAACAGGGCGCGCGCGCGCGGGGTGGTGCGTCCATGCATGGCGGTGTTGAACAGTACCTCGTCCTGTGATCGAGCTATGTATGTAGCAAGAGGGAGACTGGTGACTGGCCGTGTGATCGAGCTATGTATCGATGGCGCTGCCGCCGCTGAAACAGAGCAGCTGCTAGCTCTCCTGGCGCTGCGGAGGCCGGGGGTGTTGTGACAAAATTTTGCATAGGACGTGGCTTGTCTCATGCGCCCATGCATGCACGTCGTAGTGATGAAATACAGTAGAGCAGGCGTCTTTTTTGTCCATGGATGTCAGTACGTGATGTCTGCATTACGTCCCCAGTTCCAACACCCTTTCGCTTTGTCCCCGTCTCCCTTTTGCCCCTCGCTCCGATTCAGTGTGATGTCATTTCTTCCAGAAACACTTGTTTCGAATGAGGAAGATAGCACACGGGTCATCTGCCATTTGTAAAGAGAAATAAACTAGCTCAATGAACTAGATGACTTTTTAAGTACACGCTTTTATAGAGTGCACGCAGGCAACTGAAATACAATAAATTTCAAGACACAAAAACGTAGATTAACCAAAAATACTTCATGAAACTAGCTAATACTCTCCCCGTTTGAAAGTTTGTCGCTTTGTAGTTCAAAAATGCATGAAACACAAAGCGATAAACTTTCAAGAACGGTAAGAGTATAAAAGTTCTTAAACAAAAGAAAATACACCACAACACCTGTTCATATGATGCTTCGCGAACTCCCTAAACGTCTAGTCCTCGGCGGGCGCTGTGACTTCACTGCATAAGATTGTCCGCACTTGTTCTCCTGTAAAACGTCCCCAAAAAATATTCTGTCTTTTACAATTAGTATGTAAAGATTTCTTTCTTCATAATATATATTTTCACACTCGTTTTTCTCTATATTCTACTATGTACTAGTAAAATAAGACATGAACCTGCCTGTGAACTATACATCTGTGTTTTAGAAGAATGAACAATGATACTCTAAAACTCCAGAAAAATATTGTTCATCCCCCTTATTTTAAAGTAACGTTTAGAGTAAACGTTGTGGGCTCCTTTATTACTCTAAATATAGTGTTGTAAAGTTTGGAGTAACACTTGCCGAACTTTTAATTATCAGAAAGACTAAACAACAGACGCCTGAAACAGCGCCTATAGTCAAGACGCGACCAGGAACGGGCGCACCAACACTGGCCGCGGAGGTAAATTTTTATATTGTTAATTTTCAGTACATAATTTGTAAGAATTATGTTAGTTGTAAAATAACCAAACAAATAATTTGTGATTGATTAACCTATATAATTAAGAGTTAATGATAAATTACAGATATTAGTGATTAATAGTAGTAATTAGCTGCTAATTACTCGGTGTCTGAAATTTTCTCAGATTTCATGTGTCTGAAATTTAGACAGCTCCTTTAATTATTATTAGTAGTATTAAGGAAGATTACTGAAGAGATAGACTGTCTTGTCACGTGTTCTATGACAGAGTTTTGAGCCGGGAGAAACTATGATCCGATAATGATGCTATACAAATGCAACACTGTATGGTACTCAGGTGGACCTGTTCCAGACACTACAGATACCGTATGAGTACTGATAACGGACAGGGGACGCGGTGAACAGACGCCATACTGTACCTTTGATATGTCATGCATGCGTCTCGTCGAGCATATATACGTATGGCATCGATGAGTCCATTTCTTCTGAATTTCTCAGGTCTTCTCTTGGATCTACTAGCTTCGACACATCTATCCAACGTGCTGATACGATGGAATACTTACAAGCTACAAGTCGCCTCTGCATCTGAGCTGAGCAGCACTCTTTTGTTCCATCTACGAAGTAGACGTATGACGCTTTTTACCGCGGGCTGTCAAATTCTCTTGGTTGAGAGAGTAGAGAGAGAGAGAGAGCGGTAAACGACTAGTATGCTACAAGAAGAACTGGGAAGCAAACAACGCTCCAATTCCAATTGGTGGTACGCGTTCGTGGATTGATCTATCTCGTGGACTGGTGCTTGCGTTGTCTCCTTCCTCGCCTCGGAGTTTTTTTGGCTGCCACGCCTGACGAGCCCTCGTCTTCTTCGTATCCCTCGCTCTCTCTCCTTAGTCCCCACCTGGTGCCGTACCTGCAGTTAGATCACGTAAACACATACAGCAGTAGTCTGGCCACAAGCCGTGCACCGTGCACGACGACGAGAGGGCTAGGGAGAGAGGGAGAGAGAGACGACCAGCATTATTCCATAAGAGAACACCCAAGAAACCAACGACGACTTCTCCTCCTACTACTACCTTGTCGACGGTTCAAGTGTTCTGCAATGCACATGCGAAACAAGCGAAGGGATGGCTTGATTGACTAGAACATGCATGGACTGGAAGTGTGCGAGAGCAACTAGCTAGCTGGTTTGCATGACAGGGTGCATCTATCCTCTATATATGAAACTACAGTGACTCCACTGGCACGTGTCAGCGAGGCTATAGTCGTCATGTATGCTAGAACAGTGAGACTTACGTCAGCGAGGGTTCAGAGTGACATCGGCCGGCGAAGCGAATGGTTGGCCAGTGTAACCGTGTTGGCCGGTTGTTCTCACTATAACTGTCGTCGCTTGATGAAGAAACGGCGCACCACTCCCAACGGCTACAATATGCATGGTGCATCCTGCGACTATAGGCACAGCGCAGCGTGACAGGCTACGTTACACATGTCATGCAGTATAGCATCATTTCAGTGAATCCTCTGAACGATGCCTGATCTCAAAGGAGATGTTTATCTGTGCCAGCTTCAGTTACATCTCAGCTGCATTCCATATACTCCCTCTTTTTTTTTGGTCATCGGCTAATTTATTTTTAAACTATAATCAGTGGCACATAAAAACAAACGAAGGAAGTATTTAGCAAACTGTGCACTATCTAGCTAGGGGCTGTGAAAAGGCGAGCGAACGAAGCATCGCCTTCTCCAATGACAACTGCTGACTGTAGTAATTACCACAAAACGACTGAATTGCTAGCTAGCGTGCATCAGTACAGTGCCTGCACTGTATCAGGGGTAGCCGAAACAAAAAGAGGTCGGTTTAACGATTGCAGAGGTAGCCAGGCCAGGCCGGGTCCAGTATAGTAGTGAAGCTGTCAAGCTGAACAGCAGGAAGCGCAGAACGCTACATGACGAAGCTCTCGCCATTACTGTTGGCAGCGTCGCATGCAGCAGCTACGACTGGCCTCTCTGCCGTGCTACATTCTGTGTAGCTGGCTGCTGACGAGCGAGAGTATGGACCAACTTTCTGTGTACGTACGATTCCCTAGCTCCAGGACCTTCAGACACTGATTGTACGTATACGAGTACTAGCACTCGCGAGAGATGATGGCGTTGTTTGTTTTGATAAGATTTTTTTCAGTACATAAAACAAAGCGCTGCGCAATTTTTTTGCTGGTTTGAACTTGAGGTGGCCCCTCTAGCTAGCTATAGTACTCTTCCGTCATTGAAAACTTGTCGCTTTGTAGTTTATTTTTGACCTGATAAATTTTTTTGACAGGGAGTACATTTGTGATAGTGTGATGTACTAGGACTGCAGAACACGCTGTAGCCATGCATCAGTCCGCCAGAGGAAGAGCAGAGAGAGGGGCGAAGGTTCACGTGAATGCATGATGATACTACGTAGGAGACTGATTGATCGGTGCATACCAATCACAATGACAAGCTAGCTAGAGGTATCCGTGGTGGGTGACGAGTGGCGACCTCATGAGGGAATGTGAGCGAGAGCACGTGTCCATATCGATCGATCTTTCTTGGAATACATGAACAATCCTCTTTGCATGGATCTGCAAGGAACGGTACAGGTTTATTACACGCAGCTCCTTGACTTCAAGGAGGAGTACAACAAGTTGCTGCATGGATGTAGTGGAAGAGGGACAGAGAGGTCACTGCTAGGCCACCGATCGAGGTCGAGGCGTCCGCGTCGTCGGTCCTGCACACAGAGAGGGAGAGAGAGAGAGGGAACTGGGAACTGGGAAGCGGTTCCAGAACCTTTAAGTGCATGGCGCCAAGCACCGATTGAACTGCATCGATACGATGCGATGCGATGCAGCTGATCTATCGATCGGGCACCTGACCCCCGTTTGGCATGCATGTGGCTGCGTCATGCATGCATGGCTAGATACCACCAAATTTGGCCAATGTGTGCATGGCTACATATGTCCAAGCCACGAAGCTATCCGTCCGCCGAGCCCTGTCGATCATCTCGCTAGCCGCACACGCCACGCCAACGCCCGTCTCTGTCTCTCTCTCTCTCACCCACACATGCAGGTGGGCAGGTAGGTTACGTACGAGTGCGAGAGAGAGAGAGAGTTTTTTTTTCCTGAAAAAATGGATCAAAGTCTCCGGCTCTGCATCCTTATTTGAGTTTGGTATGCTTGGTTGCTTGCAGGAAAGGAGTGATTTTGAAGAAGTCAGGATGGTGTAGTCTGCTCAGGATGGTGTATGTGAATCATGTGGATGCGGGAAACTTAGAATCATAGGCAAACAAAACTATGTTTGTGTACTTTTTTGACGTTTCCAATAACGTCAAATAAAAGAGAACGGAGGGAGTAATAAAATTACTGAACTGGGATCTATCGCTTCTGATGTAGAATGTGTGGTTCAAGTGGCATCTTTTCTACAGGCATCTTGCAGCGGTGGTGGGCACTACCTCTGTTCCTTGTACCCACCCACCTGTCCGCGTCTGTGCGCATTTTTCTTGCATCGGCACGGCTCTGGTGGAGGCAGCAAGCATAGTACTTCTATGCTCAGGTGCCCTGCCACGACGCACGGAGGAGCTGCCACCCAAAATCGACGGCGCAAAAGCGTCGGCCGACGTCGGATTTGTTCCGGTTGCTGATCCAGCATCAGGCCCACGAAACGTGCGGCCCTCTTCCCAGCCCAAACTGCGAAGGTCAAATGAGATCTCACAGCGGCCCATTACTAGGACCCCGCGACGCTGCGTTCCGTTCCAATGGGCCGAACTTGACGTCCCTCCCTCACCCACGGCCCGACTCGATGAACGGACGGCCCTAGATGGCCCACGTGGCTTCAAACGCGACGGCCTAGCCCAGCGAGGAAGGGAACCAACTAACCGCCGTCCGCTCCGGTCCCGAAATTTTCACGCCCGCGCACGCAGCCGCGAAAACACAGAACTGCCGCCCGCCCGATTTTTTTTTTCTGACGAAAACCGCCCGCCCAATTCGAAACTCGGAACAGAAAAATTTCCCGGGTTCGCCTCGCGTTAAAGCCTTCCTGCTCCAGCATTCAACAGGAAGATCCGTTTCAACACGCAACTGCAGTCCTACCTCCGCGCGCGTCACGCAAGCCCGCGACACCGAGCGAGCGGTTCTAGGGTTCCGGCGGAGATGGCGGGCAAGGGCGGGAAGGGCCTCCTGGCGGCGAAGACAACGGCGGCCAAGAGCGCTGAGAAGGACAAGAAGAAGGCGCCCGTCTCCCGCTCCTCCCGCGCCGGCCTACAGGTTCCGTTTCCCTGCCCTTCTCGGACGACCTTCATGCTCCCAGATCTAGAGAAAATTCGCTAGATCTAGTCTCTGTTGCATCGAATTTCCGTTCTGTCCTCTCACAGCAACCCTATCCCCCGCTCGCAGTTCCCGGTGGGCCGCATCCACCGCCAGCTCAAGTCGCGGGCGTCGGCGAACGGCCGCGTCGGCGCCACGGCCGCCGTCTACTCCGCCGCCATCCTCGAGTACCTGACCGCCGAGGTCCTGGAGCTGGCCGGCAACGCCAGCAAGGACCTCAAGGTCAAGCGCATCACCCCGCGCCACCTGCAGCTCGCCATCCGCGGGGACGAGGAGCTCGACACGCTCATCAAGGGCACCATCGCCGGCGGAGGCGTCATCCCGCACATTCACAAGTCGCTCATCAACAAGACCGCCAAGGAGTGAAGAGCAAGGCACGCTCCCATGGCCTTGCCGCCCATCTGTACCTGCGCCTGACTACCGCGACTCCGTCGTTGTCGTTAAAGTCCTCCCTTCTGTCAGTTGTGGTAAACGTAGCTTGTTTACCCCGTGCATCCGTGTCGTTGTTTTTGTTAATTAGTCTAGTCTTCATAGGGGATACATTTTCTGATTCCCTGCTTAAATTATGTACTGCTTGTGTGCGATTCCATCTGCCGTTCTGAACCGTGTTGATCTGTCTGCTGTTCCATCTGTGTTATCGCCTTTCACTATTGCTAGAATAGATTGGTTCACGCTTGATGATTGTATCTACCGGTACTAGCATTTGTGATGTCAGGTTCATTGCGTGCCAGTTGCTGGTTGATCCGTGTCGCTTCTTGATTCTGATCGTGGATTCATATATCCTGTCAGTAATAATGGTAGTGCGATCAACATGTGGATTGTCGTGTTGTTCCCTTGTTTATCTCGAACACAATTGCAGTCGTTGGCTGTTAAATTTTTGTGGCCATTTGTAATTGTACTGATGGATGCATACATTTAGTAAAACTTTGTGGGGCGTTAAAATCAGAGTAGATTCACTGGTTCCAGATGTTTGCAGGCGAAGGACGTTCATGCGCCTCATCTCAGGTTTCACGTACCTTACCGGGCCTTCTTCTCGAAATCTCGACGTGGCCAGCGGCCGTCCGGTCCGGAGTTGCTTGGACTTGCCAGCCATGGGCTCCGCGGCCGTCTTGATGTGGACCAGACTAATCGGCCGCTAAGTCAAAAATGTTGGCCCAGCAAAGTGCCAAGCCCATAACGTCTGGACCTTGTAAGGCCGCCCATTATTAGGCCCATAGTGTTCGATTGGATAAAGACCCACGTCACGATGCAGAGCAGGCGTTCTCTGCCACGGTGTCCAGCCAACCGCCCTGCCCACCAATGGAAGCGCGAGAAGTGCCTATGCGTCGTTGTGTTGGGCGACAACAGTTAACGTTCACGACGTTTGTAGGGACCACCAGCCACCACGAAGTTACTCAAAACAGGCTAGAAATAGAATAGAATACACTTTAGGTTCCTTAAACACAGCTTTCATCTATTCTAGAGAAAATAAGAGTGTCATCTGCATATTGCAGAGACACTATATCCCTTCAGGCCTGAAACTTTTCTAGTCAGTTTTCCCGCCACTGATCCAGTTATCCGCGTCGCGCGCATCAAAGGACGCGGAATCAACCATAATCACCCCAGAACAAAAAAGTGAAAACGGTCAGCGCTGCCCGTGAGCCGAACCGATCGGTCGCTTGGTTGTTCGCGGCAATGGCAAGCGGGTGGCGTTCATGCCGGTCGTGGGCCCGGCTTCAGCCTCCGCGCCATCAGCAGTTACGTTCGCTAAGGTGCGTTACTATGGCTCACGGCACGGGGTCCGTGCGTGTGCCCCGCGCCGATGAGTGCTAGCAAAGCTTGCTCGCCATTCGCCATGGACCTCGCCGCAGCAGGCAGGCAGTTACACGGAATGATCATCGATCGACGCAAGGCGAGTGTTGATCTGTTCTGCCGGAGCAGGAGGGCCCAGGGGGGCGGCGGGTGAGAGATATGCCGACGTGCCGTTCACCACCACCACCGCGTCCATCCATGCCATGACTCCGCTCCCGCGATCAAAATGATCGCGCGCTGCGTCACGACTCACGAGCAAGCGGGTGCATGCATAGCATATGCCGCTCGAGTTCTCGGGCCCTCGGTGGCGACTGGTTTGATGTCCCGGCCGTTGCGCTTCAGCCTCGCTCGTCTCCCGAGTTCCAGGTGGTGCTGCAGTTCTGTGTTTCATCCTCCCTGCTCGCCTGAATCGGCAACGGCGATGATGCCGTGACTCTAGCTCCGTCCGTTTCGAGGAGCAAAGAAGCAAATGGATGAAAAGTACTGTATCGAAAACTTGACGTGATGAGACTAGCTATGAGAGAGCGTTGGAATCATGGACTTATGGAGAAGGCGTTATTTGTCTCCCTTCCTCTTTCTCGTGCGAGCGGGTTCATGAGCTCCGGCACCACGCACAAACCGTGAGCAGAGTAGACCTTGTAGAACCACCGGAGTGCTGGACGACCATTAACCCTTTTTTTTTTGTTACGGCGTCTCCCTTCGTTTCGTGATCTCTGATGCTGAACCAGATCTGCAGGGAGTTGAAGAGTACTGTATTACTTCATCTGCAGCAGCAGCTGCTGCTGCTAGGAGTGGAGGACCGGATGATACGTACAATAACAAACACCGAACGCGTGCGTGTGATGTGCCCGCGTAACCTGATCGTGAGTTCGATTGATTGGCGTATGAAAGCACCGGGCTTGTTGACGCAGAGATGCTAGTCTGCGGTAGACCGTTTCTTTTGGGTCGTTCGTTCGATCGCCTTGATCCGCTTTCCTCCGGCTTGCGGCGTCCGTTCGTGCATATCCATGCAGCGCAAAACGCCATAGAGATCCATCTGAACAGAAGAATAACATCAGATTTTGAGCCGTTTAAATTAGCAGGGGCCGCGCGTCCACTTCGGGAGATGGTAGGCAAACGCTCCTCCCAAGTGCAATGGAGGCCGTTAACCTAGGCCATGGCCATTCCTGATCAGCTATAGACCCCGTCCAGGTAAGTATTGAGCAAGGTCGCACCCGGCGTTCGTTTTGTAGTCCTCCAACATTTGCCTCTGGTGTCAGGGGACCGGTACGGGACTAAGCCGATGTTAATCCTTGTCCTTCCCGCAATCCGCGATGCCTTGTTTTTAATGGGCCTGGTGGGATCCGAAAGTCCAAGGATTTTGGCTCGGGCGGCCCAGAGAGCCAAGGATTCTTTTGGTGAGCGCGGCGGAACGGGCCATTTTGGGATAGAGACGAATATCAGGAACTGTTTCGTTGCAACAACAGTAACCAAGTACCTTTACTGATTAATTTTTTTCCTGCGTTCCTTCTGTCGCGAAAACAGGTTCCAAGTACGTACTTTGTTTACTCGATAACGTGACGCACTCAGCTGCTGGAGCTTGATGCTTCCGTATACCATTTTGAGCCAAGGTTACGGTGCGGCTTTTGCAGCTATAATCTCATCTACAAGAACAAGTTGCTTCGGTTTGAACGACGGTCATGATGTGAAAGTTAGTTGTTTGGAAGCCTGAATGTTTGTTTATGTAACCGGAACTTGGGCCGCACAGGGGCGTGCGTAGTGGCCCACCGTTGGAGCTGTAGATAACACGCCATAACGGGGCTATGGCCATTGGACTGCCGCTCTTTCGTACTCACGCCCACCAGTCCGTTCCCCTCACCTGCAGTTCCCCTTCCACTCTCATCGTCTTCGGACTTCGCTCCCACTCGGCCGCCACGCGCAGGAACAAGAGCTGCCTGAGCGACGATGATGCTGCCGCGGATCGGAGCCCAAAATCATAACCTGGGCCGGCCGTGGAAGAGCCGGTGGCGGACCAGAAGCGAAAGAAAGAAGCTAGACTAGGACAGCAGCGACGACGAGGAACCCGATGGCGCTGGGATCGTCCTCTTCTACTACCTCAAGACGGCGCAGAATGTGTACCACCTTAGGCATGTTATTCGACTTCCGTATCTGGAACGAGCCAGGCAGCTAGCGCTGCTGAGCACGCGTATGCTCGCAACACAGCGTCCATCTTCTCGTTCTGCATACAACACCATTAGTTCCAACTGATTCATTTCACTGCATCAGTTAAGTCAGCCAGTGACATGTTCTAGTCTGAACAGCAAAAAGTTTTAAATTCAATTAGCAGGGGCCGCGCGAACGCGTACCCCCTCCGTCACAAATTACGACGTCCACTCTCCCACTTGAGGAGATGGTAGGCAAACGCTTCTCCCAAGTGCAATGGAGGCCGTTAACCTAGGCCATGGCTATTCTTGATCAGCCATAGACCCGGTCCAGGTAAGTATGGAGCAAGGTTGCACCCGGCGTTTGTTTTGTAGTCCACCAACGTTCGCCACCGTTGTCAGGGGACCGGTTTGGGACTAAACCGATGTTAATCCCCGTCCTTCCCGCAATCCGCGATCTCTTTTTTGTTAATGAGCCTTAGGCTTTCGGTTCGTGCGGCCCCGAGAGCCCAATGATTCCCTTGGTGGGTGCAGCGGCACGGGCCATTCAAATGCCTGTCACACAGGTCCAACGGGCTCCTGTACGTCTTTGACGGTCACGGTCTCGCGGACTCTTCCTACGACGTCAGTTTCCCACCACGTCGCGTCGCGTCCAAACATCCCCGCGTCGCGTCGCGTCGCGTCGCGCGCATCAAAGGACTCGGAATCAGCCATAATCACCACAGAAAAAAAAATAAAGCAAGCGACATTCTAACTCACTGTTGATCCATTAATTGATCCCATTCATCAAACGAGTCACAACCCATGCTGCAACTGCAACGCTGGCTGGCCACGATGTCGTCCACCGAAGAAAACGGCGACACGAAGAACAAAGCCGGATCCGTTCGCTCCATGCTGACGCTGGCTACAGTTGTGGGCTCGCGACCGAGGAATAAGAATACTGGTCCGGCCAACTCACAAAGCCGAACATCTTTTCCAGGCTACTAGCTGGCTACATGAGCAGTACCGTCTGCGTACACTTGTCTCTATTTTGTCAACGGCCTCCCCTGCCCGTGTAGTAGTAACCACCAGTTGAGTTGCATCGATGATGACAGTTTCTGTGCACACACTGTTAGACCAGTGCCTAACATAATACTAGATTACAAGACTGAGTCGAGATTTATGCTGTACGGGCATAAATCGGGAGGGTGGGGAGCTAAGCTCGCCCAATCGACGATATGGTCACCCACGTCCGACAAATACTCCCTCCGTCCCTATAAACTTGTCGCTTTGTAGTTTATTTTTGAACTATAAAGCGACAAATTCATGAGAACGGAGGGAGTAGCTAGTAAACGAGCCTTGCGGCATGCACATAAGGATGTTCATACACTGATACAGAGATTGATAAGAATCACTGGTGCGCACAGGTTTCTGAAACTGAAAGACGCATGGATCCCAGCTACTCATGAGAGATGGCCACCGGGACGCGCGTGCAATGATGATTCAGACCGCCGACCCCATTGTTCGATTCTGTCGGCTCGGCTTCTACCGCTATGGGACACTGACATGTGGGTCCCATTCCTCTCGGACCCACATGTCAGCTATCGTAACTGCAGTAGATGACGTGGATGCACCGCTATGACGGAGCAGTCAGCTATATAGACAAGCTACCTGACTGGGAGATGCGTTCATCTACCACCATCATGCGCGAAGAGTGGCTACCACTACAGGAATCCCGTCGGGTGACCTGTATTGACTGACCCAGCCACCGGATGACCCATTTCCATTTGAGTAATTTTTCCAAACGGCACATATTTTTTTTAAATTACGAAAAAATATTATAATTTTTTGAAAAAAATTGATCGAATTCAGACGTAAGAAAGTGCTGAAGAAGGGCCCATTTTGTCGCGTTTTTCAGCCCACGAATGGTGTTTATCTCGTCTCCCTCACCCAACACTGCGTCGTCACCTGTCTCTTCAAGCTCGCGCCGTCGCGCGTGAACGACGGCGGGCTGGCCGCGACCGCTGCACAGGGCATACTAGGAGGGGTCCGCCGCTAAACTCCGTCCGACCCCGGCGTCGGCCCCGTTCCACCGCCGCCGCCGGGCCTTCCTATCCTCACGCGCGCACGCACTCCGACTTCGCCACCCCGCGGGACTGCGCTTCTCCTGCGCGGCCGTACCCGCTCGCCTCGCCGAATCCGCAGACGGCCTTGGGCGCTGGCCACACGCTGGGGTGTTCAAGGCAAGGAGGTGGTGGCACAGACGGCTTTGGCGTCCGTCGCTTCCCGACGCCGCCCGCCGGGCGTCTCGGCCGTGAACCCGGTGAGTTCAGTATTTAGTCGAAAATTTCGATGTCAAATTTTTGTTGGATACCGAGAGCTGAAATTCGTTCTTCAGTCACTGAAATCCGCACACCGCCACCTCCCCACTCACGAGCGGCCCCAGCGCCTGTGGATTAATTTTTCATCATTGCGCTGTTTTTCAGGGTGGAGAAAGCAGAGCAATATGCTGATCCCGTGCGAGTGCTTCCTCCATGCTCCTGCGCCCCCGTTGTCAAATCCAACGGGTTCGGTATGCAGAGATAGAAGTGTCACGTTCCAGATTAATGTGATCTCTGCACCAGCAAGAACTGCTGAAATTCACTCCAAAGTAGCAGTTCCATGCACGGTTGACAGATGGACTCCCCGACCCAAGGAGAAAAGCAACTGGGTTCATTATGGTGGGTCGTTACCGGCAATGTTGGAGGCGCTGGAGCATTGGAAGGACGTAGGGGAGGCACTCTGGCCATGGAAGGACACTCTGAGCAACCGGGAATGGACAATCATCCTCAAGGAGCAGAAAGATTGGAGACGGGCGGTCGAGATCTTTGACTGGTTTCGTAGGGAGAGGGGTCATGAGGTCAATGTGATTCACTACAATGTCATGCTCTACACAGTTGGGCACGCGAGAAGATGGAATCTCGTTCTCATGCTGTGGCACGAGATGCATTCCTGTGGCGTGGCACCGGATAACTCAACCTATGGTACGCTAATTGATGTGTGTTGCAAAGGAGGGAGAGAAAGGGCGGCATTCCTTTGGCTCGGAGACATGTTCAAGCGTGGTTTGATTCCAGATGAGGTTACTATGAGTATTGTACTGCAAGCGCATAAGAAGGCTGGAGAGTTTGAAAAAGCTGAACGTTTCTTCAAAAGGTGGTCTTTGGAGGATGATAGGGGGACGAAAGGACATCCTTGCTATAGCTTGTACACCTATAACACTTTGATTGATACTTATGGAAAATCTGGTCAACTTGAGAAAGTATCTGATATGTTTGATCAAATGCTGAGAGAAGGTGTTGTGCCAAATGTTGTTACATTTAACACAATGATTCATGTTTTTGGTAAGCATCAAAGAATGGAGCAAGTAGCTTCGTTGGTGAGCATGATGGAAGAGTTCCAGTGCTGTCCTGACACTAGAACTTATAATATACTGATCTCTTTGTACAGAGAAAACAATGATATCGATGTTGCAGAGTACTACTTTCAGAAAATGAAAGCAGAAAACTTAGTACCTGATGTTGTGAGCTTCCGCACGCTCTTGTATGGATACTCAATCAGGGGTATGGTCACTAAAGCAGAAGCCCTTCTAAAAGAATTGAATGAGAGGGGCTTTTTGATTGATGAGTACACACAATCGGCTTTGACAAGGATGTACGTAAATGCTGGGTTGCTTGAGAAAGCATGGCATTGGTTTGACACGTTCCATTACCGGATGAATTCTGAATGCTTTTGTGCAAATATTGATGCATTTGCAGAGGGAAGGTACATAGTACTTGCAGAGAAGGCCTTTATTTGCTGCTTAAAGAGGAAGATGCTCAGTGTTTCTGTGTGCAATGTCATGATAAAAGCATATGGGTTAGTAGAGAAGTTTGATGAGGCCTGCGAGATAGCTGATGACATGGCGATATATGGCATTTTCCCTGATTACTTGACTTATAGTTCTCTCATTCAACTTCTGTCAACTGCTAAACTGCCAAAGAAAGCTCTCTACTACTTGAGAAAGATGCAGACGGCAAAATTGCTGTCAGACTGTATTCCATATACTGTGGTAATCAGTACCTTTGCTAAAAATGGTGATTTGTCCATGGTTGACTGCCTATTCAGTGAAATGATTGCTTCCAGGATTCGTGCTGACGCTTTTGTATACTCTACAATAATTGACGCATATGCTGAAGTTGGAAACATTTACAAAGCTGCTGCATATTTTGGTTTAATGAAAAAGGATGGTTTATATGAGAATCTTACTATCTGCAATTCTTTGATAAAGCTCTACACGAAGGTAGGATATCTCTCAGAGGCCCGAGAAACATACAAGCTTCTCAGAACATTGAACACCAGTGCCAACCTTTATGCATCAAATTGCATGATTGATCTCTACAGTGACCATTTCATGGTGAAGGAAGCACGTGAAGTGTTTGAGAACTTGAAGGTTAGGGGTAGTGCAAATGAATTCTCACATGCAATGATGGTGTGTTTGTACAAGAAAGTTGGTCGTTTTGATGAAGCTCACAGGATTTGCAAAGAAATGCAGTGTTCAGGACTTCTAACTCAAGCATTAAGCTACAATTCTGTAATTCAGATGTATGTATCTGGTGGACGAATGAAACAGGCTTTTAAAATATTTAAGAAGATGTTAGAATCAAAGACACCACCAAATGATGCAACATTCAAGGCACTCAAGGTTATTCTAGTTAAAGGTGGATCTACAAAGACTGATATTAAAAAGTTGGAATTGCTCAGAAGAAATAACACTCATGATTGCCTGTACCAGTGGTACTTGGCATTATCTTCAGCTGTTAGCTCAAGTACGAGTTCCTTTCAACATAGTATTATTAGTCAATCTGCTATCAGGATTCACCCTTTTGACATTGGCAATGTCGATTGTAGGTAAATGAATACTAGAACGCAAGCAGCAGCAAAGATGATTTCAAATGGGTAAATTCTCAAGGTAGACACTCCATTACAATGGTACTCAACTACAGACAGCCACTATGCATAACACTTTGTAAAATGTAAGTTTGAAATTCGTTGACTGATGCATGGTGAATTCAAAGTAATTGATTTTACAGGGTATGGACCCTGTTTGATTTCTGGAGGTGAGTGTTGTTGCTTATTCTTAGTTTTCTACATGTAAGAAATACATGCTTCCACACTTTCCTGCTTTATTACTTTAAAATTGAAACTGTTTTACCTTATCTGACTTCCATAAAAGATTTAACATTCATGATAATCTTTGGCATCACATCATCCAGTTAATTTATAGTTTTTCTGATTTATTTCTTTTCTAATTACACTACTTTTAATAAGGAACTAAAATATTGTATAAAGCATTTTCTTCCATACTGTACCAATAAATATGCTAATGTTTGTTTTAATTATTACACCTACACTGACTAAAGCTTGTATTGGGTGGTAAGTTCAGACTTGAAGTAATATGAAAAACGCAAGTCATCACCATCATGTGTAGTGTTTGCATCCTATCTTTGAAATGCATGCTTTCCATCATTAGTAATGTTCAAGAAGATATCAGTGTTTTGTATCTGATTAGTGGGAGCTTAAGAGCTGTTCTTAAGTTTTCAGTTCATCAAATAATGATGATTTGCATGTGTACTATAAAGCATTTCTGCGAATGGACAAAATTTTTTATACTTGTATTTTACGGCTAGGCAATATGACAAAGGTGTTATGCGATTTGTGATGTCTGGCTATACAGTAGACAGTAGGAGTGCAATATGGACTTTGGAGACCTGGTGACACTTTGATGCTGGAATATTTTTGTTGCTAGTACCAGTCCACACTTCCTGCCTTACTCATCAAATATTTCTTGCTTTACTTTCTCTTGTTTCCTGTGAATATGTCCTATTCGTGAATTATGCACCTCAATGCCCAGTGTTTGGCTGTTGAACATTACATCAATTTACCATTCGTCAACATTTAACTCAACTGTAAATGCAGGTACTGATAACTCAAGTAACAACCTGAGCTCTTCACTATTTCATCGGGTCATGTAAGCTGTTATCAGAGTATAATGCCTCATCATTTTGTGGTGGAGTGAGGTTAGAGCACACTATTACTCTAACCACTTGACAATCTAATGCCATTGTGTGGTGCAATAACCTATGCTTTGATTTAAGATGCAACTCTTATGATCGTTGAGTTACTGTTTATATGCTTTATTGAGTCCATTCAATGGTGGAACAAAGCTTCCGCTACCAATGCTTTATTGAATCCTTTTATATGTTTGTGGCATATACTTTCTTCTGCTACTTCTTTTTTCTTCTGAGGATAAGCTTCTGCTACCCAGTTTTAGAAAAAAAACTTCTACTACTTTCATACATGTAATGTTTCTCTATGGTTGTGATGGACTTTAAATTGTTGATTTTCTCTGAGACCCCAACCATAAGCAGGATTTATATTCTAAAATGGTTACTATAAGTGGTTCTAAATAACCCTGGACCACTCAAGTTATGGCTATAATTTTACTTTCTGAATCTCTGCTTGTGCCGTGTTATTATTTGGTAAACCATAATTGTCTCTCAATGATCTCTCATTTCCTGCAGATGCGGAGAATATGTCATTCTCAGAAATGGACCAATGAAAGGATCCAAAAAAGAAAAGGAAAAAGTGAACTGAATGTTGCAATTGAAATGGGGGCAATGATGGCCTCGGAGATACTGTAATTTTTGGAGATCATCCCTATATGCCGGAGACACTGCGCTATGGATGGGAACGGGCATGTTGAAAATTGAAACCATCTGGTAGCAACTGCGACGCAGGCAGAAAAAAATTGGATCGTGATAGGGTGTCAATAGAGCATGGACACTGCTGCTGTGCGTGCCCTCTCGTGTTCTCATCATCATGGCCGCTGCACCTTGCAGTGTTGCCGTCTGCTCTTCTCATTCCTGGTTCCTGTGGGGTGTTGTTGTGTAGCTACCGGTAGCCCGTTACTCGCGTCCTTTCTGATATGCGTGCTGGGCCTGTTCTCTCTCGTTTTCCACCAAACATTGTGCTTGGGCATTCTTGTTTTCCTGACGTGTGAAGTGTGATGCCAAACAATTGGAACGCCCAGCGCACATTGCTGCACGTGGATTACTGGCCTCATCTGATGATTTATCTCCTGTTTTGATTATGATTTCTTTCATCACAAGTCGGACGCCAGGTTACCAAAGGCCCTCTTCTTTTCTGAATCTGCATGCGTCCAGAAATCAGAGACGGACGCTCGGGCGCCCAGGAAGCGGAGGGGGAACGCATCATTACGAGCCTGGCCTCGCGATCCCATCAGGATGCGAGCGCTGCGCTGCCCTGTTCAAGGCTCATCACCACCACGTCTGCTACTCCTGCTGCCACTCTGATTGCCAGCTAGCTACTCTTGCCCACGTCAACTTGAGCCACGCTACGCAAGCAATCACAGCTCAGCGCCACGCCCCGTCTCCGTCCCCGCCGCTCCGAGACAAGACCGCATGGCCTCGGTCCCCGCGCCCTCCGCATCCGGATCAGTGTCACTTCTCGCCGGCGGCATCGTCGGTCGTCCCGCCACCGGCAGCAGCGAGCCGGACCCAGCCTGCAGCCTCTCTAGCAATTTACCGTTCCGCCCTTTTGGTTGGTCAGCTCCATCTCCATGGCTCTGGGCCCCATCGTTTTCCAGCAGCAGGGACACAAACGTAAAACAGAAGCAAGTCGCCGGCTAGCTAAAAACGGCGGCTGTGAAGTTACGCACCTGCCCTCCCTTCGATGGGCCCACAACCCAGAGCCCCCGGGTGAAGAGGGGCTTCGTTTTGGGCGGGGGCAAGGGGGTCAAAACACACGCGCCGCGCTCGCGCGGGAAATCCGGAGGGGCGCGCGGGCGGTAGTACTTGTGTGTCACCCGCTCTGTTATGTGCTCTGCTGTGCTGTGCTCTCTCCCAGCCCCCGCGTCTGCGGGCCAGCTAGGGTTTCGTGCGCGCCTCGCCTCTGCTCTGGCGCGGCGTCGCTGTCCGCTCGTATGCTGCTGCCGCCGCTCGCTCGCTAGCGCGTCGCCGTCGTCCGAGATCCGAGCGCCTTGCCCCGCGGCCCTCCGGTTGAGGACCACTCCCGCTGCGACTTTTGATCTTCTGCCTCTCCTGCGCGATCGAAAGGCGCGGGACGCGATCGGCCTTGAGGTGCGTCAGTGATTTTACTACTCGTTCGCGCTAATGTGTTGCGAAGTGGCCTCGAAACCACATGGTTGAGCGGTTACATTTTTTTTTTTTGTTATTGTGGCTGGTTCAGTTGGATTTTTCGGGGGTTGCGCTGCTTCCGATTGAAATGTGCTGCCGTGTTCTGCTTCATGCTGTTCCATATCGTTGAGGATTTTGTTTGGTACTGCTGTAATATACGTTTGCTAAAAATGCTACTCCCTCCATCCCAAATTACTTTTCACTCTCTAGTTCATTTTTGAACTAGAGAATGAACTAGAGAGAGACAAGTAGGTTGGGATGGAGGGAGTAGTTGCGTACTGTTGCTGTGTTGGTACCATGTATGTTACATTGAGGAACGTTTTTGATCGAGAGTTATGGAACTTCGTTAGCGTGTAGCGCCCTCGGATTTTTTTGCTGCTGAACTTTAGGTTTCTGGGTATTATGTTCGGGATACTGGCCATTTGGCAATGGAATATTTATGATTTTGTGCTTGCCTCGAGTGGACTATGCCTGGCATTGTAATTGACCATTCTGCTGTTAGCACAACAGTGCATTTTCTTTTAAATGCTAGCTTGTTATTCGGCCTGGATGGCTTAACGTCGAGTGTAATAACTGCGGTCAACTAATTAAGCAACTCTTTGTATGGGTGGTTGTTAGCTAGTCTCTGTACTGATTGTCCTGACACAGTTGTCTAGTGTGTAAGAGCCACACTACTTGTTTACCGGAATCAAATGGTCGGAGTACAGTGTGACTAAAACTATATTATGAGACCTGTCTTGTTTCTGAATCCTGCACAAAGAGTTTGGTGATGTAAATTTTACTATGAGGCGCTGGAGAATTGGTGCAACAATCAGATGTTGATCAGATGTCCTGAACTGACGTGTCACCTTTTCTTGGAGCTAATTTTGAGCTAGCCTCATTAGTTGATATCAGAATAGAGGTGGTATTAGTACTATGAGGTGGTATTAGTACTGACACTTTCTATTTGCGTTGTTTTAGATGCTTGATACCATCACATGGTTTAAATGAAGCAATAGCTAAATAGCTTAGGGATACTATATTAAATATGCCTGCCTTGTAGTATTAGTTATGGTGAAACATCTGACATTACATGAATTTCTATATCTGGTTTCCTGTTACACTGACATTCATTTGTATCCAGTTAACCTTTACAACTTACATTCTGGTGACTTGCACCCTTGATTCCTTGTGGCTTAATGGTTGATAGTTTTATCTGCTGTTGTGTGGTTGTGCATTTCATCACTGAATTATAATACAATTTGCAGCTTTTGTTGGTTATATGATGAGAATCATGCAGTTTTCTAATGTTGCCAGTGCCCCTCTAGGATATAAGGTATATCAAAACATGCTATTAGCAGCTGACTTTTCTAGCATATAATAACATTTGTATACCTTCATTCCCAATTGATTGGTGCTTTGGCATTTATGTGCTCATGCCATTTTCCATGGTCTGTATGAAGCTATGTCTTTTCTGTCTAGTATTTTGTTCGGATCAAATTCCCTTTCATTTTTTATTTATGAATATGATTTATGCTAGTCAGCTGATGGTCTTTCTGGACATTGGTCGATACTCAAGTTCTCTGATAAATATTCACAAAATCAATTTGCAGCCAAGCTTGTATGCTGCGGACCAGCTTTTCTCCTCAAACCATTCATAATTTTGTAACACATCAACATTAGAATTACTTTACAATAATGTGCTGCCTGATGTTTGTGTATGTTGTTAAATTCTTGATATGAATCTTTTTGATCCAGGACTGAGATAAAGTTTGTTTAATCTTTCTCGTCGTCCATTTTTGACTGCTGATACTTTTTTGCCGGTGCCGGTCATATAGCTCACTGCATACATTGTAAATTGTAATGGTTGCAAATGTAATACCTGGTTATCTTTTTCATACTAAGAACCACAGCACTCTTCCACTTAAACATTTGATTAGTAAGGCATTGTGCTTACTTTTGCAGGGTATGGCCATGGAGAGTGGAACAAATGCTGCTGATGTTGGGGAAAGTGAAAAACATCTCAAATTCATGGAAGAACCCCCTGCAGCAACGATACCAGTCCTTGTACATACTGTCCTCTTCTTGGGCTTGGCCAACATAACCTGAGGCTTCTCAGGCTAAGCCCTACCGCAGCGACCCCTCGCAAGAGGGCGCCTTCGTCTGCACGTGCCCATCAACAACTCCTGCTACTGTTCTCCATCCTAACACTGATGAACTCGTCTGGGTGGTTCCCCGTCCAGGTTGAGCTTTGGTGATAGCTAACTATATAGTGCGGTCAGCATCATATTTTCTCCTCATTTCTGCAACTTTGACAGCTCATATATTTTGTTCTGCTCTGCGTCTTTGGTGAGCTAATGCTCCAAGCTTGTGGTGTGCTCTAAAAGAGCTGTGCTAAGTGTTTTGGGTGTGGTGTAGTGCCCTTGGATTGGGGTTAATCTAGTTCCTCCTGGTGCTAGGCCAATTTGTAGACTGAATGCTTATTACATTCGTCCTGTAATGTACTCCCTGCGTTTCATATTATTTGTCATTTAGGATAAGAACTCTAGTTCCTTTTAAACTAGAATTTTTGTCTTAAACGACAAATAATATGGAAATGAGGAAGTATATCGTTCGATGCTATTGAGTTCTTCCAGACAGATATAGCCGAACTGTTGTGGTGAAAAAGTTCCTTTTGTCCTGGATTATGATGGAGTGTGTTTTTCTTGGAAGTATTCAACTGCCGTGCTTCAGCCATCCGCTCATGTTTTGGGCTGTTTCGCTATATCTGTTTGGAAGAACTCCTATCGAACTTCCTCGGTTATTACTGCAGTTTGAACTTCTCGTTCACAAACAGGGTAGGACGGCTCGAAACTGTTTTTTCTGACAATCACGTGCTTTATTGATCAATTAATCACAGCGTCAATATAAACAGGCCCTGGAATCACCATAGAAGAGGGGAAGAAGATGATATAACATCCACTATGTGACCAGTTGCCAGACAGTTAGTAAAAGAATTGTCCTAATTGAAGAAGACAAATAGGATTGTTTTCATGTCATTATTTTAGGCTTGGGCCCACCGGGCCGTTGCGGCCGAGCGTCCTACGCTAATCACCTGACACGTGCGCGCAGTCAGAGGTTGGATTTTGTACTTTGCGGCTCCCGCATGGATCAGAGAGGCGCCCCCTCCTCTCAAATTCTTTTTCAAAAACATTATAAAATTGCCCCTCACCCCATAGGCCTTCAATTTGACGTGACGGAATCGTCTCAAAGGAAAAAGACTCCGTTCATTTTAGTCCGCCTTGTATTCATCACGACTCGGTCAGGCAGCATAGCCGATACTCCCGAGACGCTGACACGCTCGAGCCAGCCAGCAAAAGAGGGAAGGCGACGGGCGATGAGGTCGCAGCTCGACGCTGCGACGTCGCCGTCGCCGCCGGCCTCCGTCCGGCGAACTCTCCACCCCGCGCCGCCTCGCGCTCTCAGGTACGCCGTCCGTCTCTCACGCCCGCTTCCTCCGTTCCACCCGCACCTTACTGCCTGCTACGCAGAGCAAACGTAGAGGCAAAAAAAAAAAGCAACGTCCGCTCTCTTGTTTCCAGGTTCCACGCCTCCCCGTGGCGGTTCGGCCTTCATCACGGCCGCCGGGTTGGAGTTCGCTGCGCTAGCCATCTCCCCGGGAAGCGAGGTTCCGTGAATTGGTTGCTCCGTCAATCTTCCGTTTCATCAATTTTAACTGCGTAGTACTCATTTGCTTAAGATTTACCATCATCAGGAATTGGTGTGTTCGCCTCGGTAACGAGGCCAGGTGATAAGGAGGTTCCTGTAAATAATGCACAAGTCCCAGCCGTTGCAGTAGCAGAGAATCCGTTGCCCTTTCCTGCGCAGGTAATTTTCCTAACGAACGACTAACTGTTGTGATAACCCAACTGTGCGGCAGTTCACATCTTAGTCTGATCTCTTACATGTTAAATAGTGTGTTAATGACTATCATGTGATCGTTGGGAGTTATTTAAACGAAATTGAACAAACAATGGAGATAGCACCTGATATTTAGGAT
Organism: Tuctoria greenei; assembly: GCA_036927565.1. NCBI lineage: Eukaryota > Viridiplantae > Streptophyta > Magnoliopsida > Poales > Poaceae > Tuctoria > Tuctoria greenei. The sequence goes on from JAYESD010000032.1 coordinate 238,030, forward strand.
ACATGCTTCAAATGTTAGGAAACTTGGATTGTTCGTGAGAGTATCTAAGTGATTCTACATGGTCTGTATAATGTACTGACAATAATAATTGACTTATTGGACAAGTAGTTGATGGCCCTATGCCCAAGTCCTGCTTAAGTGATTGACACAAAAAAGTTCTTAATTTTTGAGCTGTGCCATTTGGGGTTGACCGGATCAGATTATTGTGAATTGCAGGTTCTTCAATGATATTACTTCTATCAAATGGAATACTTCTTCGATTCCCTTTTTATAAAGCTTATTCTTTCTAGAAATGGGGATCAAGGAGCATACGAAACTAACAAAATGGTATAAGGAAATGATCATAATGCCATGGTTAATGACATGATCTTGAAAATGGCAAAAACTATATGCTTTATATTTCAAAATTGAAGGTGTTCCTTAAACATCTTCAGTTTTACTTGATCCTTAAATACCCTCCCATGGAAATTGTTTGGGTACTTCAGTTTAGATGTCAGGATTAGCCTATTATAGCTGTGTGAGTTGACGGTACCAAGGAAATTGATGAATATGCAATAAATAATAGGATGGAATGATGGATTAATACCCCTTTTTAGCCAAGTTATTTTGCAACGAATGGTCTATTTAATTCACCTTCTGTTTGTTGAGTTCGAGTCCATTACATTTTGCAGGAAAACTACAATATGACTACCATTTTAGTCATAGGAATATGTGCTCTGGGCAGATTTGTTTCTGGTCGCATGCAGTTGGTGACGAATTTGTTCCCATGGATGTCAAACATTTCATGTTTGCCGTTTGCTTGCATATCTGATCCTATCAAAAAACCTGTACCTCTCAAGCTAGATGTGACTTTTCCACCAGTGCATGATATTGGATGGAGTATTTCACGATTGTACTATCTATTCAATTCACAGCTTGAACGTAACATTGTCTTGTAAGTGCCTAGATGTCTCTACTTTGAGTCTTTGATCAGCTAGATATATATTTTTTTTTTGAACAACGAAGACAGCAGGGGAAGGCCCCTCCTGTGAGAATATTATTAAACCAGATTACAAATACAGCTGGCATGACCCTCAAGGCTTCTCCAGAGGTTGGAAAAGAGCCACATGAGGGGTTTACAACGTGGACACCAGGTTAATAATAAACGTTTTACAAGGATCTTTAAATCTATGGCTTTGAGAAACTAACAAATCACAAAAACCCTGCCTCCAACTTGAGAAGGAGGGTGTGACATGTCTGAAGATTTTCCCGTTCCGACATAGCCAGATTTGCCATGCTGCAGTAGCAAAAATTTCCATAAAACCAGGGTGGCCCCACTGACTTCTTGCTTTATCCAGGGTAGAGAAAAAAGGTCGATTATGGTCCCAGCTAATACCCAGGGCTTGCCAGCAGGAAACACTGAACGGGCATTGAAAGAATAAATGATAAGTAAATTCCTCCTGCCCAAGGTTGCATAGAACACAATTGTAGTCGCCGTTTTCAATTTGAAAGTGCTTTCTCTTGAGTAAATTCCTGGTGTTGAGTCGATCCAAACAGAGCAACCATGAGAAGATTTTGAGTTTTTTAATGATACCAGCTTTCCAAATCCAGCGAAATTGTCTTGGAGGTGTAATTTGTCTGTAAAAGGACTTGTATATGGTGGAAGATTTGAAGCTGACTGTTTGGGTTGACTGAGACCAACGGTCCTTGAGCAAGGAACTATTTCTCTGCTTAGTAATTTTAGAACGAAGGGATACAAGTTCCATCTCGGCTTCTGCAGATAAGGGTAAGTGGAAAAGCTGGGAAAGCTGTGTTTCAACACAAAACTGAGCAACTGTTATTTCCTGATTTTTGGAGAAGGAGAAAAGTCTGTTAAGAGTGTCTGCCATAATATTAGTATTATCCCATTTGTCATGCCAAAGGAGGGTGGAGTCTCCTGGTCCTAAGGAAACATTGGTATTATTCATAAATATCTTCCAATTGGACAAGACATCTCTCCACCAAAAGGATCCCTTGCATGAGATATGAGGTAGTTTATTATGGCGTGCAGCCTCTGTCCAAACCAATTGCACCCAGGGTATGTCATCTTTGTTATACGCTTTAAACAAGAATTTTTGAAGCAGAGCTGAGTTTAGTCTCGTAATGTTGATAATACCTAGGCCTCCTTTTTCTTTGGGGGTAGTGACTCTGTCCCAGGCCACCAGAGGCTGACCCCTTCCTGCTACATCCGAACCCCTCCATAAAAAAGTTCTTCTGATTTGGTCCAATCTTGTTACTGTTGTTGGTCTCAGTTTGATCGAACACATAGTGTATATGGGTGTGGAAGAGAGAATCGAATTGGCCAAAGAACATCTTCCAGCCAGAGATAACCAAGTGGCACATGCTGACATCTTCCTTTCCATGTTTATGAGTAACCTGTCAAAGTCCTTGATTTTGGGTCTTACCGGGGTCATGGGCAACCCCAAGTAAGTGAAGGGGAATGAACCCACTTGACAGCCCAATGTCCCTGCCAGAATCGAAGCCACTTCTTCCGATATATTAATAGGAACTAAAAAAGACTTAGCGTAATTAACTTTTAGCCCAGTTGCCTCCCCAAAAGAGTATAGCATGGATTTGATGAAAAATATTTCCCTCTGAGATGCCTGAAGAATAAGCAGTGTATCATCGGCGTACTGGACACACGGGAAGTCGGAGGACCCCGTGCCATGGAGAGGTAAGGAGAGGAGTCCAACCATCGATGCCCAATTACACATATATTGCAGAACTTCGGCTGCTAGCACAAACAATAAGGGAGACAGAGGATCTCCCTGACGTACACCCCTTTTACAGTGAAAGGGTTTACCTGGAGTGCCATTAAGCAGGACCGATGAAGTTGCCGTGGTGAGGATATCCTTACACCAACGAATCCATTTATCAGGAAACCGTAACCTTTTCATCGTGAGTAGAATCGAGTCATGTTCCATTGTATCAAATGCCTTTTCAAAATCCAACTTCAGGACAACCAGACCCTGTTTTGAGGTCTTACAGCGATGAATATACTCATAGGACCAAGCTAAACAGTCTTGAATCGATCTTGTTTTAATAAATCCATACTGATTCCTATGTATAAGTGGAATGATACACTGTTGAAGTCTTTTGGACATAAGCTTGGTGATTATTTTAACAATCGTGTTGAGTAAGGATATAGGTCTGTAATCTTTTAACCTTGTCGGTGAATGGATTTTGGGGATCAAAGTGATCAAAGAGCTGTTTGCTGGACCTATACTGATTTTTTCCTGAAAGAAGTCTTCACATACCTGGATGACATCCGTCCTAATGATTTGCCAACATCGCTTATAGAAAATATTGCTGAATCCGTCTGGGCCCGGAGCTTTGTCATTCGGCAATTGCTTGATTGTTTCTTCAATTTCCGAGACCGTGAAGGGTTCTGCAAGGTGATCAAGATTGGGCAGATTCCCTGGCAGTTCATCTAGTGTGGGCCAAACATTGACCGAGTTAGCTCTCCCTAGGCGATCTTTGAAGGAAGTCCATATGTAGGCCTCTTTTTCCACATGTTGCGTAAGATCCCTGCCATCCTCAGTTGATATCATAGTTATGTAGTTCTGCCTGTATCTTTCTGTAGCCGCTGAGTGAAAAAATTTTGTAGGTTCATCTCCAAATTTTGTCCACCGAATAGTATATCTTTGCCTCCAGAAATCATTTTGCTCTGTGAGAATGTTTGATATGTGTGTTTTAATTAGTGTCCTTAACAGGCTTTCTTGCCAGAATAATGGCCTCCCTTCCTCTAATTTGTCTAGAATCAATAACACCGAGTTAGACTGAGAAAGCATGGAGAGCCATCTGTTTTTACCTTTGCTCCACTTTTTGAGCCGATGTCGTAGGTTTTTGAGTTTGGCATTCAGTTTTTTGACACTATCCTTCCCCCTGAGGGCTCTGGTGTCTTGCTGCCAGACCGATCTAGTGACATCCATGAAATCACTATGCCGTAGCCAGTGAGACTCAAATCTGAATATACCGGCCTTAGGTATTTTTGTTGCTATTTGCACTACACATGGCACATGATCAGAAGTTATTTGAGCCAGGGGAGTAAGAAACGTATTTGGAAAGACCTCGAACCAATGTAAAGACGTAAAGCACCAATCTAATTGTTCCAAGAGTGGTACTTCCTGCATATTGCTCCATGTAAATTTTCGCCCCTTTAAAGGAATCTCAACTAGACTCTTAGAATTGATCCAGCTGTTGAAAAACATCATATCCCCAATGTTGGCACCTTGCCTGTTTCTGTCCTCATGAGATCTGTAAAAATTGAAATCGCCCACTAATAGCCAAAGTTCCTCATCCATTATTGATAACCCATTCAACCATGACATAAAGTCCAGCCTAGCCTGTCCCGCACACGGTCCATATACTGAGGTTAATTTCCATCGTATGTTGTCTAAACGTGAGCTGAACTGAATAGTAATCGCAAATGATGATGAATGCAAAGTTACACCTTCCAACAAATTGCCATTCCATCCTACCAAAATACCACCCGAGGCACCACAGGAAGGAACCCAAGCAAACTTCTCATATCTTTTAGGTGCAATCTTTCGGATGAATGAAGAGTCAACATGTTCTTTTTTAGTTTCTTGCAGGCAGTATATCTGGCATGCACTCTCCTCAATTTTTGCCCTAACCGCCCTTTGTTTCAAAGGATCATTAATGCCTCTAATGTTCCAATTCAGTATGTTCAATTGTCTGTTTTGTACTGACATTTATAAGGATGCGCAAAAAGGATTAAAATAAGTTGCCCTCTGCACAACAGAGGCAAACAGAAATAATATTGCCAAAAGATATAAATAGAGAGCCAGATATCAACTTCACTGTTCACAGTCATGGGTCCAGGATAGCCATTGTTAAGAAACACTACATCCCAACACGGGCAGAGAGCAAGCCAAAGAAACAAAGTTGCGCTAAACAAGATAACAGTTCTGAAAGAACTACCAAAATTGTCCCTAGAACACGAGCAGGGACCAACCCACCATGGGTCATACCACCTAACCTGTCCTGGAATGATCTTCATGGTTCAGGGATCTGAGATAACAGTGTCTCATGTGCCTCCACAGGAGGGACACCACAAGTTATTGCCACATCAACCAACTCCTCAGCAGGGATCTCTGGATAAGGGGAGCTCCTGGTTTGCAGATCTTCGATGGAAGGAAACTTGACTGGGCCATCAAACCTTTGTTCCTCTGATGCCACCTCTAGTTCCATTGGTTCAGTGAACCTGACCGCCTTCTTCTTCTTGCGTTCATTGAGCTGCTTGCAACCATCTGAAGTCTGCTTCTGACCAGCGCACTTGGCCTCAATACGAGAGCTGCGACGTGGTTTTTTCAATGAGTCCTGCTGTGTCCTCTTGAACTTCCTAGTATAGACAACCCCATAACGCTGATCTTGCTTAATCTTAGGCTTCTTCAGAGGGGATTTTTGTTTCACCACCGCCTCTGCTTCCATGAACCCTTCCTGGGGGGTACCGGAATCCTCCATCTCTTCCAATGTTAGCTTGTACTGAGTCGGTTTTGCCATCATACTAGAGCTAGCCTCACCACCAGTTACCATGACTGAGAGAGAAGAGCCATTCCTGTTATACAGTGGTGGGGAGGAAGTCCACCAGGCTCCTGATAGCTGAGGGAATGCAGTCGCCAGTAATTGCCGAAAGCCTTCAGAGTCAAAACTGGCAATCCAGTCTGGTTGCTTTGTTACATCTTCAGGCTCAAAGAAGCTGAGAGGACTGTGCTGGATGGAGTAGGTTCTTTCTTTCCTAGCGTCCGATAATGTTGTAGAGGAACTTGCAGGGGGGCCATTTGACCCCATCTCTTCTTCCGGCAGGATCTGTTGCTCAGGTTGATTGTGCGGGTGCTGTGGCCATGGTGCCCATCCCATGTGGACATTTCCGTTTCCCACCTGACCTTGCTCATGTACAGCATCCTCCCAAGCCGGGTGAGCTTCCTGGTTCTCCTGGGCCCAGTGGTGCCACTGATCGACAGGTTCTTGGGCCACTTGACCAGGCATGGGGTGCGGATTGCCATTGTCGGGAATCTCCTCCTCTAGATTGGCCACCTCATCTGGATGATGGAAATCCAGGACCACCACCGGGCAGGACCACGAGACAGCCCTACCGTCTTTCGAGCCGTGCCTAAACACCAAGCTCCTTGGCACCGAATTCGCCCCATGATGTAGACATTTGATCAGGACATAACCCAAGGCCAAAGGATTAGTATGCCAGTAAATCAGTTTTCCAAACGAAGAGATTGCAATATCAATGATTTCCATGGATTGATAGTCTAAGGGAAAATCAAGAATAAGTATCCAACCGACTGCTGAGAAATCCCTTTCCCGCCTATTAATGCCATGATCGTGCTTGACAAAACGGACATGTATATCAGCAATAGCTACTGGATTGTTATGGAGCAACACGTCCCTTTGCAGGCTGCAGTCTAAGCCGATAAGAGCAATGCCCAGTGAGGTCAGGCTTGTAGAACGTACCGTGAGACGGAGAACCTCCTCTAAATGCTGAACAATTTGAGGTATGAAACCCGCATATGCATTCTCATCAAGGATATGATCAAGATCCTCAGCAATAACAAACTGCTCATGGTTCATCACCGGTTCACCTGGGAGATGCACTGTGGCTCTGGAGATTCGGTGCTCGCCACCATTCACAATCTGGAATGCTTCATCCGGGAGGAACCTCTGAGGATCCACCGGGAAGTTCGCCATTTGCAAGCTTAGTGAAGAACGATGGTGAGCGAGTGGGAGGGATTGAGTATCAGCTGGCGAGGAGTGCGATGGAGGAGAAGACGATGTGACAGGTTGTTTAATAACCGCACTCGTAACTCTGGGAGAGTCCTCCTCGCCCTGTTCACTGTCTTTATACCTGTTGTTCTGCCTAGAATCCAACTGAACAGTGAGGCCTGTGGTAGAGGTGGGACGTTTGATCTTCCAGAATGTACGCTTTTTTCTCTGAAAACAAATAGTAGACTTATGTCCGTATTTATGACAAACCCAACAGCGTATCTGAGAGCGACAGTCTCTAATGTGGTGATTCGGGCTCAAGCAACGAGAGCAGCCAAAACCCCTTCGCCTTCTCTGAACCTCAGATACACCATTCAATACCAAATCTTTCCTCAGGTGAGAATTAACCCCCATGTCATCATGCCTCTCCTTGGGAACCCACGACATCTTATGCTCAATATTACTGCAAGATTTGGCCGGAATCTTCTTCCCTCCCAAAGGATTAATTTTCAACGACTCAACAGTAACCTTCCTCAGTGACTTTTCTGACAAAGTCCGATTCTCCAAATAGCGATGGTGGAATGAAGGAAGAGGAGTGGCCCATTTCAAATTGCTCAAAAAAAGGTTCTTTTGACCCTTTTTTGAAAGGGAGTTACAGGGCGGTGCAGTTTCCTGATGGTGATGCTGCATACCCAGAGAACTTCTAATGGAAGAGAAGGCCTGGGAGGCTTTGATCGAGTTTCCTGCAAAGTTAAGAGTAGAATGATCCACAGGACGAGAGTGTAAGGCAGGCATACCTGGCCGAAGTTGAATCCTACTATGATCAGGGGACCCAAGCTTTAGAGGAGTCTTGCTACGACGGCGAGAAACAATTTGCCACGATTTCATTTCCTCTTGCTCCCAGCGTTTTAACTCAGAACGCCAATCAGCACCACCATCTCGCCACAGATGAAATGATACATCAAAATGTTCGGTTGAAATCATCCCCAAAGCACAAACCCGAAATCCAACCTCTTTAGAGGCCACTGAGAAACGAAAATGTCTATCGCTTTCCAGACGAACATGAAATCCAAGAGGAGATCCTCCCAAGATGGAATGAAGAACCCACCCAACCGACCAATCTGTAAGTCTGAAGGAAAAGCGACGGAACACTGCTAGCAGGAAGAATGAACCAGTCGGAGAATGTGAAGGATGACAAACCGGGGTTTTGAATCTAGAGAATATCTCAGTTTCAAAAGCTTGCCCCTGAAGAAAATTCCAACTGTGGAGATTCGAAGGAAGGCCATCCATGATCTTCAATAGAACTACTCGCAGGCGGTCACCGGGACCAGATTGATCACCGGCAAGACGATGATGATCACCAAGTCCGGAGAGATATCCTACGAAACGAAGCGCCGGTGAAGGAGTTACCCGCCGGGACCAGAGTGATCGCCGATGTGGGGGGGGGGGGGGGGGGGGTTGATGGCCGCCGGGACCGGAGTGTTCACCGGCGCTATGTGGCCGCCGGGGCCGGAGTGGCCACCGGCGCAGGCTCTCGCTCTCGCTCTCTACCTCAGCTTCGATACCACTAGATATATATTTTGGTAATGTCATGCTTATTTTGTTCTCGGCCTGTCACTTTTCTGCAACCAAAAGCTCATCATCTGCTTCATTAGACCTAATAACTGAATGTGCTAAATTAACTTTTTTCTTTTCTTGATAATTTTTGTAGGTCAATTATTACTTTGCTCGTCACCTGTTTTTCCTTTGTTGTTGTTGGTGGATTTCTATTTCATAAGTTCAGGTTTGTTTATTTTTCTTCTAGATTAAATGTATTTTATTATTTGAGTGTGTTCTATATCGTCATCAGTCACACTGAAATACAAATGTGATGGAATATCATGTCTTCTAATTAATTCAGGAAGAAGGAACAGTCTTTAGAAGATTGTTTTTGGGAAGCTTGGGCATGTCTCTGCTCATCATCTACTCATCTAAGAGTAAGTAGGGACTAGAGAGAGTATTCCCAGCTTCTACGGCTGTTTAAATTTTTTGTATTTCAGCAGATTGATTACACATTTCCAAGGATTTACCTGCTACAATCTTTTTAATCATTTTTTTAACAGCAAAAGACACGTGTTGAGCGTGTTATTGGCTTCATTCTTGCTATCTGGGGTATATTATTTTATTCTCGTTTGTTAAGTGCAATGACGGAACAATTCAGGGTGAGTTATTGTTTGGAAACACTGAATCTGAAATGAGAACTGAACTTGTATGTTATTGTAGTCTCTTAACAAATAGTTATCTGGTTCACAGATCCATATGCATAAGGTAAGGGAAGGAGCACAGGTGCAAGTCATTGAGGATGACCATATCATAATTTGTGGAGTCAATAGTCATCTGATGTCCGTATTAAACCAACTGAATAAGTTCCATGAGTCAGCGATTCGCTTAGGTTCTGCTACGTCCAGGTAACTGAAGGGTTAACGGATACTTAAATCTCGAATAAGTTAAAGTATATCTACATATTCTAACATAGCTTTCGTTCAAAATTGTAAGGAAGCAGAGAATCCTTCTTATGTCAGATCTTCCAAGGAAGAATTTGGAAAAGCTTGGAGATAGCATGTCCAAAGAATTCAACCATATTGATGTCTTTGCCAAGAGGTAAGAGAGTTTACTTGCTGTATTTTGCTTCTCCTATCACATGCATCTTGCATCAATCCTTCTATCTTTGCAATTATTATTTTGTCTGATATTTGAATACTTGTCATGACTCCATTCTTTTACTCGCAGCTGTAGCCTTAGCTTGACAAAGTCATTCGAAAGAGCAGCAGCAAACAAAGCCAAGTCTATAATCATTTTGCCAGCAAAGAATGAACGGTATTTATGTACTATAAAGGCATAAACCTTTTTAATTTACTGAAGTTAGCATCAACCAGAGGAACAATTCCATCATGCACCAGCAGCTTCAATTTGTATGTGACCCAAGCACATGGCCCTCCTGTGGCACCTTAATGGCATTACTGCCTGTGGTGCCTTGATGGTCTTACCACAGCGTGCCATATTTCCTTCCATAGAGTGAGGCCTTGGTGCTGCCTCTGCTGGAGAATAAATGAATTATGATGTGGGCGGCTGCCATACATTTACCTTGGCTTGCTGCAAGAGTTTGCTGCCCCTCCAAGATTCCAGATTCCTTCATACCTTCTTTTTTCTTCATCTCCTCACCCTACTCTCCTTTCTATCGTCCCCTCCCTTTCCTTCCCCCTATCCCGTGTGTCAATCAGCCACCTAGGCATCCTGCTACTTGTCTATCATCTCCATAGGGAACTAGCGATGGTGGTGCACTGCAGGTATCAAACTCATGCCAAATAGGATAGCGATGCTGAAAAGGCATTGGGTAATTTTAGATCGGAAACTAGTAACTTCTTCTTTGGGAGTTTTTGAACTGGATAATTGATTTTTGTGCAACCTGTCATGTTTTAATCTCCGTGGGCTTCTTTTGCAGCTCTCTTTACACCCGCTCTCGATGGGCAACAAATCATAGATAAAAAAAATCCACATCATCATTGTTTATTAATTTGCACCATCAGATGGTGTGCACCAAGTCCAGTTGGCAGTTGCCCACTTAATTTCGCATCATTTATATGAAACCCATCTTGATGAAACCTTGTCAGATATGAAGTGGATACAGACGCATTTCTCTCTTTGTTGGCGCTGCAACCACTTAGACAAATTGCATCTGTTCCAATCATTGTTGAGGTATATACATGTTCCGCCATCTATACTGTCAATTTATCAACATTAGGCCTTATGCATGCTTGTTGTATTAATGTAGGCTTCTAACTCAACCACCTGCGAACTTCTGAAATCAATAACAGGCTTACATGTGCAGCCGGTGGAGATGGTTTCTTCTAAATTGTTTGTGCAGTGCTCTCGGCAAAAGAGCCTTCTTAAAATCTACAAGCATTTGCTTAATTATCGCAGTATTGCTCTTATCTTGTTGATATATATTTGCGAATACGTTTGAGCTCTTACCTATTATACAGATTATTCAGGCATGCTGTGCTATTTTTTATCATTCAGTTTTTATCCTACAGCGTAGCTCAGAATATGATGAAAACAAGTTTGTAGTGGTTGTACATAAACTGCTATTTTCTTTCTTTCTGGCCATGCTGCTTTCTTTTACAAAACCTTTTCCTTTTTGGCGGCAATTTCTATTCAGAGCCATGGGGCTATCTTGCTTAGTTTGTCATTGTCCAGAAACTCTGAAATCACTACCTCACTTATGGATTGTTGGACCATACTGAGTTTTGATGTCAATGTTAGCGCAACAGCCAATCTGTTATCTGCAAACTGTTCTTATACGATATGTTTTTACAGTTTTAGCTTGATTCCGTTTTTAAGCATGTGTCCTTCATGATCTAGCGGTATCCTAGTTATTTTGGGGAGTTTTGGAGTGCTAGATGGAGGGCCCAACTTGATTATGTTACTTAAGCTGTTTTATCCTGTAGAAAACATCTTCAGCCTTTTCAGCGTCCCTGAATTAAGCGGCATGAAGTATATGGATGTGAGACGACAAATCCATGATGTAAGTCTTTCCAATAAGTGAATGACAAAATTCTATGTCTTTTGCGTCACTTCTCTGTTATTATCTTCCCCTTTATGCTCATGGTCAGGCAGTTGTTTGCGGCATCTTTCGATCTGGAAAGATTCACTTTCACCCAAGTGACGATGACTTGCTGAAAGAAACCGACAAGGTATATCTGGATTCTTGTTGTCATATTATGGGTAGCTAATAGAAAATTGTTTCCCTATGAATAGGATACGAGGAGAGCAATGACTGTAACCAGTAATCCTGAGCCCCTCACCAAAATGGGTTAAAAGACACTTAATCAAGGATCAATGTGGTTGTGAATACAATTTTTTTTAAGTAATCGGTGAAGTTCTTCCGTTATGTTTTTTTTTTCTTAGGAACCATTTCTGAATAAAAAATGAATCTCGTATTACTGTTAGCTATTTTTGACTGTTGTTATGGGTACCATGCCGACCCACAACAGCCAGCTACTACCCATAGCAACTGTATAGTTTAGTTATGAGTTTTGTGTGTCAACAGTTAAATGTGCTTGGTGTTGGTTAGCATAGTCAAGCGTGTGTATATGTATGTTGTGGTTATCTAGTTAGCTGAACTAATCATGCGTTTGAGAGAAGCTGAACTAGTCAAGTTACTTGAGCCTTTACTGTTTGGTGTGGATGAATAACATGAGCTATGAATGCACCTCAACATGCATAAGAGATCTTAGTGGGTTAACTCATGTAGTGTGCATGCATGGTACCTAAGTTAACAACAACAACAACAAATGTTCTAAACTTCTAATTTATTTGTTATATATATATACAAACTAGTAAACTTATAATGTTATGAGAGTCTCTGTAATGACAAAATTATTGACACATTATTTGTCAACCAATCTCTAGAATTTTAAGTTTGATAACACTTACACAGTACATTAAATAGAATAGAAAAGGAACAGTGTCAGTAACTTTTCTAGCTGATCACATGATGCACTCTTGAATTTAATACACAGCTGCTTCTTATTACTCCTGCTCGTGGTAGGAGAAAACCACACTATAGAATTTTAAGTCTACCAGAAGGAACACAAACTCCAAACCATTCCTCAGAGTCAAGAGAGACCCAAAGACTGTCTACAACAGCTATTGAGCTGAAGGAAGCACGGCTGAAGAACATTATGAAGCGCCCCTCAAAGTCTCTCTCTAAGGTAAAATGTGATCTAGCTTCTAGCGATGTGTGTGTGTGTGTGTGTGGATTTTTCCATTTGAAATTACTGGGTTCATCCGTGGTTAATATTTTGCAGAGCAGTGATTATATGCTGGGACCAAGGGAATATGTGCTTATTGTTGGTTGGCGGCCAAAAGTTACTGATATGATACGAGAATATGACAATTACCTTGGACCTGGTAGTGTGGTGGTACGTATTATCACAATCAATCATGGAAATAAGATGTGGTATACACATTTTACTGTAGCAAAGAAAATAATGACACTTTCCCTTTTGAACATTAGGGTGGAACTTGACTAACAAATTCACTTCATTTGTAGGAAATATTATCAGAAATCCCTATTAAAGACCGGAGCAGTACTGTCAACCCCCTTTTGCAGAGCCAACTTAAAAATATTAAAGTTTCTCATCGGGTATCTCCGTGTCCCTAACTGAATGTACTTGTACAGACACCAAATAATTCTGGTCTCATTCTTGTTCTTCTTTTTGTGTGAAACTTACGACTGCAGGTTGGGTGTCCTTTGAACTATGATACATTGAAAGAAGCAATAATTAATATTGGAAAATCTGCCAAGTCTGACAAAAAGGTTCCACTTTCGATTGCTGTGATATCTGACACAGATTGGCTCATTGAAGGTATAGATGACATGTCAGTAAGACTTATAATGTTCCAATAATATTTATACAAGGACATTGTTCGCTTTGTCTTGCTAGAGTCTTGTTTCCACCCTAAACATCAATGACTTTCATTTACATCAAACACCCACCAAATAAAATTTTGGGCATAAGTTGCCCTTGCATTGATATATGGTGGATGCCGGATGGAAAGGAAATTGTATTGAAGTTTGGGGTGAAAAGTTAAGATCCAGTAAGTTTCACATGTAATTCTGTATTATTTCCTCAGATACTGCACAGGCCGATAAACAGCTGGCATATGCCCTTCTTCTCGCTGAAAACATTTGCGACAAACATGGCATTGAGGTCCGTTTTTATCACAACTAGAAAAATAATAATGTCTAAAATGCCCTAAATGAATATTCGTGTTCTTATCAAGTATCTGCAGTGCTTTGATTTTGTGGCATGCCCATATACTTTTGCTGTCTAGAAAGGCTAAGTTTACAGTTTAGAATCAGCAGTGTCATTACTTAATAAAATAACAATGTTTTTGTGATGCTATTTAATCTGTATAGTATGCTATACTGATAACAGGATTCCAATTTAATCTTGTGCCAGTTCAACTAGTCATCTGGTTTTCATACAAACAACCTATGCTAAAATAAGCACCAATTTGTTTAAATTATCATATTTTTACTTGCATGTGTTCTTCAGGTTGAGAACCTTGTATCAGAAATTTCTGACACGACACTGGGAAAGCAAGTAAGTATTTTCGTCAATGACTTGGATCAAAATTATTGATCCGGAAGGGAAGTTTTTTACGATTGCACTTTACACAGATATCTAGAATAAGACCGGCCCTTTCATTTATTGGGGCAGAGGAAGTGATGAGCCTTGTGACAGCACAAGGTTGGTCATCTTGTCTAATTTATATTTCTTTGAAATTCCCTATCTCATAATAAAATTGAAATATAGTTGCGGAAAGTAGTGAGCTGAATGAAGTGTGGAAGGATATTCTGAATGCTGAAGGTGATGAGATCTATATTAAGGTGATATGACAATTGGTGTTTCTAACACATTCCAGCTTGGTTCTGATCAACTGTTTGTTAAAACATCTACCTGGTGCATGTGCTCCATTTTAGGAAATTGGACTTTACAAAAAGGAGGGAGAGAAAATATCATTTGCAGAGCTTTCTGAAAGGGCAATTTTGCGTCGTGAAGTTGCGATTGGTTATGTCAAGGATCACAAGCAGGTGACAAATTCTCTTTGTTCGATGTTTGTTTTTTTGTACATGGAAATGATGTTCTCGTAGCACAGGAGGTTTCTAGATTCTAGATACCTGATTCTATGTAGCATCAGGCTCTTTTAATTTTTTTTTGAAACTAATGTTCATGATTTCCATTTTACTAATACTGAATCAATTCATGTCGTATTACTATTGCAGCATATTAATCCAGTCAACAAGTTGGATCTACTCTCTCTTGAAATGACAGATTCGCTCATCGTGATATCTGAGTTTGAGGGCGAACAGCCAATCGTGACAGATAAATGTCCGCATAAATCTTCAGCTTGATGTCCTACTCCCTGCGGTTTAAAAAAGAATATCATTTTGGACAAGATAACTAATATCAAGGAGTGATTAAGTTTACCACAGTTTGCCATTTTTGCCCATAATAAATACAATAAGTATTGTTGGCTGATTGGTGACACACAATATCCTAGGTCCAAGATGTAAATAGCGCGTGCAACAAAGCAAACCATATAGGGACATATTCGACCAAAATACATTGGAAAATGAAAAATGACATTCTTTAGGAAACTTTGGACGGAAGGCTAAAACGATATTGTTTTTGGAATTGGAGGGAGTACTATATTTTACAGCTATTTCTACTATGAGAGATATCTCATCATTCATCAGTGATATTACCAAAGTTAATTTACTCGAACAAAATTTGCCCCTGTAGAGAACTTTGTTACGTCGATTTTTTGTCTCCTGCCCAAATGCAGAATCTTCATTGTTTATATGTAAACATAGTTTAGTTCACATAGTCAACTTGTATGATGAGCAAGTAGGAATAAACAAAGGTGAAAGGAAAGTTGATTGATTATTTAAGTTGCTGTCCCTTTCTGACTAATAAATAAAAATGTGTAATATATATTTCTTTAGGGAATTAGATATAATCAGTTGGGTGTGCTGTCACTGTTTGTGGTGGAGAATTTCTTCTCCTGCATCAACACAGGAACATTTTCTTCAGCTTTAGCTTCATCCATGGACCATAGTACATATTTCAATAGCTTTGGTGTTGTGAGATCAATCTTCTCCTGAGCAATCAAGAGGTAAGCAAAACATTTCTGCTCTTTCGATTGCCATATTTCTTACCTCTACGCTATGGTTGTCTTGCACTTTGACATCCATATATGCAGGTCGTAGTACAAAGATGAGAAAAGATGGCACATCCAGAAGATGAAAGCGATGAAAGTTCAGATTTGATGACACCTCTGTATTACGAGGTGCCACTGGTTGCTCCATATGAAAATGACATCATCCGCATCCCTGAAGAAATTCGGTTGTGTGACCTAGAGGCTTATGAGCCCAAAGCTCTCTGCATTGGTCCCTATTTCCATTCACTGAGGTATTCCCCAAACTTCAGGCGAATGGAACAACACAAGCGCTGGTGTGTCAACAGATTGCTGCAGCGAAGCAAGCACAGCCTTGAACTATTGGTTCAGGAATTCCTGGTTAGACTGACACAGGCGATTAACAAAAGACCGTTTGGGCAGCTCTATGCAGGGCCTGTTTCTTTGACAGATGAGGAGATCGGTCTGATGCTTCTGTTTGATGGATGTTTTATTGTCCACTTTTTGCTGAGGCACGATCCGAGGAGGGGCGCGGAGTATGAGTACTGGGCAAAGCTGGATGCTGGATATCTGGATGAGGAATATGAAACTCTTCAATGGGAGAGGCCCTGGGAGTGGGGCTTAGTTGCCATGGACATGCTCCTAATGGAAAACCAGATACCTTACATTGCTGTCAGGATCTTGTTTGACATTCTGAAGACAGAGCATGACAAGGCTGTTGACCTCACGGCATGCGCGCGGAACATGTTAAAGATGTATCTTCCAGCTGGAATGCGCACCCCGACAAGCCCAATCCACTGCAGGGATGTGCGCTGCCTCCTGCACTTACTTTACCGGTCCCTCCTTCCAAGTCCAAAGCTAGACAACAGACTGATGGAGCCACCGCCTAATCCACCTACATCTGGCATGGATTCCGCGAAGAAGCTTGAGACTGATGGCATCAGAATCAGCCGGAGGCGGCGATGGTGGCCCATGAGTCATTTCCAGGGGTCATTCAGCTTCCTAGGCATCATTTTCAGCCATGGCACAGTAAAAATTCCTCAACTTGAGATTAGTGACACGAGCATTCAGTTGCTACAGAACCTCATTGCTTTCGAGAAGTGCTACTATGGCATTACGTCCCATGTGGCAAACTATGTTGCCTTCATGGATGCCCTGAATGCCGATCACCAGGACACGGAAATGTTGCGAAAGCAGCAGATTCTTGATATTCAGCTGGGTACGGTACAACCTAAACTCTCCTTCAGAAAACTGTTGAATCAGGATGTGTATCCATCGCAAGAGAGTTACCTCAGCAAGCTTATGCTAGATGTGGTCTTGCACAAGGAGGCAAAGACCAACGGGAAGAACATGCCCATCACGATGCCAGGCGCCCTGCTATTTGCAAATGTGATTTTGGTTCTAGTGACATATGTACTGCAAGGTTTGTACAGGTACATGACTTCTGGATAACAGGGAAGTGACCCAAGATTTTCACTTGTGCTGCTGCAGAGTTCATTTTTGTTGTTGTAGGAACATCTCCAATAACTCCCGAAAAAAAGAACTCCCAATAACCTGGTTTTGGGAGTTCCCAAAAAATATTGGGAGAAAAGAAACTTTGCTCCTCCAACAGTTCCTACTATATTGTTTCTAAAATGTTTGAAATCTAGCGACATCAGCTTTTTGGTTGGCCCTTGTGTTTTGAAAGATTGGAAGTGCGTATCTGGTGAACAACCCGGAGGCTTCGTTTGCGTGTTTGGACCCCTTATTTTTCTTGAACAAAACCAGCAAAAGTTTTGCTGCCTTATAGAAACGTTTCCCCCTTGTTTCTTTTTATTTGCGAAGAATATGAACACACCCTTACTGGTTACCACTCATGTATGCTGTATGCCTTTCTTGTGAAGGTCTGGCTCGAGGCAAAAGAGAACCTGATTCGATACTGTGCTCTGTTTAACCAATCAGTTGTATTCTGAAAATACGCCTTCAGCAATTGTTTCCTGGAATATAAGGTGCAACTGAAAGAGAACAGGACAGCTCTGGTAACTAAATGTTAAATCTAATCGTTTATTACTACTCGCTCCATTTTAAATTACTTGTCACACTAGAAAGTGATGCACTAAAGAGTGACAAGAAATTTGGAATGAAGGAAGTATTTGCTAAGTAAATTCTACTGCGAACATCTCGGAAAGCGGCCCTGAACGTCGCCTTCAACTACGCATGGGAATACGTCTCACAAGAACATTTGCGTAAAACAAATCCTCCATACAAAAGTACGCATCCAAGGCACGAAGCGAGCGTAAAGCGTAGCATCCTCTCCACATATCACCCGAATCATCTATCTCGCCCCCTCCGCTTCCTCCCCTTCCCCTCCCCACACTCTCGAACGCGACGGCGCTGCCGCTCAGCGGCGAGGTCAGCGAATCATGGCAGCGCACGCGACCCTCCCCTTCTCGTGCTCCTCCAAGCTCCAAACCCTAACCCGCACTCTCTCCCCGCACGCTCCACTCCACCTCCGCCGCAGCTTCCTCCGCCTCCCATCCCCCGCCGCCTTTCCGAGGTTCTCCCGCGCTCCTCGCCCCTCTTGCCGCCACGTCTCGGCTTCCGCGGAAGCCTCCAACGGCGCCTCCGCGGAAGGGGAGTACGACTTCGACCTCTTCACCATCGGCGCCGGCAGCGGCGGCGTGCGGGCGTCGCGGTTCGCCTCCACGCTCCACGGCGCCCGCGTCGCCGTCTGCGAGATGCCCTTCGCCACTATCGCCTCGGACAAGCAAGGCGGCCTCGGTGGCACGTAAGATGACGCGTCTCCTGTTCATGTAATCCGTGTTAATTTTGCTTGGTTCGATCATGTCACTGCGACAAGATTTGCTTCGGTTTCGTATCTGCCATTTGGACGGTAGAGATGAATTTCTCGTGCATTGGAATACCTTTTTATCGGAGGGTGATAAGTAGGAAACTGCTGCACGATCATTTCGTCCCTTTTGGTTGATATTTCTGTTTCTCGAAGAATACTTTTGCTGTACTTTAGCCATGTTTGCTTGATTGTGTACGTGGAGTCGTGGACTGATAAGATTCTATGTCCTTACATACCAAAATGTCATGCTATTCTCTGCATTTATCTGTCATATGATTTTTGTATGCACATTGTTTAGTATCCGACTTGTTGTCAGCTGCTAAGATATGATTGTATGTGACTACTATGACTGCTAGAATCACTTTTGCTATCTACTTCATAGTTAGTGGGGAAATTCGTTAGAATGTACAAGTATGATACAATGACTCGCTAGCATGAGTTGCATAACATTTTGGTCTATGCTACAGTAACGTGACCTCTTTCAGCATTGCTCAGACATTTGCAATTTGAGAATTTCGAATATTAGAATTACATAGTAGTTGTGAAGCTGAAGCGTGCACTCAGCTCTATGTTTGTCCTTAACATATGTAAAGTTGTTGTCACTTTACCGTCAGAAAGGCATGCATGAACTTCACTATTTTTGTGTCATAAATGTGTTCATTGTTAGGACTGAAAGCCTTTGTTGTTGTTGTTTTGTTACAGATGTGTGCTTCGTGGGTGTGTTCCAAAGAAATTGTTAGTGTATGGATCCAAGTACTCTCACGAGTTTGAAGAGTCTCGTGGCTTTGGATGGACGTACCAGACTGATCCGAAGCACGACTGGAGCACACTCATAGCCAACAAAAATATAGAGCTGCAGCGCCTAGTTGGTATTTACAAGAATATAATAAACAATGCTGGAGTCACTCTAATTGAAGGCCGTGGAAAGGTTGGGTCATGTTTTTATATCAGGTTATAGTTTGGATTAGACTTTTGTTTCTGAAATGAATACTGTATAGGAGTGTGCAGCTGCTGATGTATCCCAGCTCCCCTTGTATGAACAGATACTTGATCCTCATACCGTTAGTGTGGATGGTAAACTCTACACTGCCAAGAACATACTAGTTGCTGTGGGTGGTCGACCATCGATACCAAATATACCTGGTATAGAGCATGTTATAGATTCTGATGCTGCATTGGACTTGCCTTCAAAGCCTGAGAAAATTGCAATAGTTGGAGGCGGGTATATTGCTTTGGAGTTTGCTGGTATTTTTAATGGCCTGAAAAGTGATGTCCATGTGTTTATTCGGCAGAAGAATGTTCTAAGAGGGTTTGATGAACAGGTGAGCATATTTTAAGAGATAGATTGCATTCACACAATCAATCAATTGCTTTGCACTTCTAAACTATTTTTTCTTTGGTTTGGGATTCGCAGGTTAGAGATTTCATTGCTGAACAGATGTCTTTAAGGGGCATCACGTTTCATACTGAACAGACTCCTCAAGCTATAACTAAATCTAATGATGGTTTGCTATCTTTGAAAACCAATAAAGAGACTATTGGTGGGTTCTCTCATGTAATGTTTGCAACAGGTCGCAGACCAAATACAAAGGTAATATCACAGTACACCTGCATTTTCATTTCGTTAGCTCTACTTGATATGTTCATTCTAATTCCTTACATAGTCGCTACCCTTATAGAACCTTGGACTGGAAGAGGTTGGGGTCAAAATGGACAAAAATGGTGCAATTGTGGTAGGTAAAACAGTACATGCCGTCAGATTTATGTTTTATTGTTTGTTGCTATGTAATCTTTGGAGCTTTTGCAACAATATTGTGTTAGGTTGATGAGTATTCTCGAACCTCAGTTGACTCAATTTGGGCTGTGGGAGATGTTACCAATCGGATCAACCTGACCCCTATTGCACTAATGGAGGGTGGGGCATTTGTGAAAACTGTATTTGGCAATGAACCTACCAAACCAGACTACAGGTATGCATCTTTGTCATATAATCCGGGATTTTGATTACCACATGTTTGTTCTAACGCTAAATTTTACTTGATCATTTGATTCTGAATGAGTCCCTCTGGGTGCACTTTACTGGAGAGTTATCATGGACATTTTCTTTGTCAATCTTTTTGCAATCTTCATGTATCCTATATTTTAGTATCTCCGGGGGTGTCATTTTTCATTCTTGGTCCCTGATAAACTACAAGTAATTTTGTGTTAGAATTCCTTATGCCAATGACCTCATTTAGTTTACATGTCTAACCAGACAAAATTTCTTAAAATTGTCTTTGTATTCAAGGAATCAAAATTGTAATTAAAGTTCAATATTTGTGGATATTACAATTTCTAAATGTTACTTTCTAAATGTGAATTGCAATTTTTGACAGACTGGTGCCTTCTGCTGTGTTCTCCCAACCACCAATTGGACAAGTTGGTCTCACCGAGGAGCAGGTAATAATACATGGCATGCATCTAAACTTAATTTTAAGATATAACTTTCAAAGAAGGTCAATGGACTTGTACTTACGCAGGCTGTTGAAGAGTATGGAGATGTTGATGTTTTTGTAGCCAACTTCAGGCCTCTTAAGGCCACTCTCTCTGGATTACCTGATCGTGTGTTAATGAAGATTATTGTGTGTGCTACAACAGACAAAGTTGTAGGAGTGCACATGTGTGGTGATGATGCACCTGAGATAATTCAGGTTTGCATGATTTTGTCTTATTTACACACGTGTTGTTGTGATGCACTATTTCTATTGCATTCTCAACTTGATTTCCGAATGTACACGTTTTATGGTAGGGAATTGCAATTGCTGTTAAGGCTGGCTTGACAAAGAAAGATTTTGATGCCACTATTGGTATTCACCCGACATCTGCTGAGGAATTTGTGACAATGAGGAATGCTACCAGAAAAATTCGGAAAAATACTGCATCTGAGGTCAACAATGCCACCCTGAAATGATATCTTACCTTGGCATTATAGCAATTTTACTGAGAACATGTTCTTAAAATAACTTTTGTTCAATTAGAATTCTCTTTTATATGTGTGGTTACGCCTTTTCCCTTTGCAATTTCAGGTAGAATCTAAAGGTGAAGTTGTAAGTAAGCAGTAGATGTTAGGAGGTAAGCACAGCTCTTTTATTGGATTCGGTCATTTGGAATATTATTTGCTTGCACATTTATCTTGGGGGCAATGGTACTGTTTTCTTATTGAAATTCTAAAAATTACAGTATAACTCCTCTGTTGATGAACTTCGTTGAGGTGTTAGGGATTGAAAGTGTTAACTAATAGTTGGCTTTTATGAATTATTTTCTTTTGTGCTAGTATAAATCCTCTGGTGTCTGATAAAAAATATCTGGATATATATCAAACTTCAGGTGCACCATCTCATCCAAATTTAGGTGTTCACTTTTTCATCGTTCTGTTTTTTTGAGACTTCGACTAGCAAGTGGACTAGTAATTTTTACTCAAATTCATATGTTGTTTTTGAAAAAAAAAAGGCCTGTTATTTGTGTTGAGCAATGCAAAATAACTGCACTTTTTACATGTTTCACTGACAGCAAGGAAATGTTCAATTAAACACTGTCTTACCCATATTTAGTTAATGCTGCAGGTATTCTTGAAAAAGGTTTTGCTGGTGCAGGTAAGAGCAGGTTGGAATTTAGGACATGGGCGAGTAGCAGCATCGCTAGCAGTTTGCCAGTTTGAGAATTTCATGATAGGGAACCACAGGTGTATCATAAAAATGAGTTTCTATCCCTGTCGGTAAAGCTATTTCAGTACGTCTTATCTTCACTGAAATAAGGGGAATAATGCAATGTACGTATCATGGTACAGCCAGGAAATTTTGTAATAAATAGGGTAAAATCTTTTTTTAGTGAATTATGTGATTTCTTGAGAATTAAACGGATGTTCGTCGTTTCTAAGTATGTTCCCTATATATAAAGAAAACACGGATTTTGTTAGATGCTGCCCGTACTAATATATGTGACAACGTTTTCGTTACTTTGTGCATGCTTGCGTTCCAGTGCGAACATCGTAGGTTTCTGATCATTAGGCCCCCATCTGGGGTATTTGATTTTTTTTATTGCACATATTATTGGGCAATTTTCGTGTTATAAATGTGCTTAATTTGTGGAGATGGAGGTCTGAACGTTGTCCGTGGATGTTAGTACTTGTTCCTAACTAATCGTGCATGGGTTTGAACGTTGAAGCCCGTGCTTAGAATCGGTCGCAGTCTTATACTCCCTCCTTTCTCAAAAGATTGTCACCTTCTAGTTCATTTTTGTACTAGAAGATGACAATCTTTTAAGAAAGGAGGGAGTAGCTGGGAACGGTCTTGTGTCACGGCAAGAACAGGAAACCAGCACGGACACACAGACAACAGACTTTCCCACGGACGCCGGAAAAATTACACGCCACACGGTGTTTGGCTTGGTTTGCGGTTTGGTCGATTTGGTCTCATGTGTCTTTTGGCGTGCATACGGCATACGTGGTATACAGTTTCTACGTGCTACAATCTTGCTCAATGCTACATGATTGTCTTTCCGTTTCAATTTTCTCGGCGAGGAATAAAAAATAATAAAGCATGCCAAGTTAGTAGTAGTGTAATTACGTCACGGAGATCTGAATCTTACCGATTTTGAGGAACAACTAAACAACTGATTTCTGCAGCCTGTTCAGGATTTAGCGTGAGAGATGTCTTACGAAATGCTAGAGGCAGAGTAAGAATCTTATAGTCGTAGGCGGTAGCTGAATGAAGCCTGGGCCATTTGTGACCCGGCGGCAATCCCACGTTCGAATTCAGTCAAACATCGTGTTCAAACAAGCATGCTTCGAGCAATTTAACTATAGTTAACAGAGTGATGCCTCAACCTGACGGATCATCATGAAGAGAACACCAAATAATCTTAATCCCGTAACACTCATTCGCATGTAAGGTATAGTATGATAAAAAAACGGCCGCAACCTACCCTGTTCGTCCGGTGACGTGGCCGGTGACCCGCATGGTGTTAGGTACATTGCTCAGCTCGCTCGCTCGCACATGTTGACCTTTCCTTTACAGACCGAGTCCAAGCGTATGTAAAGGTCCAAGTGTCAAACGATTGACCATCACCCTGCTGCGTTAAAAAAAAATAGTTGAATTTGATTTTGGTCCCAACAAAAGGTAAAAAAATGCATTTTATTTGCAAGACGAAAATATTAACGTTTTAGGAAAAAATGGTACACGTTCAATTAAATTTTGATCACAAAGTTTACACGTCCAAACAGTGACGAGGAAGAGACCCGTGCATTTTGCACAATTACAATTTACAAAGTCTGAAATAACTACCTATCTAGTCAAAATGAATGAACACATATTCTCCACGCATGTACATGTTAATCCATGCATGTCTACGACGAATAGGAGGAAGAACCGGGCGGGAACAGATGATCTCAGTTAGCAGAGTCCAGGCAGCTGATCTATGGGTGGCCGCCGCCGTTCCAGTTGCCGGGGTTGGGTCCAGGCCCGGTCGACCCGCCCTTTTGTAGGACCTGCATCAGCAGGCCCAGCCAGCCGCCGTCGCCGCCTTCCACCGCTGCTTCCAACAACGGCCTCGCCGCGACGATCACGTTGCAGCATTGCATCAGCACGACGGCTGCCAGCACCGCCCTCGCCATGGCCGCCGTCGACGACGCCATATCAGTCAGATCGGTTCCTTAAGCGCGCGCGATGGAGGAGAGTTACTAGCTCGATGATCTCGCCTGCTGTAGCTGTGTCTGTGCTGATCCACCAAGTAATTGCAGCTGACGGCGAGCTCGTTGCACGTCGTCGTCGAAAGGGACGATGAAACTGGAACTGGTTGCTGTTGTTGGAGGAGAGGCAGGATGGGGTGGTGGCCTTTTATAGTTTGTGATGATCTCCACGCAGGTTGAATTGAACAACCGCCAAAAAAGTATGACAAGTGACCGAGTCTATTCTTCGCCTTGTACAGTACTTTTAAGCCGTCGCCTGAACGATCATCCCTGCCGGACGCCAGGTGATCTGATCAGATCAGATCACCCGTCGCGCGTAGCTACGCGTTTTTCAGGGCTCGGTCCAGTTCAATTCTGATGATTTTCACAGGTTTGAAAAGGAGCGGTCGATCAAAGCCAATAGGCGCGCCATGCATTCTGAGACGTCAGAGTCAGACCGCCCTATGCAAATGCAACCAGGGCTAGTATACGTACGTACGTCAGACATTATGCAAGCAGTAAAAATTTGCACTTCGTAAATAAAGTTAACCATCTCTTTTACCACGAAGTTACTGCATTATTTATATAAGGAAAAAAAAAGGAAAAACGGGATTGGTATCTCCGGTCATCCACATTGTTTGATTTGTTGGGCGCGTGCCCATTTGCGATTTCAGCTTGGTCGGATTCAGTGAGTCGTCGCCGCGGACTCGTTGAACAATTAAGCGCTGCGTTGCTGAGCCGCACAGAATGTTGTTATTCTAACAGTCTGACTTGGTTCTGCCGTTATTACCGCGTTACCTACCGTTGCTTCCCACAAGATCTGGGCATGGGCCTAAAAAATAATGTATGTCAATGAGCAAGATAGTCGTAGCAAAATTAAGTTGTATATTTCTCTTTAGCAAAATATTTCAGTTGCATGTTGAGCTACATGCAGTTATGTGATCCCTTCTTGTTTGGTTGAAATGTTAATCCTTGAGGAAGTTCAGATATATAGCTTGGTAGTTCACACATGCCGACATGCGTACAACTAGAATGCAAATAACAGATCTTTGCGGTATTCCAATTCACGCTGATTTGATTCAAAAGACTCGTACAATTGAAAATAGAATGATTAATATTTTTCACTTGGAATAAGAATGAACGAATACAACCATGACTTCCCTTTTCTAAACCTGATAATCGAGCGAAAAGTCTCCTAATTAACAACTGATATCGTCTAACCATCCATATGTACAACTTTTGTTTCAAGAGACCAACGTCAGAGACTAATTTACTTATTGCCGAATTGCATGCTCTAACAACATCTACAGTATGTACTATCTATATACAGCTTCATTTACACATGGAAGAACAAAACCGAAACCGTAAAAAGGCAGCAGCTAGCCATCGAGTGGCTAAAAAGAAGCCGCCGTCTATATTACGGGCGGCAGCCGGGCTTGACGCCGGAGTTCGATTGGCCGGGGTTGGGGCACGGCTTGCTCGATGAGCCCTTTTGCAGGACCTGCATGATCAGCGCCCCTGCGCCTCCCAGCCCCGACCACCGCGCGCCTTCCTCCGCCGAATCCAGCAACGGCCTCGCCGCGAGGATCACGTTGCAGCACTGCATCAGCAGCACGGCCACAACCACCCCTCTCGCCATCATCGTCGCCATGGACGCCATCTCGATCGTAGCAGAGAGGAGTCCTATGAACTTAATTAGCTTGTTACTACTGCAATGGCGCGAGTGAGTTGCTGCTGCGAACAAGCTGGATGGGCTTGCAAGCTGTCGGAGCACGTGTACGTACGTCGAATGCTTGGGAATTAAGTGGGTTTGTGTTTGTGGGAAGGGAGACACGATGCATGGTTTGCTTTTATAGGTTGGTTTGGTTGGTTGGTTGGGCGTGTTTGTTTATTCAACCATGGAAAAGGTATAAACAAACGACCAGGTCAGTTTCAAGCTTGAATTTTATTCTCGGGTCTCACACAAATGCGTGCCTCGCTATCGCTACGCGGTTGTCAGCGCGATCCGTTTGAATTCAATTTTCTGATCTTTGAATCATAACCAAGTCGCCACGGCCGCGCGCGCGGTGAGAAAAAACAAATGTCGTAAAAAGTATGAACCTATCGAGTGACTCAATTTATGTATTTACTTAATAAACACATTGGTTTCATTCCATGATGATGGCAACGATCATCGAGCTAGCTAGTTGCGCTGCCTGCTGAAATGGTTCACAGTTGTGCTAGTAGGTATGTGTGCCTTGCTGCAGGGGGGTGCGGTCGTGAATTCTCTCGGTCCGTCGATCTCTGCTAATTAGTGCGGACCGGTTCATGCTTTGTACTCCCTGTGAACAGTTTGGCCGTGTTGTTGAACGGTCACTTGATCAAGATCGTGTATGCATGCATGCGCCGCTGCTGTTCTGACTTATTATTTCTGCTTTTTGACTAGCGAGCACTGAGTCATATATGTTGAGAGTATACATGGTACTCCCTCCGTTTCGTTTTAATTGTCGTTAGGACAACTTTAATTAGTTCATTTCTAGTTCATTTGGTTGTCTGAAACGACAATTATTTCAGAACGGAGGGAGTAAAGAATATGTTAAGTATAGAAATCTATATTTATATATAGTAGAAAATATTCTATTTTTGAAATACATGTAACATTTCATGTATATGTATTTCTCTATAAATACAAGAAACCATGATCCATAGTGGTCAACGCGAGCACCGCTGCAAACCAGGTCCCTTACAGCACCTTCCCGATTCTTGACACGTGTCCCCCGTCCAGAGCAACGGAGGCATCCACTCTGGAGTCCCGCAAGCTGGCGCGAGCACGTATTTCCCACGGCTCCGCTCCACGCTCGGTCCCCGCTCGACCCTGTGAATAAGCTCATACGATGGTACTTGTATCCGTGGTGCTAGACTGCCATTAATCATGGTCAGCTCAGCTCCTAAAAGCCATCCACATCTCACATGTGCATCGGCTTCCCCAAGTGCCTATAGTTTCTAAAAAAAGAAAGACTTCCCCATCTGCCACAGAACCTGAAACTGAAAGAGAGAGGATCCTCTCCGCTCTTACTCCCTCTTCCAGTTTCTCCGCTCCTTATTCGTCACAGGATCGAGCGGGGACGGGGGAGCCCAGCTGAGCGTAGAGCGGAGCCGCGGGAAATACGCGTTCGCGTTAGCTTGCGGGGATCCAGAGCGGATGCCTCCGTTGCTTTGAGATCCGGACGAAGGACACGTGTCAAGAATCGGGAAACTGCTGTAAGGGGCCTGGTTTGCAGCAGTGCTGCATAAAATTTTCTTCCCAATGCGAGTCATTCAACAACTTTAATCTGAACCTGCCTTCAGTATAGCTCGTTTATTTTTTCTCGATCCATTAGAGCCGACGGAATACAGTATGTCTTACTAAGACAGATCTGAGCCATATATTGGTGCAAACTTGGTTGCTCCGGCCTTTTGGTTGAAATTCTAAACGGAGAGAACGCAGTCGGTTGAAGTGTGCGTCCTAGAGAAAATTCAGATACAGCTTGGTAGTTCACGCATATAGGTATTATTGAGCTGTTATGCACCCACAAACATGAAATAAAAATCCGCTACAACATACTCCTTCCGTTTTAAAATAATTGTCACCGACTAGTTCATTTTTGAGCTAATCGGTGATAATTATTTCGAAACGGAGGGAGTATTAGATTGAAATAAAATTTGCGTCGTCCATCGGATTTCAAACTCGAGACTTTTGTCTCTGTTAATAATTACCACTACGTACGTATCAGCTGCTGCTTTACCGAAAAAAAAAGGAATGTTACGTCCAGTGTCACGCAGATGTAATTGAACAGAGTAAAAGACTCGTATACTGAAAAAACGCCGATCGACTATATTACAGGCAGCCGGGGTTGACGCCGGAGTTCGATTGGCCGAGGTTGGGGCACGGCTTGCTCCCAGTGCTCCGGGCTGGCATGATCATCAGCGACCCTGCGCCTCCCTGCCTCGGCCACCGAGCGCCTTCCTCCAGCAACGGCCTCGCTGCGAGGATCACGTTGCAGCACTGCATCAGCAGCACGGCCACGAGCACCGCTCTCGCCATCATCGCCGTGGGCGCCATAATCGTAGCAGAGAAGTCGATCGGGACCTAGCTTAGCTTGTTACTACTGCAATGGCGGCGTGAGTTGGTGCGAACACGGCGGCGGGTTTGTTTGTGGGGAGACACGCGATGCATGCATTGTTCATATATATAGAGAGAGAGTATAGAAGACCGGGCCATGGTAACTCTCCCATACATGTAATGGTATCTGATATATAATGTAAAATACCAAATATATACTCTCAAATAGATATGACAATCTACGACAAAAATAACTAGCCTACCAATGTATTTAATTTAGCACCTTATCGATCGTATCTGATATTACAATATAAAATTCCCGAGTTTGAAGTCGAGTAGTACTATTGTATTCCCAATTTAAAATTCGAAGCTTGAACCAAATGCATGACTCGCTCTCTGATGAACATACACAACGAGGTCTAGCCCGGCCGTCCATCCAGACGGGTTCCCTCTGATCTGAAACGGTTCAGTTGTATACGAGAACTCGGTAGGTACCGGCGCCGGAGCCGGACTTGTGGCCGATTTGTACGTAGCTGCGGTTCAAGCAGAAACGGCGAGGTTAACAGCAGAGACGGTTGGGCTTGCGGTCGTGGCGAGGCAGAGCTGACGCGGCCCAACTTTTTCCAGCTTCGGCCTGACGCCAGAAATAGCCCAACTCATATACGGGTGGCGCTGGGGTCGGACCAGAAAAGGCCCAACTCGAATTACTAAGCAGAAATGGCCCAACTCCAATCAGAATTTTTCATGGCTGAGAAAAAAAAATCGTGCTAATGAAGCACGTGCTTCGGTATATGTCGGCCGGACTAAACGGATCCGAGACCCGACGAAATCGGACCGGCCTGAACACGCCCCGGCACGGAGGGAAACCGGCCCGGCCCAAAGGACGTGATGGGCTGTGACTGGGCCCAGGCGCAGGCCCGTCTAATAGTCGGCCCGGCGCGTGCTCAGCGCTTAGGCATGTTCGTGGGAAAGAAGAAAGAGTTGCGTACACGATGGAATGGGAGCAACTCCCTGTATCCGTTTGGCGGTTCCCTCCCTCCCCCGACCCCGTCCCCGCCCCCGTCCCCAGCCAGCTCTCCCACACCCACCCGGCCGCATCTCGGCGCCGCGACGGGACTTCTCCCCTCCCAATCCATGGCGCTCCAAACCCTAAACCCCCTCCGACCCCCCCTCCCCGTCTCGCCGTCCCCGGCATCGCTCCCGCGTCGGCCGCTCCTGAACCTCCCTGCGCGCCGCGCCGTCGCTGTCGCCGCCTTCTCGGGGGCTGTCAACGAGTCCAGGCGGCGGGGCCCGCCGCGCGAGGGCGGGCAGCAGGAAGGGAAGGACACGGACCTCGCCACGCTCGGAAACCTCTGCGTCGACGTCGTGCTCAGCGTGCCGCAGCTCCCGCCACGCTGGGGAAGGCCTACATGGAGCGCCTCGCGGAGTCGCCGCTCCCATCAGGTCGGTCTCCTATTCTCTTAAGTTGGGCGTGGGATGAACTCCCTCCAAAATGACTGTGTTGCTGTTTGTTATCAGGAGACAAACGCTAGTGTTCCTCACCGATTTTCATTGGTTGGACTAGCGTTAGACTACGTTAGACATATCACGTTGAAGGTAGCTCCCTGTGTTCTGAAGTCTCAGTCCTGTCCAGGACAGTCATTGATGGTTTTAGCGACAACATTTGGAACATTCCTGTGGGCAATGTGGCTTCAGAGCTTCTGCCTATGTTCGAAGCTGGGTCAGAGCGAAGCACATCCCAGGCTTAAACCCATTCGCAAAATAGTAGGGTGGTGTTGTTTTTTATTTTGTCATTTATATGGATTCTTCGTTTGCCCAACCATCACGCTATTTTCAGGTGATGAGTGATGGTTGGAGACTAGTCTCCAAGTATTTGGGGTGGGGGGGGGGGGGGGGGGGTTGGAAGCTATTAACAGCTCTACATCTGCTGGAATGATGGTAACATCAGAAGTTTTGTTCTAACTTGAGCATGTTTTCATGCTACTGTCCTTGGGCTCACCAGTTGTTTTCAATCTGATTGTTAGGCCCCAAGATTGTTTTGTCACCCTTGAGGTTGTCTTTTTCTTGTGCCCTGCTGCTAGACTAGGTTTTGTTGAGAATTTTTAGGTTGTTAATCACTAACAGATTCTTTCCAAAATGGCTGCTAAGTTTTTCAATGTGATATGGCCATTAAATGGCGCGCTTGCTGCGGCACCGCGTAAGCGTCGGTGCCCGCGCAGGCTCGGTGGCATCTGCGGCTAGTAAATTGCGGATTTTGATGTGCTGGACAGGGGAGGCATGCGTCCAGGTGCAGGAGTGAACTCATCGTACATCAACAAAAGCTGGTTACTAGCTGAACTCCTCAGCTCAGCAAGAGCGGGATAGCTTAATTATATCGGCAGACTAGCTCCTAACAGTCGTAACAACTAGTTCAATTCTTCAATGTACAAGGGATACCTTGGTAGTTAACAATTCCGAGACATCACTGGCTCACTGCTACCAGTAAATCATCAGATAGTTAAAGCCGTGTCTAGTGAGTTCCAAGACGTGTGTGATATGTGTCCGTGTCCAGCAAGATCGAACTGTTCCATGATCCTCTGCCACCACCATTTGTCAGTCTCCGAGATGAAGCATCATGCTACCATAGTACCATATCAAAACCAGTTTACAATCATGGCCGAATGGAAGCAACTGATGGAAGAGGTTATATCACAGTCTGCAGATTGGAAAATATAATATGGGAAAATGATGAGAGTTGCTACTGCAGATTGGAAAGAAAAGGAACCAAATAAGGGTAAGTAGTCAAAGATGCAGCAGCAAGTGACCAAAAGATAACCGTTGCCGGTGCGGGATCAATGATCTTGAAGAAGCTTTTACGGAAATATGGCCTACAAGTGATCATTTCCATACTCTGACCGAAGCTACATATGTTCATTTGCACAACTTGTTCAACATTTTACTTCCCCAACAGAAATACTACAAGTATAGTAAATTTTATTACCTTCATACTGATTGATCATGAGCTCATGAAACTGCAATGCCTCTTTGTTCACTCATGATTCTTCGGAGCTCTCGCAACTGGCTAGTTATCTCCTGAACACAATGTACCCCATCACTGCTACAATTAAGAGAACTTAGAATTTGTCTGAGAAAGTTTTGGTCTGCTTCAAGTGCTTTCAATCTAGTATTCAGGAGAGAAATATCATGTTTAACATTTGCCATGAAATGAAGTTTTTGGTTCTCAGCAGATTGTTTTTCATCATTTTGTTGAGAAGAAACTGATTCACCATTCAAATGCTCCTGAGGCAACAGTGAAGTCCCC
This sequence comes from Tuctoria greenei, assembly GCA_036927565.1. Taxonomy (NCBI): domain Eukaryota; kingdom Viridiplantae; phylum Streptophyta; class Magnoliopsida; order Poales; family Poaceae; genus Tuctoria; species Tuctoria greenei. The sequence continues at coordinate 269,447 of JAYESD010000032.1, forward strand.
AATTCTGAGCTATCTATATATTGGCTACTACTGTCCTGTAGACTATCATTTGTGTCACCAAAATCGAGTCTGTTTGTGGAGGACATGCCTAATGTTTCCTCCAATCTGTACAAGGACTTTAAAATCTTTGCCTTTTCATCTTCAAAATCAAACATGATATTCCTAATGAAATCCGAGCTACCCAAGGCTCCAAATGCCATATCTCCATCAGAAGCTCCGAAGTTGCCAATATCAAATGGTTCATCACGAAGCCTGCTTCGACTCAGAAGTTCTGCCTCCAGGTCCAGTATTTCCTTCTCCCTTTCTGTAAGCAAGTCATTTAACTTTTCGATTGCTTCCTGATCATGGTCAGCCTGTTCTTCCATCATCCTTAGATACTGCAGTGCCTCCATGTGCATTGCAGCCTTTTCCTCTTGCAATCTATTGATCATAGCCATCGCTTCGCTTGCTGCCACTGCTGAAGCACACCGTTCTGCCTCGAGTTCCTTATAAAGAATGCTCAATTTTTTCTTGTCATGCTCAGTCTGCTGCTTCAAGCGCTCGAGAGAACTATCACCTTCATCCTCACTACTGGTATTGACATCAAATGGCTCTAGATTTGAGTTGTTCCTCTCAAGAAATGATGTCATACCTGTAGCATCATATTGTCTGAACTCATCAATTTGTGTACTAATTCTGGGGCTAGTAGCCGTCTCACTCCAAGGTCCATCAAAGCCTCGTGCAGAAGACAATTGTGACAGAAATGTCTTCACTTCTTCATTAGTTTTTGAATTGGCGTCCTTAGCAGAGATTATTTCAGATAATCGGGGAGATTTAAGGTAGCTTCTGGTGCCAGATACATTTTTCGTGCTGCTGTTGGAATTTACATGTTTGTCTGCACTTGGGCTCGTCCCATCATTTGTGGAGGCAGCCAAACCCTTTGTAGCTTGCTCAACAGGGCTTCCTGAAACACCCTCCAATGTGCCGCCGACTTCCTTGATACCAACAAGAAAAACTACAATACAAATTAGACATACTCAGATATAGTTCAAGTTAGATAAGGATGACAACGGTTTCGATAACATACATACTTTTCTCTTTTGGAAGTTCTGCACAAAGTTGCTGAGGCATTGCCTTCCACGGCATGTTGTTTTTGTTATCACTTGCATTCACTTGACTCCAGTTGATTCCATCCAATCCATGCCCTGTAGAATGATCCGAGGATGTTGCAACATTTCCAACCTTGATGTCACTAGACTCTCTGTTTGCAGTACTCATCGGCTTCATGGAGTTTGTTATAACTTTACTATCAGAAGGAAGCACTGACAAGCCATTGCTGCTGGAGACCAGTGGTGGCATCTGCAAATCATGACTTAAGATGCCTTTTGCTCGTTCTCTGGATTCATGAAGTATTGCATTCTCATCATCATCGTCTGAGATGTGGATTTCAGATTCAGAATCTCGGTGAAGCTTGAGCTTACTGTAACCTTCAGAAGGCAGATGATCAGAGCCATCATCTGAAGAATGCCCAGCACTTGCCATGTATATGCTTCTCTCCTTTTCTTTACTCAAATCATCAACTGGAAGTCTTCCATTTGTAACCTCAGATGGTCGGTGTGCATTACGAGTCTTCTTGAATGGCATTGAACAGCAAGAGCAACGCTGCATATGCATTGATCTCGATCTAGAATTCACCTTCTCCTGACCGCTGATGTTTTTCAGGTTACCATTCTTGCCAATAATACAAGAACGGAGACACCTTTCACATATATCACCAGGGCGTGCAAGTTTCTGGTGACTCTGGCAGTATGACAAGCGTGCGATTTCCAGCCTGTGTGCGGCACAAACCAGTTCTTCAGAGAACCAGGCCTTGCCATGTAGAAGCCTATCCAATCGTGAGCACAAAATGCATGGTGAGCGGAGGCTGCAGATGCGTGCCAACCTTGTCGCCGAGTAGGACACCAGGGCGGTCAGGAAGAGCATTATGATCAGGAGGCATTCGCTCAAGGCATGGCGCAGAACGGGCCAGAATTGCCGCGAAAAGTCCCGGGAGGTTGCACGACGTTCTGCAGCCATGAAAGCTCAAGACACCTCCAATTTGCATGTAGGTTGCTTCAGAATTTTGTCTCATCACGAAATTCCCATCAGCGAGTCACAGAGGTATTCAAATCACACCAGATTATTAGTGTCTGATACGGCAAAATCAGAGAATATTGGTAACTCATGTCAATGTGTGGGCTCCAAAGGTGAAAACCTCCCCGCAGAAACTTTCTCCATGTGGCAAGAAGCAGCAATTACCATGCAGATCCCACAAACCTTATCGTACCACTCGATTGGAGCACTGGATCCAACCTCCCTGACAGAGCGCTGCATTAGTCTATCATTGAATCAGGGATATCCACACAAGATTGTTCAGATAACGAAGAAGGTTATGGGCATACCAGCGCAGCAAATCTTCGATCAAGACGCTGCAATCTTTATCCAAATTATAAAGAGCTAATTTACCGGTGAGGTGAAAAGAACGAAACCTGTACAGGTGAATCAATCAAAGGGTCGATTGATGTGGGAGAAACGCTCAGAAATTGAGGGAAATAGTTATTGGTTGCAAAGAGGAGGCAAAATGGTTCCCCCTCTATCTGTGTAGGATTCAGGAAGAGGACGGAACAGGTGTCCGCCGTCTCCTCCCAAAACCCCGCATTTCTCTCTCTGACCTTTGCATGCCATGAGATGCCGAGAGATTTAAGCACGGCCTCTCGTTACTATGGGGAAGAAACCGGCGAAAGCAGTAGATCTAGCAGAGAAGAATGTGTACTTAAAACAAGATCAATCCTGATCATTTTTCTGGTCAACCCAAGTCATTTATACGAAAATGCAAGGGGGACAGGAAAACTCAAATGCATAAACCTGCAGATGCGGCAGATACTTGTGCTACTATGATAGTAGGTGTCGCCTAGATTTCTATTTATGATTTTACTTCAAAAGAAGATTAAATGACGTGACAGAAGTGGCAAACTTCAGGCCGAATACTGATGTCTGTACACAAATTTTATTAACGAAAAAAAATTATGTAATTTTTTGCAGAAACAATTATCTGCCCCTATCACTATCAGTTTTTGAACCTACAACAAAAGGCATGCAAATATTTGAAGTGTTTATAAAATTTTGTACAACGCTGCGCCTTAGATGATACAACTAGTCTACATGGTATTCGAGGTGATCAGTATGGGACATGCTCCTCCTAGGAGATGTCCTCCTATAGCCTACACAATTTTCAGATTCGTCAGATTCCTCCTTAAACTTGAACGCATAGATGTGCATTTTCAACAGTGCGGTGCGCACAAAATCTAACGCCTGTAATCTGTTGGTTCCTCTACAACCCAACCCTCAGGCGGAAATTCCAGTCTGCAATGATCGAGAAGGATCCCGTAACAAGTCTGTGTCACACAAAGAGGAAAGCCATTTGGGGCTAAAGCCTGGCTGTTGCTATTCTATCACCATCATTCACACGGCCGGTCATCTTCTTCCGCAGAAACAAAGGCAAGGTTGCCGTTCGCTGCCCCCTCTCTTTCACCGCACCACCCCCACAAGATCGAAGAATCTCTCTTTGCAGCACAGCTGCTGCAGCAGAGACAGAGCAGGTTGCCCGCATGGGCAGTTTCTTAAGTGCTAATCTTGGAATCGAGACAACTGGGCAATGCAAGTTGTCGTTTTGTAGTTCATTTTCGAACTATAAAATGACAACCTTTTTGAGAGGGGGGGGGGGGGGGTGTTACGTGCATCCTTTGCTTGGGAATAAAATCATACACCATGCAACGTCACAGGCCTTCTGAGAGAAACCATGGCCTCTTTCAGACGTTTAATATGCCTGGTGCCTGCCAAATTATATATACTGCGTCCAGCCCTCCACGTTCTGTATAAGCAGCATTCTGTAACTTGTGTGCCGTGGTCTCACTGTCGTCTTTGTAGCGGCGAAGAATTAAGTATTCTCTCCATTTCTGAAAACTTGTCGCTTTGTAATTTAAAAATGAATTATAAATTGATAAATTTTTGGGAACAGAAGGAGTAGTCATGAACTTTTCTTCAAAAGCTCAAGTAGTCATGAACTCATCATAGCTCTGACGTTTTCGTGCTGGGATACATGGCTATAAAACGTCCTGTGAGATAGCAAAACGGTTTCGATTTATTCGATCTTCCGGCAAGATGTGGTGTGAAAGCGACGACAGCGAAAGAAGCATCTCTTGTAGTACATCTGCCACAAGCTTCTTTCCTCCATATGCATACAGTTCAGTCCATATATGAACTCTCTCTCTCTCTCCGCGCAGTGCACACACGAATCAGTGAATCGCCATGTAGTCCTGCTCCATCTCTCTCAATGCGGCAGTTGAGGGGAATGTTGTCTGGTCGGAGACCTAACACCAAGGGCGATCAATGGCGCAGCAGAGCACCGTGGAAGGTTTCGGACCAGGCTTCATTCCCCCCAACTCAACTGTTCTTCGGTCTCTGAATCGGCAGTTCTTCCCACCGTTTCTCTTCAGTCGTAAGCGTTTCTCTGTTCCTGCTATATAAATCAATATCACTTGTCTGCAAACTCTTCATATTATACCGGAAAAAGTCTACATAACCCCCCAAACTATAGCTTAGAGACTACTTAACCCCTTCAACTTCTAAACCAGGTATTTAATCCCCTAACCTATACAAAACCAGTTAATTAACCCCTTAAGGTGGTTTTCAAGAGTGGTTTTACCACATCAACTGCCAACGTGGCATGTTACTGCATGCATGCAACCTAGGACCCACGTGTCAGTGAGAAAACATAGCAGCACCCTGTTCTTTGTTCAGAAGGCGATCGGTTCGACGACCGCGTCGTCCTCGCGCCGCCTCAACAGCAGCTTCAGGAGACCGCGGCGCGGCGAGCAAGAACATGGTCACCGAGACGGACCGCCGAGGCTCAACTTCACCAATGTCAGAACCGACCACTCCAGTTCGTTCCTTCGTTCCTCATTTTGATTATCCGCACTTGGCATCGTTTGGCATGCCAGTTCATTGGTCAATTGATTTGTCCACCACCCCGTGTTTGGTGCAGATGGGCAAGACGTCCATCATCAGAGATGCCATCGGCAACATCGAACGATTGCGGGGGGGGAGAGTGCCGAATGCTCACCGAGTCCCCCACCGCCGCCGGCCGGTGCCAAGACGGAGGAGGCCGACAGCTTCCTATGGCGGAAGAAACTGCGGAGGCACGACTAGCATCGCCGCCGTCGGCGACACCCCTCCAATCCTCCACCACATGTTCATGCAGGAGGAGCAAGAGCAACAACGGAGGCAGCGAGCACGTCGTGCCTGCCTCTCTCTCTTCTCTTCTCTCTTTGCTGATCAATATCTCAACGAAGTGAACTGATGCAGCTGTGCTGAATGAAGTGTGCAGCGCTTGGCTTGGGGTGGCTTGTGAGGGGAGACCGGAACGGGGGAGTCGAAGATGACAGAGACAGCGCACAGACACGGATGTGCGCAGTGCAGTCGGATAGTATCCAGTGAGATCGATCGTCTTCTAAAATAAGAATAGGGTGCTGCTTGTTTTACTAACCGACACGCGGGTCCTTTGTACATGCATGCAACAAATCGCCACGTCAACAGCTGATGTGGCAATACCACTCTTGAAAACCACTTTAGGGGGTTGGTTAACTGGTTTTGTATAAATTAGGGGATTAAATACCTGATTTAGAAGTTGAGGGGGTTAAGTAATCCCTAGCCTATAGTTTGGGGAGGTATGTAGACTTTTTCCTATTATACCAGGTGGTTTTCTGTTCCTACTATAAATGTCATCTTGAACTCTAATTATTCTCTTCTCTCTCTTTTTTACCACTTCGCCGTTTTTAAGATGTAACCTTATTAACTGTGCTTGCAGAGAGACAGGTTTGGATATGATACGCAACATGAAGCCTCTTTGGCATACGTAATTAGGTCGAGCTTACAGTAACATGCATACAAAAATGACAAACTATTGATGTACCCTCTTCAGATCTTTTTATTTATCATCGGTTAATTCAAAAATGAACTAGACGGTGACAAATACAAAGATTCGGAAGGAGTCTACAATAACAGCATATAGTTTGTGTGTGTATGTGTGAGCTTTACTATGTGGGCGTGGGCAATGATGATCACAAAGGTTAGCTCTTGGGTTCGTGTCGTCCTCGTTACGAATCATTCCGATCATGGAAAGATCGCTTCCAAGATTTTCAGCAGTCTCCATGCATGTGTGCCAACTGAAGCATCTCTGCAAAGCCATGCGGCCATGCCGTTGCCGACAACTTTAGGTACGCAGGAAACTCATGCTAAAAGCACCGCATTCCTGTTCCCACTTACGTTACGTTCAACAAACGTGACTACGAAGCGCGCGGTAAATATGCGGTGTACAGTAAATACTGTAATAGGAACTAGTTCGAGCTAGTAATATGTCGTGGACATACTAGTCATACAGTATCGAGGACGCGACGGACCTGGCAACAGGAGCAGGAACACTGCGAGAAAAAGGTGGCACCTTGATGCAATTTTTTTCCGCTGAACTTTTGACTGGGAGACGATAAAATCCCTAACAACCTGCAATGTGATAAGGATTGCGCAACCGTTCGCACCATGCATTTAGGAACTAAATTTTCCAAGGTACCATCATTTGATCATCGCATGAAGCATCCGGATGGTCACATTTTTCAACGACGACTTCAGGTTTGAACAATGGCCTTTTCCTCCAGCTAGCGTTATGATCCCCAGCACGTGTTTGCGAAACTGCGGCGATTACAATGATTGCCAATACAGAAGTCAGAACATGTGACGTTGCTGTCCCGGAAGTCAGAGAAAGTGGATCAGATACCCCAAAAGGTGTACACAAATGCCAGTCAATTCAGGAACATCGCTAACAGGCCTCGCCTAAATGAAAATCATCTGCATGTGGGCCGGACCACTAACCGGGCAGGCCGGCCCACACGTGATCGGCAGCGCGCTAGATGGGCTGGTTTCTGAAAGTCCGAGGTCATGAGCTCTGAAGTTTTCACAGCCGAGATGCGTGTCCATGGGCTTCCTGCGGCCTAAGCGCTGGCCGCTTACTCTGACTGACAAATCACTGGTGCATTGCAAAACGACTTCGCTTACCGAGACGAGATCACGCGGCATCATCTCAGTCAACTAGAGCTGAATTTAGCAACGCGGCTTTTGGAATCTGCGACGAAATAAAGAGATTTGACATTTGACACCCAGAAACTTGCGAGGCACGCACAAGAGCTTGGAATTTTCAGCGGCGCGCGGTTCAGTGAAATAACTTGCTACAAATGGTTCAGAAGGGCCTTTCGAAAAGAAATGGTTCAGAAGTATCACAAGCAAATGTCCGCATTTTACTTTAAAAATACCCCGCTATCCTTAGATTATTATCATACGGCATCAGTTTTAATTTAATTTCAAACTAGATTTGTTGTCTAATTTGAGAATGGACAGATTGAACCTTCTGTGAATTTGCCCAAAAGGAGCTTACGACTCTTTCTATGCAATGGTCAACCTTCGTGGTACTCCAAATGGCTGCAACTGTTGAACGCGTCGAAATCTTGAGCACCAAGGAAAACAAACACCGAAATCAAGTACTCCCTCCATTTCGTTTTAATTCTCGGTAGGACAACTAGTTCATTTTGGTTGTCTGAAACGACAATTATTTCAAAACGGAGGGATTATTTTATATGTAACACATGTAACAGAACCCTCTACATATAATAGCCTCCAGCTCCTAATTTCGCACATCGCTCGATACACAAAAGTTCAGAAGATAGCAGACTGCCAATTATGCTGTTCCAAAGAAATCAAGTTCTGCCTTTGGTTCTCATCCTCATCCTGGTCTTAGGTGCACAACCCACCACCACCGCTGCATCACGGATGCTGGGAGGGAGATCACGGCGACGTGTGCGAGGAAGCTCGGTGTCCTTGACAGCCGCAAAGCCTGGTGCGTCCGCGTGCACATATGATCCTAATAATCCTGTAGGAAGGTGCCCACATCGGCCATGAGAGATTCGATACTTCGAGTATGTAAAGCTATGATAAACTGTTCTTTATTATTTTGATTCATTGTTCTTTATCCTGCTCTTCTGGAGCTCAGAATGAACGGGAGAAATTTAGCTCTCCAGTCAATTTTCATTCTTCTGGTGCAGCAGTGTTGCTAAGCCTGCATGTAAACTGATACTGTAAGTATGCATATATGACATTGGGTCAAGGGTTGCTGTCAATATGACAAACGAAATGTAATAAAATAATTTTTTGTTGCAAAATTTGTTATTTCCTGCTTACCATCACTATTTTCACAGGAAATCATCCGGATCATAATCTTAAAAATAATTTGCTATTCTTAGTGACTAAACAACACTAACTTTTAACTACTACCTGCGGTTTTGTTTTTGATGCCCTTAGGCATAACAGTTGGCGCAAATCTGTACTAAATATCATGTCTTAGTGACATCAAAATACAACTAGAGGGGGTCATTAATGCAGTGGAAATCATCACAAATAAAATTGTGTTGTTCTGCTAATCACAATTTCTGAGAAAGAAGGAACCCTTGTGTTGCTATTTGCGCTAAAATAAAGGACTTCAGATGAAACTTGACAAGCACATCAACACTTCAAGGTGTAGGGTCAGTATTTAACAGCTTACAAGTAACAAAAAAATTGGAAGGGTGGGAGGGAAAATTACTTCTATTATATCCTATTTTTTTAGTTACTTTGACCCTGTAGATGATACATCTTGCTACACAAAGACTTCGATTTAATGACAACAAGTAGCTCCACAAAATCACAACCAAGTAGAATACTTCTTATTACCATTCAATGGAATCCAGAGATCATGGATGCAGCTTGGATATTACGATATCTTACATAGTCTTCTGACTTCTCACCGAGCAATGGAGTTTCAGTGCATTCCCCTAATTCCATACATTTAATCAGTGTGTATATGAGTTTGACAGCGATAAAAACCAGATGGTGTCAACAATACAAGCAGCTGTCACAGCGTTCACTGAGATATACAAATGTTTTGTCAAACGGACACTCTGTGTGATAGTAGTTCTAAGTTCTAACTGAAAATTGAATCATTTAAATCAGCTGAAAGACAACTCAGTACAAAGGCAGAATATCTGAGAGGGGACATATTTGTTGAGTCATAGGTGTACCAGAGATTTAAAGATATTTTATACTTCTGCGTCTAGAAAACAAAGTCAATGTTCCTGGATCTTGGCAAAGAAAGCACTCCCATAGATCCTGAGTACAAAATTTGCTTGTGGAACTTTTTGTTTCCCTTGATTTCGCGTGGGAAAAAACTTACATGGAATTAAACCAATTTCCTAAGAAAATCATGTAGGTCAGTATGATAGTTCCAAGTCGTAAACTATTTATAAGTATAAAACAATAAAAACAAGAATATCAGTTAAGCACCGCTTGTATAAGAACAAATACCAATACATGACAACAGTTTATTACTTGATCTGGCAAATAATGACACAGTTCTTGTAATTTGCAAAATTGTACTGAAATAAGTATACCATGAGTCACATAGCTGAGTCAACTACATCAACGAATAGAGAAGCAAAAGCAAAAACAAGGTGGTGTTTCCACGCCTTACGCTGAGATTTATTCTACTCACCTTCAAGGCTTCATATTCACAAATATCTTTTGACGGTGAGAATTCCAAAGATCCTAGCAAGCACTCAATGCCTGCGTTTCTCTTCCCAAATCACGGTAGAAATGACAACCCTCAGAATTTGTCATCAGGAGCAAATCCTCTTTGAAGCATCTCATCATGCAGACAAAATGCCTCCTTCGAGTTGCCAGCTGAAACATGACCATTTATCATAGACATATATGTATATCTATCTGGTCCAATTCCTCTAGCACTCATTTTCTTGAAGACCCAACCAGCTTCTTCCATATTACCATGTATAGAAAACCCATTTACGAGCATGTTATAAGTGACAACATCTGGTTGCACCATTTCCTTCTCCATCATCTTAAGAACATTAAAGGCTTCATGCAGATTTTCTTCTTTAACATAACCATGAATTAGTGTGTTGTAAGTAATTAGATCAGGCAATATGTTTTCTCGCTTCATCTTTTGCAAAAATTGCTGCCCCTTTTTTACATTACCTGACCGGCAATAGCCCTTGATGATGGAATTATAGGTCATGATATTTGGTGAAATTCCTTTAATGACCATTTCATCCAAAAACCCGAACGCAGCTTCCACTTGACCCTTCTCACAGTGACTGTCAATCAGGGTGCTGTAGGTAACATGGTTGGGAAAGATTTCTCGAGCATGCATATCATCCCATAGCTCATTAGCTTTGCTCAGATCACCTTTTCTACACGTTCCATCAATCAAACTATTGTATGTCACAACGTCCGGCTTCAGACGGCGGTGCAACAAAGTGTTGAACAATTGCAATGCTTTCTCTACATTACCCTCGCTGCAGTACCCATGAATCAAAGTCGTGAAAGTGCATAAATCTGGTGGAACCCCTCTCTCCTTCATCTCATTGAAAATCTCCTCTGCATCGAACAAACTCCGTTGTTTACAGAGCCCATTCAACAAGGTGTTGTAAGTTACCACATCTGGTAAACATCCATAGCTAACCATATCATCCCTAATTCTCAGCGCCTCTGTCACTGATCCGACCCTACAAAACCCACTTATGATCATTGTGTAAATCACACCATCAGGCAACAAACCAAGCTCCCTCATTTCTCCTAAGTATGTTGTGGCATGGTCCATCTTCCCCTTCCTAGTGAACAATCCAATCAAGACACTAAAGCTGACTATATCTGGTGTAATTCCACGCCGCCGCATCTCATTGTAAAACCTCACCGCCTCCTTAATCTGCCCAACTTTACAAAATCCACCAATCAAAATATTAAAACTCCAGACATCTGGCGAAATGCCGCACTTGTCCATTGACCTGAACACCTCCTGTGCTTTATTCAAGCTTTTGTTCCTACACAGTCCCTTCAACATTGAGTTGTATGTCACAATCCCAGGCTTCAGCCCCTTATTCGACATAGAATCAATCAACATCATTGCTGCATCTACATCCCCGGCACGAAATCTTGCATCAACCATCACATTATGTGTAACCACATCAGGAAATACGCATCTCTCTGCCATCTCGGAGATAACAGAGTCAACCTTTTCGAACTCTAGGGCTTTACAGTAGTTGTGGACCATGATGTTAAGCGTGTAGGTGTTTACCTCTGAATTGGAGGAGAGGACGAGGCGGTAGGCTTCCGCGGCGAGGTGAGGCCACCCGGCGCGGGAGAGGGCGGCGAGGAGGGCATTGGAGGCGGAGGCGGGGACGGGAAGTCGGTGGTCAAGGAGGAGGCGGAAGGCCTCGAATGCCTCCCGGGGCTTGCGGGACTGGGTGTACGTGCGGATAAGCAGGTCGAACACCTGCGGCTGCGGGGTGGGGGAGGAGGCGAGGAGGGAGGACACGATCTCGCTGCGGGACGCTCCGCGGCGGCGCGACATGCGGAGGAGGAGAGACTGACACTCGGAGGCACGGCCGGCGCCGGCGGCAGCCGTCGCGGCGGCGGCCAGGGAAGCCGTCGAGGGCCTCGTTCCGATTTCGGCGAGGCCGACGGCGGTAGTTTCGGCCGAGAGTCTGGTGGCCGCGGGAAGAAGAGAGAGGCGTCGAGGAATCGCCATTTCCGACGGCGGGCGATGCTCCCGGTGTTCTGACGTTCTGGAGGAGAGAAGGCTCGTCAAGCTAGACGAGGCAGCAAGCCCAATGCCGTCTTCGATACCAGAACACGCATTAAGGCCCATTAACGCGGACGCGATTTCGCTTTCGAAGTGCCAGCCCAAGAAGCCCAATCCTGAATCGGATGGCCCACGATCCGCAGGCCGCAAACCAGCCGCTTCCGACTCGGCCTCTCTGGCCAGTCCAGCTGCGTACTCGAGCCGCAGGTTTCTGATCCAAGAACTACTTTGAAAGCACTAGTTCAAGTAAATTCTGTCTCTGCATCCACAACGAGGTCTGATCCAGTAACAGCTCTGTTGGTAATTGAGCGTCATTTTTTCCGTATTTCTGCCTCTGCATGGTTTTAGAGCTAAGCTCAACAATTTAAACAAAATATGTAAAACATTTTGTGTCTGCCCATAAAATTGAGGTCCAGTTACAATTGGACCAAGATATGGAGCTCCATACATTGCAGTTGTCGGAAATACTTGTTTCCATTATTATCTAAAAACAACACGTGATCTCTGAACTTGAATCATCAGTATACGAATCTTCAAGCTAGCAAAAATACCAATCTATCTTTACACCAAGCGCTACATCCCACTTCATATACAGTTTATACTTGTACGTATATGCTTTCTGCTTATATAAAACCGTACGTGTACGATGGACTGTCACCACCGTCTACCCCCCGCGACGGCGACGGCCGGCCACCCCAGGCTTCTGACGCCGTTCAGCGTTATTCCCCCATTGTGTTGCGCGCAGCGCATCCCGCCGTATTCACGCCACAAAATCGTGCAGTAGCTGCGACGAGCTGAACCGCTGCCGGTCCTCGCCGCCGTTCATGAACTCGAAGTCGACGGCGTTGCCGTACAGCAGGCTCTGCTGCTCGGCAGGCACCGTGCCGCCGGCGTCGTCGCAGTGCTGCAGCCCCAGCGTCAACGACACGCTGCCGCCGAGGTGCCCGGTCATGTCGCCGTACGAGACGAACCTCGCATCACCGCCGCCGCCGCCGTGGTGGTGGTGGTGGTGCGCGAGCGCGTCCTGCAGGAGGCTGCTCCCGTTGCCGTTGCCGACGTGGTGGTGGCTCAGGTTGAGGCTGGTCGCGTACGTTCCCATGGCGCCGTCGAGGCTGGCCATCTGGCCGACGCCGGTGGTGGCGTCCATGCCGCCCATCGTCGCCTCCGACTTGAACGTGTTGAGGAGGTGACCTGCGCCGTGCTTTGCCGCGCTCTGGAACTCGTCGTGGTCCTCCGATGATATCGCCTCGTCCCTGCCGTTGTTGCCCGCGTTCTCCGATGACGAGTGCGGATCCATCTCCGCGCCGAATTCCTCCTTGTACATCTCCTCGATCATCGGCTTCCACAGACGAACGCGCGCGTTGATGAACCAGTTCGACACCTGCACACAAGACGCCACACTCAGCTTAGTAGGGACATTACTGAATCATCTTTACAAATGAGAGCTTGCCATGGTTCGTTCTAAGACAAAACAAGATCGCTTCATGTCTCACCTGGCCCCTGGACAAGCCTGCCTGCCTTGCGAGCATCAGCTTCTCGGAATCTTTCGGATACCTGTGTCATCGATTCATTCACGGCGTATTTTTTTAGAAGCTTATATATGAGAAGAATTTTGTGCGTTCATACACAAATTAGGCGAAGAGGAAGTTCTTACGGGTGGAGGAAATGCTCGAAGAGCCAGGCCCGGAGGACAGAGACGGCAGATTCGGGGAGGCCGCGCTGCGGGCGCCAGGCGTGCTGCGGCTGCTGCATCATGCCGAACTGCTGCATGGCGCGCTGCTGCCGAAGGTGCTGGTCGATGTAGCGCAGCCGGGAGAGCCCGCCGCCCTGCGCGGAGGTGTCCTTCTCGCCGAGGCTCCGGCGCAGGGACTGCACCTGCGTGCCGATGGCGTCACGCAGCGACCGGAAGTGGCGGGAGATCGTTTGCAGGGCGAGCGCCGTGTACGGCCTCGCCGCGCCGGCGCCGGCCACCGCGTCGAAGGAGGACATGACCATGTGCATTTGGTTGCGGTAGTGCCTGTACTTGCGGTCAACCTGCCGCGAAGAGTAGCTGGCATTTATGCTACTACCAAGAGAACAGCATGCACGAATGGACCACGTAGCCACGGAACTCGGTGAAACGTATTGCAAGCGAGGTGAGCACGGACATATTATTACCTGGTCCAGCAGTGCCATCAGCGCCGACACTTTGTTCTGAAGGTCTTGCCTCTCTGACGCCGTCAGCTCGGGGGCGGAGTTTCCCTCGTGCTCGCCACCGGCCTTCTCCTCGGTCTGCTCGGCGTCCTTGAACTCGCCGGAATCCTTTCTCTGGTTCTTGCCCCCCCTCCGCTTGATCGCGTTCCGGACATTGACCACCTCGTCCAACAACTCCCTCGCAGCTTTCAGGTACTTGGAATTCTGAACGTATATGTTGCTCTGCGCGTTCCGGCTCGCCACCGTCGACTGGTTCGGGCTGAGCAAGGAGGCGGCGGCCATTCCCGCTGGCCGGTACTGCTGGTACAGAGACACCGGCACCTGCACGCCTTGCGTGCCGAGGCTAAGCGACAGGCCCTGGCCCTGCGCCGCCGACGCGTTCGCCATGAGGAGCTGCGTCTGCGGGCCCATTTCGGCGCCGCTCGCTGGCCCTTCCCTCGTGTTCAAGAACGCCACCGCCTCGTCTCTGCCATCGTCGCCGTGCGGCACGATGGTTGCTGGGAGCGGGATCAGGCCGCTGGTTATCGAGTCCGAGTACGTATTGGACGCGTTGTAGTGGTGGTACGACATGTTGCCGCCGACGGTGAGGCCCCTATGATCGGCGGTGGATGTGGAGAAGAATGTGGACATCCTCTTCAGAAGCAGATGATGAAGCGGGCCGATGGATCATTGCAAGGATGAGGCGATATATCGATCGACTTTGTCATCAGATGGGCATTTTCAAAGCTCCAAAGGTACGGTATTTGGATTCAAAAGAGGAGTTGTCTGCGAAAGAAAACACAAAGAAATCCAATAATTAGGTACTCGTCTTTTATGCATATAATTGGAGCTAACGTAAAGAAGAGAAAAAAAAAGGTAAAGCGTCTTGTGTATCGGCATACTGAATTTGAAAAGAATATCTTCTTTGGGGCGAGCGAAGCTAAGTAAACCTGGACAAAAAGGGAAGAGTGGATCCAACAGAATTCAAGGGATAAATCTACCTGGGGCACCAAACTTCAGATTACTGCACTTCGTCGACCACGGTCCGTAAGGCTGTCCAAGTACCTACATATAGAAAGCAACCGATCATATCAGTCAATTGATGAAAGCAGCCTCTAATTTCAGCAAAACCAGCAGTCCAAATCACATACACGTCAAGACATTTCAAGTCAAGGACTGACTTCATCGGAGAAATTAAGTCCGAAAAGAACTTTCGTTCGCAATTCAGAATCCAAAACGAAAAAAAAAACGAAAATTCAACAAGGAAATAACAACCTATTCAGTTGTTGCACCCACCAAGCACAAGGAACTAACCAGAAACTGAAAGCTCAACGAACAAGAAGAAAGAACTAAGGGCTCAAAATCATATTGAATTTGTTGTTAAGAGACGAATTAACATGAAAAGAATTAGGCCATACCTCTGCAAGAACTGAAGTTGAGACTAAGCAGGAGTTCTTGGTGCTAAGTTATGGCAGAAACCACCCAAAGGTGGACAGAACTGAACCCAAGGATTCTGAAGAAGCAGAAGAATCAGCAAGAGGAGAGAAAACTGGAATAAGAAGAGAGCTGTATCTCTTCTTTTTGTAATTTTTCCCTTTTGGCTTCCTCTCTAGACTTGAGTTGTTCTAACCTCTCCCTCCTCCTTCCTCGAGCAATAATATACTATCTCCACCACCAATAGGGTGCCTAACACTATCTCCCTGCAAATCCCAAGGAAACCACGGCCCACCACCATTTTGTTTGTTTCCTACCACTTATTCCTCTCTATCTCTTTCCCTCAGCTCGATCATTTTTGTAACACCCATAATTTTTGAACAAAAGTGCTCAAAACCCTTGATCATGAGTGTATGCATTTTTGGGTGAATTTTAGCAATTCAAACGTGTAGCAAACGTTAAAAATTTAATTTGAATTCAAATCAAAAGAAAAGAATTGAAAAAGAAAAAGAAAAAGATAAAATCCCCTTTTGGGCCGATTCTTCCCCTCTGGCCCATTCCCCTTCTCTCTCTCCCTGCGGCCCAGCCTGCCCACCCCCTCTCTCCCTCTCTCTGCCGGGCGGGGCCCACCCGTCGGCGCTTCCTTCCTCCCTCTTCTTTCTCCCGCGCGCGCTGCGCCTAACTGCCGCCCGCGCCCCACTCCGCACCCCCTCCCCGAACTGCTTCCCCCACGTCGCGATCACCCCGGGAGAACCCCCCTCGCGTGCGCCGGCAACCACCGCCTCCCCCGAGCCTATAAATCCCTCCCCTCCCCCTCTGTTTCCCCTTTCCCCGCGCCAAACCCTAGCTTCATCGCCACCGAGGTGTGTCTCGCGTGTTCTCGGTTAACCGGCGGTTGCATCTCCTTCCTCCCCCCTCTAACATCTTCACTTCGCCGCCAGGAAATCGCCGGACAAGGTTGGAAAGGGAGAACGTCGGGGAATCACCGGAGCCGACGAGCACCGACGCCAACCGCCGCCACTCCTCGACGCCGACCACCTTCCGACCGTTTTCGTGCCCCGACACTCCCCTAGGTGAGTTCCCCTACCTCTCCTCTCTCGATTCATGCTTGTAGCGCGTAGTTTGGACGTCGGCATCGCCGTTTGGGCGATCTCCGGCGAGATCGCCGCCGCGGAGCCTCTGCGCCGCCGCGCTGTGCGCCGCCGGCGTCGCCAGAGCCGACGTGGCCGCATCTCGGCCCTCGGTTCCATCCGAGCGGCTGAGATTAGATCTCAGCATACCCCTTCGTTATTTAAAATCGGGGCCGTCCATCTCAGATCCGACGGCCCACATTCAATTTAGTTTTCCCGCCTCTGCATTTTCACCCAGGCCCCTGGAATCTCATTAGCTACCCCCTGGACTCTTCTGCAATTCGGATCTAGCCCCTGGAAATTGCAGACTAGCCCCTGGATCCCTAAAAATTGGTTTTAAACATTTATTTAAGCATTCTAACCCCTGTAATTTGGTAGAATAGTGTATTTAGGCCCTGAACAGTGTAGAAAACTATTTAATTAACCCCTGGACTTTTATTTATTTGCTGAATAGGGTTTTTAATTGTATTTTGAGGTGTAGAAATTAGATAAAAATGATGAATAAGTGTAGGAATGCTATGAAAAATGTTTATAAATTATTTTATGCTGTGAATTAATTGTAGAGTTCAGATAAAATATATTTGGTCCCTGGATTAATTATTAAAAATGTTTTAAAATACATTTTTGCTATAGAAAATTCAATAAAAATGGTTTTCGGCTATAATAAAATCCCAAAATTGTAGGAAAAATATAAATTGCATATTTTGGCCTTGTTAAATGATAAATACCTCGTAGGGACGCATTAGTGTAGGATTTTGGTGCCTATGTGTATGTGTGTATGCATTGTTTTGCGTGCCTTTACTTATTTAGCTTTATTTTATATTCTTGCCATTGCTTGGGCATATATCTAGAGTCGTTCTACGACCCTAATCTAAACTTCCAAGACCAAGACTTCGTCAACTCCCAAGTCTTCAACGAAGGCAAGTGCCCTTGACCATCTTGTACCTATTTTAGGAATTTAGCTAGTTGCATGCTAATTAATTTGAAGTCCTACTTCATGTTTACATGCCCTGTTCCTTACCATCCCTTGTTACCTGAAATGGGTTGGGAAGTAGATAGGCTTTATTTATGCTTAGCCATGCTTAAATGTTGGGATTGGGTTTTCATACAAATACTCTATGCTCAACTTTATGATTACTTTAATTTGGTGATGAATATGCATAATGTTAGTGGATAGGAATCTGGTGGTTGGTTAGCTTTGGTATGGTGCTTTTTGCACGAGACCCGGGATTGGGGTTTGTTACCACCGGATTCTAAGGACCGGTTTATGGAGGAAGCCACTAAGCTCTATAGTACCACCACGAGACTGAGATGGGGCAGCTTGGTCAATTAATTAGGTTTCTCCCGATGAACTGCTAGTGGCTGGATGGTGCGGGGAATGAGGCGGGTGATCTGCTCTTGGAACCGCAAGGCTCAAGAGGGGGCTCTGGGGCGGAGGGTTACTCCGAGAATCCCCAGTGGTGGAAACCTTAGAGGGCTAGC
This sequence comes from Tuctoria greenei, assembly GCA_036927565.1. Lineage (NCBI taxonomy): Eukaryota > Viridiplantae > Streptophyta > Magnoliopsida > Poales > Poaceae > Tuctoria > Tuctoria greenei. Next base: position 287,417 of record JAYESD010000032.1, read on the forward strand.
ACTAGTCGGGAGTACCTTTGTAAAGACCATGTTGTGATCTCCTGGCCTCACACCAAAGGAAGTGTGTAATGTGGTTAGCTACCACGGGCATTCAGGGAGGTTCACTTAGTCCACCTGGCAACAGGGGATGAAATCACTGCTTGTGGGGAAAGGGTACACTCTCTGCAGAGATTTGGTAAAACTGTCATGACAGCCGTGCTCACGGACAAGAGCGGCTTGGGGCCAGTTCATAATTAGTCAATGGTTGGGAAATGATGGTTCATTATGATTCAAGTACTTTCATTATCATTAATCTTGTGTTGATTACTTCTTGAATTGTGATATTAATAATTGGAAGCTAAGGATAGGTTCTAAAGCATAGTGCTAAGCCATATTTGGCCTTCCCCTTGCTCTAGCCAATCATTTCATTCTCTTCCCGCACTTGCTGAGTACTCTATGTACTCAAGCGTTTAATTTTCCCTTTAGAATATGAAGAAGAAGAAGCTGCGCCGGAGGACTTCTTCGTCAATCCGGAAGATCTGGTCTAGGCTGGCGACCTTACGCGCGACGGCTGCCTGTGGAGAAGAAGCCCGCTTATCTATCTTTGCTTTCTGTAGTAGTCTAGTGTCATGAACTGTTGGAACTGTAATTGTTGTGGTCTTGTATTTGTAGACCTTCGGGTCGTGATGTAAGACTATTTATGTAATCGAACATGGCAATGTAATGGTATTTCACTTTCGTCGACGCATGTACGATTCAACTGATCCTGGCGTACATGTGTTTAGCGTTCGTTCATCTTTACGATGACCGGGCGTGACAAAGTGGTATCAGAGCCGTGTTGCCCGTAGGACGCAAGCCTAGTTAGAAATGGCCGAAAATTAAGGACTATACTATTTTCATATGAAATAGTATTTCCAAAACTTTGTACTCTCCATCTCAACCCTTGTGCTTCTTACCTTACTTTGCTTATTGTTTTTATTCTAAATTGATTTATTAATTATTAATCTCACTCTCTTCTTTTCAAATGTTTGTAGATGGCGCGGACCAAGCAGACGGCCCGTAAGTCGACTGGAGGTCGTGTCCCTCAGCACGCCCTAGCCAGTCGCTCCGCACCTTACACACCCCGGAGGGAGACGACGCTGCTCTCCAACAGGAGTGCTGCTTCGAGGATGCGCGTCCGTCTTCGTTCTCTTCTTCGAGCTGCGGGGTACCGTGAGTACCGTGTCCGCTTAGTCTACCACACCACTAGGGTCTTTGCACCCTATACTGGTGAGCTGGAGTGGACTTCTCAGCTGGCCGTCTACTACGACTCGGAGTTGCTGCACTCGCACTTCTCTCCGGCCTGGAGGAGCTCCCAGCGTGCAGCTGAGGAGGACGCCACGTGGGAGGCGACCACCTACTGGAGCCACGCCCACAGGTTCCTTCTTGGGTGCACGGAGCACGCGTACACCCCTCAGCGCCCTAGTGGCACAGCCGCCTTCACTGGACGTGACGTCGAGGGACGCTTGACTCACCCCCAGTGCGAGAGGCTGGTGGACGACGTTGTGGAGTTGTCTTCACGACTCCAGCGTTGTCAGCAGGAGCTGCAGGACAGCAGGGACCTGGTCGACCGCTACGAGCGACTTCGACGACGCTACACGAGGATCACTGGAGTTGATCCTAACTCTCCGCAGTACGCTTCAGACGTGGAGCCTTGGGACCCGAACTCCCCGGATCGCCGCATGAACTCCCCCGAGAACTCAAGAGAAGACTCAGAAGAAGAAGACCCGGAGATGGAGGTTGAGGAGGACTCCGACGAGTAGGAGTGGACTCGTTTCCCCGCTGGACGACTCAGGACAGTTATCCTTAGTTTGTAGGAGCGTGTAGCTACGCCCTCCCTAGTCTTGAGTTGTACCTTTTATGTTGTCATGCTAGTAGTTTGCTTTATGTTGTGTGTGTTGGTTGCGACATGAGTTGTGGAATGCTTCGGCATCCTGTCCACATCCATGTCTTTAGTCGTGTTTAGGCGTCGTGTGAGTGGTGGAATGCTCAGGCATCTTGTCCACCTCCACACTAGTTGATTAATGAACTTGCTTTACGTCTATTACCCTTGATGCATATAGTTGGGACCGTGTTACCCTAGCATATCCTTTCTCATCTCATCTATTATTCTAAGACCTCAATGAACTTCTCTATCACAGATGGCTGGACGAGGTAGAGGTAGAGGTCGTGGTCGTGGTAACCCACCTCTGGATGAAGGACTTGGAGGTGTCCCTGGATGGAATGCAAGGGGTGCTCGAGGAGCCCCAGCCTCTCAACAGATGCAACAGATGATGGCTCTTCAGACTCAACTACTCAACAACCTCACCCAGATTGTCACCAACCTGCAACAAGCCCCACCCCCACCACCACCAAACTACAACCTTCCGCCACCACCACCTTTTCCACCGAGGTCCTTCCTTAGGGACTTCCTGAACACCCATCCACCCACTTTTGCCACCGTTACCGAACCCATGGACGCCGATGATTGGCTCCGTACCATTGATAGCAAGCTGAGGCTCATCCACTGTGAAGGAAGGGAGAAAGTGCTACTAGCCTCCCATCAACTTCAGGGACCAGCAGCTGACTGGTGGACCGCCTTCACCGAAGCCCACCGGGACCCGGAAAATATTACATGGGAAGAATTCCGTACCAACTTCCGCAATCACTTCGTACCTGAAGGAGAGATACAAGCCAGGCGTGAAGAGTTCCTGATGCTAAAGCAAGGCCGTATGACTGTGAGGGCCTACCTGAATGCCTTCACCCAGCTATCCCGCTATGCCCCAACAGATGTGGATACCGACGCCAAGAAACAATTCCGCTTCAAGAATGGGCTGGACAAAGAGTTAAAGTTTGCTATGTCTTCCAGCGACTACGGCGACTTCCAGAAGTTAGTGGACAAAGCTTTTGAAGTGGAAAGGACTAAGAAGGAACTGGAAGATGACGAAAGAAAGAGGAAGTTGACCTTAGCAGCACATGCCTCCAGCAGCAATGTACGCCCCCGTCTCAACCCTCCGCCTACAACTCATATGACTCGTCCCATGAACTACTCGGGACAAAAGTACCCCAACTCCAACTACAGGCCACCCACTCCCTACAACCAGCCAATGCGCCAGCAGCAGCAGCAGCAGCCACCACGCCAGCCAATGCAACCCCCACGCCAGCAGATGCAGCCACCCCGCCCTTCAGCCCCAGCTAACCGTCCAAGTGGCCAACCCCCAAGAAACCAGTCAGGAGGCAACAAGGGCCCAAATAATGCTGCAGGAGTACAATGCTACAAGTACGGAGAATGGGGACACTATGCCAGCAGTTGTCCAAAGAAGCAGCAGAACCCAACTGGCCGTGTCAACCATGTGACTCTGGAGCAAGCACAGGAAGCACCTGATGTGGTGATCGGTACGTTCTCTGTCAACTCCCACCCCGCCACCATATTGTTTGATTCGGGTGCTACACATTCATTCATATCCAAGGATTTCATAAAGAAGCATGACATGGTAGTTACATTCTTGAATGGGCCATTATTGATAAACTCTCCTGGAGGAGAGATGGTGGCAAGGCATCTATGCCGAAAAGTGAGTATAAACATAAGGGGGGTAGTCTTTTGGGCCAACCTAATAGTGTTGGACTCACAAGGATTAGATATCATTCTGGGAATGGACTGGTTGACAAAGAATCAAGGAGTAATTCATTGTGCAACTAGAACAGTCTGCTTAACACACCCGGATGGCACCACAGTGGAATTCAAGCCAGATCAGACACAAGAAGCAATAGTGCAACTCAACCATCTTGAAAGTACTAAAGACATCAGGGTTGTGAAAGAATTTCCGGATGTATTCCCAGATGACTTACCAGGTATGCCCCCTGATCGAGAGATTGAATTTATCATTGAATTAGTACCTGGAACGGCCCCAATATATAAGAGGCCATATAGAATGGATGCTAAACAATTGGCTGAACTAAAGGATCATATTGAGGAATTATTGGCAAAAGGATATATTCGACCTAGCTCATCGCCTTGGGGAGCACCAGTCATATTTGTACCTAAGAAGGATGGAACTCAAAGGTTGTGTGTGGACTATCGAGCCTTAAATGAGGTAACCATCAAGAATAAATATCCATTACCAAGGATTGAAGATTTATTTGATCAGTTAAGAGGAGCATGTGTGTTTTCCAAGATTGATCTCCGTTCGGGCTATCATCAACTGAAGATTAGACCGTCGGATATTCCCAAGACGGCATTTGTCTCTCGGTATGGATTGTATGAGTATACAGTCATGTCATTTGGATTGACCAATGCTCCGGCGTATTTTATGTATCTTATGAACAAGGTTTTCATGGAGTACTTGGACAAGTTCGTAGTGGTATTCATCGATGACATACTTATCTACTCCAAGACGGAAGAAGAGCATGAGGAGCACCTCAGGATGGCCCTACAGAAGCTTCGCCAACATCAACTGTATGCCAAACTTAGTAAGTGTGAGTTTTGGCTAAAGGAGGTATCATTTTTGGGACATGTCATATCCGAAGGAGGTATAGCAGTGGATCCAGGCAAAGTGGCCGATGTTCTTAAGTGGGAAACACCTGAGAGTGTACATGATATACGGAGATTCTTAGGTATGGCTGGTTATTACCGTCGATTCATCGAGGGATTTTCAAAGATCTCTCGACCACTAACCAAGTTGCTTGAGAAAGGAGTTGCTTTCAAGTGGACCCCCGAATGTGAGGTAAGCTTCGCCGAATTGAAGAAGAGGTTAACCAGTGCACCGGTATTGGTGATGCCCGATATGCAAAAGGAGTTTGTGGTCTATTGTGACGCATCTGGTCATGGTTTAGGATGTGTATTAATGCAAGGAGGACATGTTGTGGCCTATGCTTCAAGACAACTTCGGAAACATGAGAGGAATTATCCAACACATGACTTAGAGTTGGCAGCGGTTGTTCATGCTTTGAAGATATGGAGACATTACTTAATGGGAAAAAGGACGGAGATATATACAGATCACAAGAGCTTGAAGTATATATTTACACAGCCAGATCTTAACCTCAGGCAACGTCGTTGGTTGGAGTTAATCAATGATTTTGATGTGGGAATCAACTACCATCCAGGCAAGGCTAATGTGGTCGCTGATGCTCTAAGCAGGAAGGGACAAAGCAATAACTTGTCAGTCCAAGCTCTTCAACCCCAGCTCTGTGAAGAGTTTGCAAGGTTAAATCTATGTCTAGTGTCTAGCACTGAAGCAGTTGCTATGGAAGTGGACTCAACCCTTGAACATGACATACGAGAAGGACAAAAGAATGATGAGAAAGTCAAAGAGATCAAGCAGTTGATGAAGAAAGGGAAAGCTCCAAACTTTAGAGAGGATGAACAAGGAACTTTATGGCTTGGAAAGAGGATTTGTGTTCCGGATGTCAAGGAGATTAAAGAGTTGATATTAAGAGAAGCTCATGACTCATCATACTCCATTCACCCCGGAAGCACAAAGATGTATCAAGACCTTAAAGATCGATATTGGTGGCATGGAATGAAACGGGATGTAGCCGAATATGTGGCTATATGTGATACATGTCAATTGATTAAGGCGGAACATCAAAGACCAGCAGGGTTATTGCAACCAATCAAAGTGCCAGAATGGAAGTGGGAAGAAATTAGTATGGACTTCATTGTGGGACTACCAAGAACACAGTCTGGATATGATTCTATATGGGTTATTGTGGACCGTCTAACTAAAGTGGCTCACTTCATCCCCGTGAAAGAAACATACAATGGCCCCAAGTTGGCGGAACTGTACATCTCCAGGATTGTATGTTTACATGGAGTTCCAAAGAAGATCATCTCGGACAGAGGCACTCAATTCACCTCGAGATTCTGGCAGAAGTTGCATGAATCAATGGATACCCGTCTGAATTTTAGTTCGGCGTATCATCCTCAAACTGATGGTCAAACTGAACGCACCAACCAAATATTGGAAGACATGTTAAGAGCGTGTGCTCTAAAGAACAGCAAGAGCTGGGATAAGAATCTGCCGTATGCCGAATTCTCTTACAACAACAGTTATCAAGCCAGTTTGAAGATGTCTCCTTTTGAAGCATTGTATGGGCGAAAATGTAGAACACCGTTGTTTTGGAATCAAACTGGGGAAAGTCAAGTCTTTGGGCCCGACGTATTACAAGAGGCTGAAAGACAAGTACAAGAAATTCGGAAGAATCTAAAGGCAGCTCAAACAAGACAGAAGAGTTATGCGGATACTCGAAGACGTGATCTCACATTTGAAGTTGGTGACTATGTGTACTTGAAGGTGTCACCTGTGAGAGGCTTGAGAAGATTCAAAGTAAGAGGCAAGTTGTCACCCCGTTACATTGGTCCGTTCAAGATACTCGAAAGACGTGGTGAAGTGGCTTATCAGCTTGAGCTTCCGCCACACCTGTCAGACGTACACAATGTTTTCCATGTGTCGCAGCTTAAGAAGTGCCTAAGGGTGCCTGAAGAGCAATTACCAATGGAAGCAGTGGATGTACAAGAAGATTTGTCTTATGTGGAGCAGCCTGTCAAGATACTTGAGACACTAGAAAAGATCACAAGAAACAAAGTCATTCGCATGTGTAAAGTGCAATGGAAGCATCATTCGGAGGCAGAAGCAACATGGGAAAGAGAAGAAACTCTCAAGGCGGATTTCCCTCATCTATTCTCTTAGGACGTCCGAATCTCGAGGGCGAGATTCCTTTTAAGGGGGGTAGAGTTGTAACACCCATAATTTTTGAACAAAAGTGCTCAAAACCCTTGATCATGAGTGTATGCATTTTTGGGTGAATTTTAGCAATTCAAACGTGTAGCAAACGTTAAAAATTTAATTTGAATTCAAATCAAAAGAAAAGAATTGAAAAAGAAAAAGAAAAAGATAAAATCCCCTTTTGGGCCGATTCTTCCCCTCTGGCCCATTCCCCTTCTCTCTCTCCCTGCGGCCCAGCCTGCCCACCCCCTCTCTCCCTCTCTCTGCCGGGCGGGGCCCACCCGTCGGCGCTTCCTTCCTCCCTCTTCTTTCTCCCGCGCGCGCTGCGCCTAACTGCCGCCCGCGCCCCACTCCGCACCCCCTCCCCGAACTGCTTCCCCCACGTCGCGATCACCCCGGGAGAACCCCCCTCGCGTGCGCCGGCAACCACCGCCTCCCCCGAGCCTATAAATCCCTCCCCTCCCCCTCTGTTTCCCCTTTCCCCGCGCCAAACCCTAGCTTCATCGCCACCGAGGTGTGTCTCGCGTGTTCTCGGTTAACCGGCGGTTGCATCTCCTTCCTCCCCCCTCTAACATCTTCACTTCGCCGCCAGGAAATCGCCGGACAAGGTTGGAAAGGGAGAACGTCGGGGAATCACCGGAGCCGACGAGCACCGACGCCAACCGCCGCCACTCCTCGACGCCGACCACCTTCCGACCGTTTTCGTGCCCCGACACTCCCCTAGGTGAGTTCCCCTACCTCTCCTCTCTCGATTCATGCTTGTAGCGCGTAGTTTGGACGTCGGCATCGCCGTTTGGGCGATCTCCGGCGAGATCGCCGCCGCGGAGCCTCTGCGCCGCCGCGCTGTGCGCCGCCGGCGTCGCCAGAGCCGACGTGGCCGCATCTCGGCCCTCGGTTCCATCCGAGCGGCTGAGATTAGATCTCAGCATACCCCTTCGTTATTTAAAATCGGGGCCGTCCATCTCAGATCCGACGGCCCACATTCAATTTAGTTTTCCCGCCTCTGCATTTTCACCCAGGCCCCTGGAATCTCATTAGCTACCCCCTGGACTCTTCTGCAATTCGGATCTAGCCCCTGGAAATTGCAGACTAGCCCCTGGATCCCTAAAAATTGGTTTTAAACATTTATTTAAGCATTCTAACCCCTGTAATTTGGTAGAATAGTGTATTTAGGCCCTGAACAGTGTAGAAAACTATTTAATTAACCCCTGGACTTTTATTTATTTGCTGAATAGGGTTTTTAATTGTATTTTGAGGTGTAGAAATTAGATAAAAATGATGAATAAGTGTAGGAATGCTATGAAAAATGTTTATAAATTATTTTATGCTGTGAATTAATTGTAGAGTTCAGATAAAATATATTTGGTCCCTGGATTAATTATTAAAAATGTTTTAAAATACATTTTTGCTATAGAAAATTCAATAAAAATGGTTTTAGGCTATAATAAAATCCCAAAATTGTAGGAAAAATATAAATTGCATATTTTGGCCTTGTTAAATGATAAATACCTCGTAGGGACGCATTAGTGTAGGATTTTGGTGCCTATGTGTATGTGTGTATGCATTGTTTTGCGTGCCTTTACTTATTTAGCTTTATTTTATATTCTTGCCATTGCTTGGGCATATATCTAGAGTCGTTCTACGACCCTAATCTAAACTTCCAAGACCAAGACTTCGTCAACTCCCAAGTCTTCAACGAAGGCAAGTGCCCTTGACCATCTTGTACCTATTTTAGGAATTTAGCTAGTTGCATGCTAATTAATTTGAAGTCCTACTTCATGTTTACATGCCCTGTTCCTTACCATCCCTTGTTACCTGAAATGGGTTGGGAAGTAGATAGGCTTTATTTATGCTTAGCCATGCTTAAATGTTGGGATTGGGTTTTCATACAAATACTCTATGCTCAACTTTATGATTACTTTAATTTGGTGATGAATATGCATAATGTTAGTGGATAGGAATCTGGTGGTTGGTTAGCTTTGGTATGGTGCTTTTTGCACGAGACCCGGGATTGGGGTTTGTTACCACCGGATTCTAAGGACCGGTTTATGGAGGAAGCCACTAAGCTCTATAGTACCACCACGAGACTGAGATGGGGCAGCTTGGTCAATTAATTAGGTTTCTCCCGATGAACTGCTAGTGGCTGGATGGTGCGGGGAATGAGGCGGGTGATCTGCTCTTGGAACCGCAAGGCTCAAGAGGGGGCTCTGGGGCGGAGGGTTACTCCGAGAATCCCCAGTGGTGGAAACCTTAGAGGGCTAGCACTAGTCGGGAGTACCTTTGTAAAGACCATGTTGTGATCTCCTGGCCTCACACCAAAGGAAGTGTGTAATGTGGTTAGCTACCACGGGCATTCAGGGAGGTTCACTTAGTCCACCTGGCAACAGGGGATGAAATCACTGCTTGTGGGGAAAGGGTACACTCTCTGCAGAGATTTGGTAAAACTGTCATGACAGCCGTGCTCACGGACAAGAGCGGCTTGGGGCCAGTTCATAATTAGTCAATGGTTGGGAAATGATGGTTCATTATGATTCAAGTACTTTCATTATCATTAATCTTGTGTTGATTACTTCTTGAATTGTGATATTAATAATTGGAAGCTAAGGATAGGTTCTAAAGCATAGTGCTAAGCCATATTTGGCCTTCCCCTTGCTCTAGCCAATCATTTCATTCTCTTCCCGCACTTGCTGAGTACTCTATGTACTCAAGCGTTTAATTTTCCCTTTAGAATATGAAGAAGAAGAAGCTGCGCCGGAGGACTTCTTCGTCAATCCGGAAGATCTGGTCTAGGCTGGCGACCTTACGCGCGACGGCTGCCTGTGGAGAAGAAGCCCGCTTATCTATCTTTGCTTTCTGTAGTAGTCTAGTGTCATGAACTGTTGGAACTGTAATTGTTGTGGTCTTGTATTTGTAGACCTTCGGGTCGTGATGTAAGACTATTTATGTAATCGAACATGGCAATGTAATGGTATTTCACTTTCGTCGACGCATGTACGATTCAACTGATCCTGGCGTACATGTGTTTAGCGTTCGTTCATCTTTACGATGACCGGGCGTGACAATTTTCCCACATAGGTTTCAACTCGTGGGTAGAATAGTATTGTTCACTGACGGCTGCATGCTTGCGACGTAGGAAATCGGACGGCTGAGATTGAGTGCGAGGATTTCGCAATTGCTTTAACACGGCTGATGCTCAATCTCACACTCTTGACGTTTAGGCAGATGGTCAGCCTTAACATGCAATTTTCTATGTCACTGTAAATTGGCTATTGACCTTGCCAACTTGGATCCGTGTCCTAGGATCGGTTCAGGTGCTTGCCTCCTCCTTTGGTAAGATTCAGGGCTTCCGTTAGTTACTTCTTTATACTATGAAAAATCCATGCATGTCTCGTCTCGGTATAGTTGCCATCTTTAGTATCAATTAGATATAGCTCATATTTAATGATCGATATAGCTCATGAAAGGAAATACGGTGTAGTTGCCATATTTTGCTGATATAGCTCATGACAAAGAAATAAAGTGTAGTTGCCATCTTTAGTGATCGATCAGATATTCGGTCAGTGAGACATCTGAGTTTTCTAATGTAAAATCAAATTGAATAAAATTTTGACTAATTTCTTAATTTTACGCTGGTTACAAATTGGTAGTGTGTGCCATTTCACTGTCTGTGTCGTACACTAACAGTAGTAGAACCCAGCTAGTTGCATACTACTAGTTCGCTTGGCGGACAGAAAGGTAGTTCCTCTCTTGTTTGGTGTGTTTTTACACGAAAATGGCCCCAACTTGCCATTTTAGGTGATTCATTCACTGCAAGGCTTTGATTGCTGGAGGCCAATCTCGCTCGAGTAGGTGATGGCATCTGTTAAGATGTATTAGTCTGGTAACCACCAGTTGGTGGACCTAAACCCTCTTTGCCTTGTGAACTGGTCATCAGATGCTCCTGACCAGAGCAAGTGCACAGGAAACGATGCTGACATTTCACAGGACGAAGTGCAACCTACATGGACAACAGAAATGTACTACTAGATGTATGTATTGCTTTGCAAGACTGAATCTCCTTTTTTCTGTTCATTTCTAGTTAAAAGTGCAGAGGGTGCCCCTAACACCACATAACTAATGCTTATCTTTATTTCAGTTTGGTGGCACCACTTGCTTTTGAAATTGGGCATGTGGTAGTGATGTGCAAGGACAAGTGTCTAATTGGTCCCCTCCAATCATGAATTTGACATGCCAACACCTTCCACTGATCTTGAGGTTGCTTCACTGACATATGGGCCCGTTTTGAACAGATGGGATTCTTTTTTATAATTTTATTTAGAAAAAAGAACAGATGGGATTCGGCGAAAATTTGATGAACAGTAGGTCGTAGATTACAGTGAATGCATCTTATCCTTGTTATGTTCTTCAGTCCAAATAGTTAAAGACAGTATGTTTCTCGAGATCGTGACTGTTCACAGTTTTTAGCAGATGTGTCACGCGCCAATGGATTGCAGAGGTTTTAAAATTATTTCTAATACCAGTTGCTTCTTGTGTTTTTTCTTCCTATCAAGTTTCAAGGCACTAAAAAAAAGGTAATTATAAAGATGTCCTTATCAGGCTTTAAATGTTGAAGAAGCATAGGTCACATCCCATTTATTTTTGTTACAGTATCGACTGCATTATCTAGAATTCTAGGTATTGTAGATAAGAATATAAGAATAAAGAGACTGTAGTCACCTATAAATTTATTCTTGGTGATAACGATCTTTATAGGTTTAACTGCACATTTTCCTGTGATATTAAAATTTCAAGAAATTTAAAATCATTTTTAGGATTTGTGTTTGTATTTGCAGCATTGGGTAGCCTTATTATGAACAGAAAAAGAAGAGATCATATATGAAAAAAACATGTGGCACAGAGCTCCTATGTATTGCAGAATTCACTGAAATATAAGGCACAAAATAGGTTATGATCAGTATGCATTAACACTAAAATACTGAGAAATGTGAAGTTCACATTACTTATTTTTCAAGAAACATGTGTCATATCACACTTAGTTATTGATATCCCATCAGATCGGATCACCTACAGGCTACAGCTAACAGATATGTCGGTTCCTGAAACGAAGAAACTTCGAGCCGGTTGCGGCTGCACACGTTCAGACGAGGCTGTGCCACCCAACAACACCATTGTCGGATGAGGATCCCTGCTACGTGCATCTCCTCTGAAACTATGGCCAATCAGCTCTTTCAATAATAATTATTAAAAACCACGGACAGTTTGTTTAACACGTAGTACGTCAATGATTACTTAGCCATTTGTGATCACCCTCAGCTCGTCCCCATCGGCTTATCTTAATCTAGATGACCTCAATTCTGTCAGATCGTCATTGGAATGGGGTGACCGGGACTAGCCCGTCGTGTCGTCCCACGATTCGCCGGTGTCCTTTCGATCCGGTGTGGTGTGGGAGCAGCAGCGGGTAGAAGTTTCTAATGATTTTGGGAGGAGATGCTGTTGGACAACAGCAACGAAACTCTCGGCGCTTTCAGAGAGACTGTTGCATGCGCGCGGACCAGTCCATGGAAGGTGGGGCTGTCTGGCCGGCCGGGGTCGTCATGGACCAACCGCCGGTGCACACGCGGCGGAGGCGTCGTATCAAGGGAACAGAAACTCGGAGAGGTGAAAGGAGGAACAGGTGGCGAGTTTCTCACGCGCGACGAACGCCGCCGGACCGGGTAGGAGTAGGAGTGTAGGACATGGACAAGCCTTCGCGTTAATTTGTTTGGTGAGTGAACTGTGCAAGTGTTTGTTTGTTACTGAGCAATCATCTCGAGTGGTCGACAGAGAATTAACATTATTACGTGGAGGGGGTATATAACAAGGAGCACACGCATCATCTAAACAGGCCGCCGCGTCAATATCAAATTGAATTGATTAAGAATCGATAATAACAGTAGTGACAAGAAACGGACCGTGTTGATCTTTAAATTAGAGGAGATCAAATTGTTTATTGCGGTGTTCAGTGGGTTACAATCAGTTGCGTTCAGAAATGGAGCTCTACCAAACAAACGAGGGAAAAACAAGGACTTTCTTTGTCAAAATGTCACGTGAAACGCGCAGGGGTAATGCCATCGATCAGCTGGCGAGCGAGGCCACTGCTGCCTAACCTGTCTGAAACTGCTGTCATCACCCTTTCGAGTCGTTGCTATATCAAAATGAGGGAAAAAAAAAGGGGTTATCGTCGTCGGGCAGGCAGCTTGCAGTAGCTGGAAGAGACGCCACGAGTCATATATGGTTCGTTCAGTTCATTAGCTGCCAATGATTGTGTTCATGCGGCGAAGCAATCCAGGCTGACTGAAACTGAACCGTCTCCTTCACGCGTCGCACAGCTCGTGACGACGTTCAGATAAACATTGACCTTAGCAGCCTGTAGTGAGCAGGGGTCAGCTCATGGCTCGATCATGCGTGCTAGAGAGCAGGGACCGAGCGTCTTTATTCCGGCATCCAATCCAATCCAGCGTGTGCCCCTTTCTCCTCGGCGCTTTCTATCAAGATTTCGCTCTTTTTTTCCACAAAGCGTCGGCACGTTCTCTCTTCGTCAGCCATGGCTCTCTTCAAGTACAAACGCCATCCAGGCTCCAGAATCTGAAGCTAGAGCTGTGAAAAAGAAAGCAGCATGGATGATACAGTACTTATTGGATAGAGGATGAGGCCCTGCCGCCCTGGCCCTGGCAAGCCGCCGCCACCAATAATTGCGGAAGGAGCAGGAACCAGGAAGACGGGGGGCAGGCAGCGCGTGCGCATACAGGGGTACGGAGCCAAGCCAAAACAGCCCATGTGTGTGAGGATCCGCGTGGGGGCGCAAGGGATGGTGCGGAGGGCCCATGGCGTCGCGCACCCTGCTCGCGCGCGCGGGCACAAGCGCGGCTGCTCGATGGGATACGAGCGTGGAGAGTGGACTTCAGAGGTGGGCCGCCCATTCGGAACTTTGCGGCCTGGTAGATGCTTTTGGGCTTATTAGTCAAGGCCGCCCCGTCGAGGTCGCTCGACGGAACGTAGTGACCGCTCGCCGCCCGGCCGTTGCTCATGGATCGAGCCGAGGCGGCGCAAGCGGAGACTTTGCATGCCGTTGCCGGCCGCGATGCCTGTACTGTACTGTACTGCCGTTGCTCGGCCGTCGCGACGACCGGCGAAGCGTTTCCGAGGTACTAAGGGGCTGTTTGGTTCAATGCCTAACTTGCCTAAGTCTAATGTTAGTCATGCCACACTGTTTTAGGTGGGGGTTTGGTTGTTGACTGAAGTTAGACGTGCCACATAAGTTAGGCAACTTTTGATTCTATTGGCTAACAAAAAACTGCCTCAACTGTGATGCTCAAATCAACCGCCTAAGCTTAGCTATTTGCCTAAGCTTAGTCATGGTAACAAAAAAACACATGCTACACTTTTTTAAACGCGCCTAAGCTTAGGTTATGGTAACAATCCAAACACATGCTAACATTAGTTAGCTTAGGCGCGCCACAAGTGTGGCAAGTGGCTAAGCTTAAGCTTAGGCAAGTTAGCCATCATCCAAACAGGTCCTAAGCTTTCCCTCAAAAGGCCACGTGCTTGGTTGGGCCTCGAGGAAAAGACGAGGATTATAAAAATGCGCACCCTGATCTGATGCGCTTTACCTTTGCTGCGACGGCGACAGGATTCCCCGTCCGGAGAGCGGAGATCACGGCAGGCGACGGCCAGCATGGGCGTCGGTAACCGGGAGGCGCACCACCCCAATCCGGTACAGCGACAGCGAGCGCGGGCGCGGGAGAGGGAAGGGGAGCACATCGTCAACGAAACTGCTTGTGTTATTATACAGTATACGGTACGCGCACTGCAGATTTGCCTGACTGCCTGAGCCTTGTTGTGGCCATTCTGGTACATGGGCCTCTCTGACACAGACTTCTGCAACAATGATGATGCTGAACCGACAAGGTATCCGATGGTGACTGCCTGCATAGCTACAACACACTTCTTTCACAAACCTAAGTCCTCTGTTCGTTTTTTTTATTTGTCATCGACTAATTTATTTTTAACTAGCTAGTGACAAATAAAAAAAGTATGAAACAAACAATTCCCTGAAGGTTTGGCGCTAGCCACTTATGGTTTCATTCACAAATGGATAATAATCGACAGTAATTCGACAGGCCCTGAGAAATGAGACCAGTCGAGCTACCAAATTTGAGTTCCCAATCAACAGCAAGTTATCACCAGCACCTTCAGGCACAATCTTTTTTTTTAGTACGAAAGCTCTATCACCAATAGTACAACAAAAGGGTACATGCACACTTCACCTCTATCTTTCCTCCTTTGGAAAAAAAAAAGATGAGATTACACGCGTACTAATATAACACAAGCAAAAGAATGCATCAATCTTTTGCCTTTACTCCCCCTCTACACTCAATAAAAATGGCAGGACTCACCAACGGGCCGCTTTGAACAATTCATGGAGATGTACTAGTAGAGTGTATCAATCCTAATCTGGAATCTGACTAGGGTGCTAAATTGACCACCTAATCCTCAAACGACGTCTACAGAAGTCGATACTACTTACAGTTCAACTCTCCCCCCACATTGGTCCTCTTCTCTTCCCATTCCACGCTTGTCTTTAAATTAGCCTGCCTGAAGAAGGTGCTTACGCATTGCGAGAACAAATCACCTCAACTGCCACCCTTTTCATCACATTCGGGCAGGGATCTCCACCGAAGCTGTTCGGGGAGATGGCGACGACACATTTTTGCAGCCCAATGCATTTCTGTTCGAATTAACATGATGAGATGATGTGGAAAGCTAAGATAAAATGGCAACATGCATGCACGGATGAGAATTGAAATGACCAAAACGTTAACTGACCTTCTCTAGAACAGTGTGCGAGTTGGATGAATGGCAATCTCCTTGCTGGAAATTTCCGCAAGTGCCCATTGGTGTTCCGAAGCTTGCAAATTTGATGGCAGAAATAGATTGCCCAGGTGCACATCTCAAGTGCACTTTGGGCTTGTGGTACTCGGGCTCTCCATAGTTTTCAATCTCCCAGTTCTTGATGTTTGGATGATCCTCGGATACATCAGCACAGACACTCGAAACTGACCTCTTCACGAGAGATATCTTTGACGAATCCCCACCAAGTTCCTCAAACACTACCAATAGATTTCTAGTGGGCTGCAGCCAGGATCTTGGCACGTGGTACCTGCATATGCCAATTCATACCTTTTCTTAACAGAAATGCAGACAGAACCTCACTAACAAGAGCGCATGGTTATAACAGTCAAAACAACCACTCCAGTTTAGTGGCAAGGGCAGAGAAGAATAGTATTAAGCGGATTAGTATGATTTTAAAATACCGAACATATATGTCAAGAAGGCGGTAGTATCAAAATTCAATGTTGTCGCAATTGTTCTTACCAACGTTGTGTGGGTTGACCACAGCCAGATTGACATTTGGGAGCCCGGTATGACCCAGTGTAACTGCACTCTTTGCAGTCGCCATCTGCGTATGATGTCCAGTATCGTCCAATGCTTTGTCCATTTATCCAAATTTGGCCCTTGCCCATACTACCCATATCCAGAGCCAGTGGCTCATCCCCATTAGGAGTTTCAAAGTAAGCCTGTCAAAAGGAACTTTAGTGAGAATAGGATGCAACATGTAGTCACAAGTTAAAAAATGGTTTAAGGGAAGATCATTTTTTCATACCCTGTACCACGCCAATGGCTGTTGGTTTTGCGCTAGCAACGACCCTTGCATCCATTCAACTGAGCTTGAGCCTTCTAGGGAGTTCAGATTCATCTGTTCACCTTTCAGGCCGACCTAGCATGAAGAAAAAATAATGTTTACCTTCTTTCTTCAACAGTAATTCATAAACAAAGGTATTTTGTGTTAACTATACCTGATAGGACCATGTCTGCCAAGTCAGGTCTCGTGAACCTTCATTCAAACCATGTAGCACAACAGGCCCAGCAACACCAGTATTCCACGTCTCATAATGCACACCGATATTCTATATCAGGACAGAAGAAATTAATAATCCAAATAGTCATATACATATACTAGGTTAAAAGGTGTAATTATATATAAATTCATGTAGCAATGAGACAACAGACCGGCAGTCCACAAGCAACACTCAGTAATGCTATTTTATTAGTACCGGCACGAAGGTCAGTATTGCCATTATATGAAATTCTCCTATCTTCCCTGCTACCATAAGAAGAACCTGCAGCAGTGAAGTAAGATTAGTTATTCAGTGATCGGTTTCTATGACACCGGTATTCAGAAATAGGTGCCCTAAGTGAAATACCTTGGAGTTGTCCGTTTACAAAGACATGTAAGGCGTGACCAGCAGATTGCACACTGAGAGACAGAGGTTTGCCGCCTTGTAGAAAGTTTTCAGATGGGCTTACATCCACACTGTATACAATAATAAGAGTTTTTCAGATATAAGAGCACTGTGATGTCGATTGAGCTGGAGAGCCCGGTATACAGCCTTACCTGGTGATGTACCACAGATAATCACTACTGTCTCTCGTGACATTAAGCTGCTCAAGCAGACCAGTTGTTGTGAGCATTGGCGCAGCTGCCAGTGAATCAATCTCTTCAATGTACCTCTCCCACATCATTGATGAGGCCCCATCTTCCCACATTTGCATTTGAGATGTCTGAACGCCAACCTATGGAGACAAACATTTTTAATCAGGTAAGTCACTCCATCATAAAGTTCAGAAAAAAAAAAAAGATAAAGGCAAGCAGAGGGCAACATGCCTTACTGAGGTAAGCAAAATGAAACTTACTGTTGCAGTGTTAAAGACTACATTCTTGCAATCAGGAAGAATGCTGATTGACCAAGGTGGAAGGTTATAATGCTCATTGTTGAACACCACTTTCGCATAAGAATTGTCATTGTAGTTTGCAAGGAAAGCTGCACAGCCTGATGGAGACCGGAAAACATGGGCCTGAAGTGTCGATGGAATATATAAATGTCACATTGATCCATATATGATATACTCTTCATTGGGGGCAAGGGGAATCAACACAATACCTCTTGCATGGCCCCAAGGGTGGTAACAGCTGGATCAACAGAAACTAAAGCCTGCTCACATAACTTAACAGCTCTGTGGAGTTCTTTAAGATGGCTATGCTTTGGTTCCCTTGGAAGCCCTGGACATAACAAAGCAGACGATGTGAAATACTTGCTACACTCACAATTCTCATAAGATATTTACGCTTCATGATGCAGTTAAACTTAAGAATGGTAAGGCACCATTGTGCTTAGTGTGTATAAATACAGTTTTTTGTAATAATTAAAGTATTTATACACATTAATACACACAAGGTGATTATACTGCCAATGACAGTCATAATCACAAAAATACTGAATTTCTTCCATGTAAGCATACCATATTCATCAATCGGAGCATCATAATCATAGCTTGTGGTGATGAAAGGACCACCAGCTGTGCGTCCAAAATTTGTTCCTCCATGATACTTCATTGAACAAAAAAACAGAAAACCACCAATCATGAATTTCACCACGTGATGATTGAGAAACTTTTCTCAGTCATACCATATGGTAATTGATAAAAGAAACATCATACACAACTTTGTTAACAAGACATACCATGTAGTAATTGATAAAAGAACCACCCTTTTGAACAAAGCGAGAAACAGCAAATGCGAGATCCTGAACCGGACGCTGACGGATGGTCCCACCAAATTCAGTGAACCTGACATATTTATAAACATTTATTACTTTTCTGAAGGAAATTTCGCAAGTGTTATTGCATCTGTCCACTAAGAATCAGCGGAAACACAATGATAATCACATCAAAGTGTATTTGCAACATTCCAATTTCTAACAGAAGACCGACTTCCAAAAAGAACAGATATGGAAGATAAACTTACCAGCCACTCCAAGCTTCAGTCCACATCATAGGCTTGTAAGGCTTGTTAGGAGAAAATGAATCACAGTAGAAACCATTGCATGCATTGATCTGAAAAAAAATACAAACATAATTTCGAGAATTTGGTAAACTTGGGTTGAATGCTACAAAAATGAGATCCTGTTTCCATGTCAGAAATTACACAACTAAACGAAAAATAGCGTTTGGAGAAATGTCAGAAACAACATGACCATCATTTTACTAAGCTATATATCCATTAAACACACATAATGTTATGGCAATGGAGTTGTTGACATAGAGCAAAGACTGTGTTGTACCACTGGATCCGGTGCATCCTCCTCCTTGCACATCACCCACGGCACACCAGTTCCCAATCCTACGGCCATCTTTGCAGCCCAATTGATATATGACTTGCCAGCGGCACCAAACTCTTTGCCTTCTGGGCCATACTCGTTCTCAATCTGTGCATCACATAATCGCATCCAGCGATACCAATCAGCAAACTAATAAGAATCGCCACAGCAACATAAATCGGCACAGCACTCACAAGAAAGAAGTTGACAGTCATGTAATTTCGCAACAGCGAATAACACATTTTAGCAATGTCATAACAAAGGTGCTTATTCCCGTATACAGTGATGCAGCATATCATTTTCAACTTCGCATTCAACACAAAGGATGTGATTGTACTTGCCTGTGAGAGGATAATAGGGCCACCTTGGGAAGCAAAGAGCTTTTCGCTCTTCATCATCCCCACAATTTTCTCAGTGAAGCCTTGCATTGCCGTCTGCAGAAACGTAACGCAACATTACAACCATGTAAATAGATAGACAGCATCTGGAAATGCTGATGACTTGACACACCTTGAACGGTTCGTTGTCTGTCCTGAAGCTGATGCCTGGCACATACTTCAACCAAACCGGGAAGCCACTACAATATTGCAGCATGACAGAAGTCAAGAAACACAGAGTACAGCTTGCACATACACGAAACAGAAAATAGTAAAATGCGGATAAACAAGACTCCATTTTACTGCGGTGATTTCAAGGTGAGAGTAATACCCGAAATTCCACTCGCCACAAACGTAGGGACCGATGCGGAGATGCACAAACAGTCCGGCGTTTTGGACCGTCTTTATGAACCTGACCAAATCGTACCTCTCTTCGAAATAGTACTGCGCGAAGCGAGAAAATACGATTGGAATTCCAGTGTGACATGATAATAATACGTAGCTGAATGGAAGAGTTGAGGGGCGTAAATATCTTTACATTTCCAGGAGTAGGTTCATGTCCATTCCAAAAGACATAAGTCTGGATCACATCCAAGCCTCCATCTTTAGCCTTCTCAATCAGCCCTTCCCACATCTGGAGATGAAAATGCAGAAAAGCTCACTACTACACCCTAGGATTCGAACTTACAGTGTCCAAACACCCTCAAGATAATTCTTTTTCCAAGCAATTCGATTTTAACACCAAAATATCCCAATGCAGAGCAACAAAAAAAACGCTGGCTGAAGAAAAACAAAAAAAAATAAAGACAGCATTCCGGGAAAATCTCAGTTTCCTGGAGACCCTTTTAAGAAACTGCCACTGGAAGGGAAAACCACGCAGATACTAATCTAGAGCATTCCCTTGAGAAGACATTGCGTCAAGAAACCGCCGCACGGCCATAAATCACCAAAACCTCCCCTAAAAAGATGAAAAAGAGGACATTTTGAAGAATGCAGTTATACATCGGGGGTGCTCCTGGGGTAATGTATGGATCCGGAGAAGAGAATCCGCCTCTGGCCGTTAATCAGCACCGCCTTCTTGTCGTAGGTGACCGAACCTTCGTCGGCGGCCGCCAGCGCCGCGACCGCCACCGCGCAGCCCAGCAGGGCAGCCGGACACCACCTCCCCATCACTCACTATAGTCACTCCCCGCTGCACGGAGATGGTCAAAGAGGAAGACCACACAAGCTGAGCGAGTTCGCGTGAGAGAGACTCTGGTCTTCCCCCCTCACCACCACCTCGGCTCGGCTTCCTCTTCCTTCACCCCAGTTTTTGTTGCTGCCTTTCGGATTCTTTTAGCCGGGGCTCTCGGGAGGAGTGACAGTGGGTGTAGCTGCTCCAGCGGAGCTTTTGGCGTATGGTGCTATATTATTATAATGGCTCCCGCTGCCCTCTGCTGGCAGCAAGAAGAAAGACGGAGGAGAGAGAAAAGAGGGAAGGGTGTGAAACTGCGGGCGCGGCTCGTGTGTCTGTGGAGGCAGCCAGGCAGGGCACCGGAGATTAGGGAAGTAATATCAGTACAAAGAAGGCAGCTCGTCATCATGCTGCTTGGTGTGGTTGGCCCTCGCCTCGCCGCCTCCCCTACGATCTTGAGATGGGTCTCAATTCTGACAGTGGGCACGTCTTTCCCTCACGACTCGTACCAACAACTGTCCGTACTGTGTGTTTGTTTGTTTCCGGCGTGAGGTGCCTGCCATTGATCGTTAATGCTAGGTATTCAAAAAGGTCAAGGCATCCTTTCCTTTTGAGGAAAAACACGTACTTCCTCCGTCTCGAAAAGTATGTCGCTTTGTATTTCATTTTTGAACTATAAAACGACAAATTTTACGAGACGGGAGGAGTACTAGGAAAAGTGCAGGACTCGGAATCCTATTATAAGAATGTCCATCACTGGATTTTGATTCCTACGTTCAAAGGGGACCTAAGGATCGATTACAGGAAGAGGAGGTGAACAATAATAGATTGCTATATTCAGCCAAACAAACACAAGGAAATTATCAATTGGGAGCAATTATGGTCCTGGTCTGAAACCAAGTCTCGTGCCAACTTAATTAATGATTCACATTTGCAGTAGTACACGGAGAAGTTTAGGAATATTACAACCAGGACGGGAAGAAGGGCGGCACTAATTAAACTCAGCCAGCCAGCCGCTTTGCTCCGATCCGGCCACAACCCAATTAACTCTGTTAGGTTGGGTAGAAACAACGGCCACATTCCATATCGTTGGCGCATTTGCGAGTTAGGGTCTGAGTTGGTTTGCACATGTAAAAGGAGAGGTGATACCCGTTTAGTTCACTTCTATTTTACATTGTTAACTTTTAACGTCATCTTTAATCATTCTTCGTGTCTTATTTAAAAATTTAGTTCAAATATCAAAATTATAAATCATAGTAACGTATATGAACTTTACTATATTTTTTTGAATAAATTCAAGACTGAAATTTAAACACAAAGTTAAGTGTACATGTCGTCGAATAAAAGTGAATGGAAGGAGTGCGGTGAAAATACATGATGGGGCCTCGTGGGCGTTTATAAGTACTACACCTGTGTGTGTTGTGTGTTGGTGCTGTCGGCATAGTGTTGGGCAAGTGAAAAGAACGATACGAGCAGTAGGATAAACATAAAAAAAAAGGCGCAAGCGCAACTTAGGCGCTAAGCTTGCTGTAATGGTCCCATGGTGCTGCTCCTTTCACAATCAAAACCTCTTGGGATTGATAATACGATTTGTATTCAAGAGCGTGTCCTTTTGACACTGACCATGTGCTGTAAGTACGTAGTAGTATGCCAGCCAAGGACGTACTTTACGTAGACGGTCTTCACATTACGACCACATCTTCCTTTTTTTTCCGTTAGCAGGTGGTGGTAGTCCGGTGGTGCATTGGCATTTGCAGTATCTCACTGTTAAAAATATTATAATATGCACTGTCACCTGCAGGCTGCAGTACTCTCTTGTCTCGCAGCAGCAATCATCCCATCCAGTACTGTCATTTTCTAGCAGTGCTCTATGCCCGTGTATACACTAACCAGGTACGTAAGTTTGAAAAGTTAGTTATGGTATACTGTAACTAGTAACCAGAAACGGGCGGGTCGCTGGACGATGTAGAAAGAGAAAAGCCGAGAGTGAGGTTTCGGTGTAACGACGGATCACATGGGCATTGGATCCCTGTGTGCTATAGTAACTTTCGGTCGCCTTGACCTTGACATGGGAGGAGTTCATCACACTTGTTTCTCACAGGGCATTCAATTCGGCCGGCGCGCGCGTGGATCTGTGAAATGCGGTCCCAGAAACTGACCGAGGTGCAGAATGGCCGTAATACTGTATTACTCGTCCATAAATAATACGGAGTACTCCCGCGCTGCACAAGTAGCAACGTGGCAATGTCAACGTCTTCGGAGGCAGTCGTTGTTCAGTGCCTAACATTGCAAGCACAGCAATGCAGTGCGGCAGCACGTATTCCATCCCAGCCCCGAACTTCCACCAAACAGAACCACCCCAGCAGCAAAAGCACGGGAGGAAGCATCTGCAAAGCAAGGCGAGGCGATCGAAAAGGAAAAAAGCGGGCGCGAGCAATCCGCCCCGCCCGCCGCGTTGGGTTGGGTGGAGGCCCAACACCCAACAACAAAAACAACCGCGCCGCGCATGCGCGTCTGCTAACTGCGCCCGCACACGCACGCTCTCAGATCAGACGGCGGTCGTCCCCGTGACCGTGATCCAATCCAACAAGCACCCGCATGCGCTGCTCGGTTTTGCGCAGGCTCCCGCGGCTGCGGGACCAGAACGAAAGCGTGACGACGTACAGTACATGGGCGCCGCCAAACGCATACGACGACTCTGTTTCCGTGTACTCCCTCCGTCCCCATGAATTTATCGCTTTGTAGTTTATTTTTGAACTACAAAGCGACAAGTTCATGCGGACGGAAGGAGTACGTCTCAACGTCTCTCGTTGGGGTAATGGTATCGTCCAAGCGCGCCGTGCAACCGGACAAGCACAGGCGATCGACCTTAGCGGCGGTGTACATCAGGGGGGCGGCCCATTACGCGCGCGGCAAGCGCACCACTGGACCACGTACGCGTGCCTCTTGCGTTTTCATACGTCACGTTGCTGAAGCCACCTACTCGTACACAGTCGTACGTCGTGAGTTGTAACATGTCGATCCAGGTCGAGCGGATGAACAGTAGCGTCTGTCTCTTCCATACCAGACTACCGGTAATAGTGGGAGCCGGTAATTAAATAGGGCGGTCCAAAGGGGTGGCCAGTCACACCGGTATATGCGTTCGTGGTCGCCACATGGCTGCGTCAGAGCTGAGGCGACCATCAGGCGTCAGGTCAGGTCAATCAGACAGTTAGACTAATCGCACTCGTTCACTTTTATATCTGATATCTATATCCCACCTCTAAAAAGATTCTCTCTTTACAGTTTTGTTTCCCACACTCGTTCACCTCTAAATCATATCTCTATAACATTTTTCACTTATTTTATTCCTTCCCCCCCCTTTATTTCTTTGTTTCCCTTCTTTTATTTCTCCTCTATTTCTTCTCTCTCCATATAGAGGTGCCCCTACATTTAGCGTGTTACTGTTCAAATTTGGAAAATAGAGGTGGCTTTAGAGTAGCCACTGCGGCTGCATTCCACCTCTAAATGTGTATAGGGGTGTCTTTAGAGGTACCAGTGCGGTCAGTCTTAGCCTCAACCCACCACCATGTGCGAAATCGACGCGGTTTTAGCTTCAAGCCATGCTTACAATCGATTTTGACTCTAAGGATGTGTTTTTTTTAGAAATGAGATGGTCCTGTTTTCTGTTTGTCTGGAGGGATGGGACGATCCCTGTTTCTTGTTTGTTTTGTGGGATAGTGTGGGACGAAATGATCCCGTCTCTTGTTTGAATGAAAGGATGGGACAGAGACATATGAGTATGGGTACTTTTGTAAGTTCACGCGTATGTCTCCACGGAGGTGGGACGGATCCGTCACCATGTTTTCGGTGAGATGGTTCTACTCCGCATCTAGATGAAATATTCTCTTTTGAGGGATGACTCTCTCGAAACCAAACAACAGAAAAATGATATCGTCCTGTCCCACTATATCCCTCGAACTATCTACACCCTAAAACACTAACGAACGCAGGCACCCCTGCCCCCTGCCGGTTCAGTTCATCAGGTTCACATGCGCGTCCGCCGGAAGGCCGCGGCGTGGTTGCACTGCATGCCAATGCCACCCAGCCAAAGGACGCAGCAAGCATGCCGTGCGAGACGATGATGGCGACGCTGCCGCGCGCGACTGCCGCATCTGTCGGCGCCAACTTTGTTTTTAGGTCTTGACAGATTTCGCTGCATGCGCAAAGGCTGGACGACAACGTGCGACTGCTGAATCAGGGAGCATTCAGAGGACTCGCTGTATCTCAGTGCCTCGTTTTTTTATTAGTAGTACTGCTAGTTTATAGACTGGCAGTGGCAGTAGAAGATACAGTAGTACTAATAAGCAGCAGGCAGCAGCAACAGGATGGAGTAGTTGTACTGGGCAGAATTGAAGGAGAAGTACCGTGCACGATGTTCCGCATGAATACGTCATTCACGAAGCACGGCGCGTGTCCATTTAACAGCAGCAGGAGGTAGAGGTATGACCAAATCTCCGACACCGATCAACCGATCGGCGGCGAGAGTGAGGTGGGACATCAGTAATCGTCGGCGGGATGAGATGAGGTGAGCAAGAGAAAATGGAGAAGAAGACGGTGCCGGCACTGCTCCTCCCGCCGACTGGTAGGGACGGGCAGGGGTTTCCGCGCTTAGTAC
This sequence comes from Tuctoria greenei, assembly GCA_036927565.1. NCBI lineage: Eukaryota > Viridiplantae > Streptophyta > Magnoliopsida > Poales > Poaceae > Tuctoria > Tuctoria greenei. Next base: position 312,607 of record JAYESD010000032.1, read on the forward strand.
CCATTCGTACGGTGCTGCCGGCGCGGAACCCCACCGCGGTAGCCAGGGCAGGGCACCCCTTGTTTATTGGGCGCCGATCGCGTCGGCGGCGAGCAAGGTCAAATTAATGCCCAACCTTGTGTGCACAACAAGCGAGGGATTAACATTGCTGTTGAGAGGGGCATTGATAGCTCGCTTCCGTCGCTTGCAATCTACTTGTTCATTTTTTAAACAAAAATAAAAATTATTTCGTTAGCATAAAAATTATAATTTAAAAGTAAACTAGAATTATTTTATTAACAATAATAATTTGAGAAGAATAACCACGTTAATGCATGCCACCGTAGAAAATGATTTTCAGTTCAGATTCGTGCCGTCTTGCCCATCTTTCAAACCCTGAGACCTGTTGTCTTGTCCAAGCGAGACATTGTGGGAGCGCTTCTTAAGAAGAGTCCGTGACCGTCAAGGACTAGAGGCCAGTTGGGCTTGTGACAGAGGCATTCACAGGGCCCGAAATCCCCCGTCCCGCCGCGCCCACCAAGAGAATCCTCGGGGCTGCCCGAACAAAAATCCATCGGCTTTCGGATCCCATCAGGCCCATTAAAAAACAAGTGATCCCGGTTAGCGGATTGAAAGGACATGGATTAACATCTGCTTAGTCCCATACCGGTCCCCTAATACTGGTGGCAACGTTGGAGGACTATAAAACGAACGTCGGGTGCAACCTTGCTGCATACTTACCTGGACGGGGTCTATGGCTGATCAAGAATAGCTATGGCCTAGGTTAACGGGCTCCATTGCACTCGGGAGGACCGTTTGCCTACCATCTCCCCAAGTGGGAGAGTGGACGTCGTAATTTGTGACAGAGGGGGTACGCGTTCGCGCGGCCTCTGCCAATTTAATATAAACTTTTTTCTGTTCTAATTAGAACACGTTACTGGCTCACTTAATTGATGCAGTGAAAATTTGATCAGTTGGAACCAAGGGTGTTGTATACAGAGTGAGAAGATGGACACAGTGTTGCGGGCATACGAGTGCTGAGCAGCGCTTGCTTCCTGCCTCGTTCCAGCAACGAAACAATTGAAGAGTACCAAGACAAAAAAAAAAAACAGCGATGAAGGACTTGGAACCTGTTTCCGAGACAGAAGAAACGCAGGGAAAAAAATCAGTAAAGGGACCTGGTTACTGTTGTTGCAACGAAACAGTTGAAGAGTGCCAAGATAAAAAAAAAAACAGCGATGAAGTTCCTGTTATTTATCTCTATCCCAAAATGGCCCGTTCCGCCGCGCCACCAACAGAATCCTTGGGCTCCCTGGGCCGCCCGAACAAAAATCCATCGACTTTGGGATCCCACCAGGCCAATTAAAAAACAAGACATCACAGATTGCGGGAAGGACAAGGATTAACATCTGTTTAGTCCCATACCGGTCCCCTAATACTGGTGGCAAACGTTGGAGGACTACAAAACAAACGCCGGGTGCAGCCTTGCTCCATACTTACCTGGACGGGGTCTATAGCTGATCAAGAATAGCCATGGCCTAGGTTAGCGGCCTCCATTGCACTTGGAAGGAGCGTTTGCCTACCATCTCCCCAAGTGGGAGAGTGGACGTCGTAATTTGTGGCAGAGGGGGTACGCGTTCGCGCGGCCCCTGCCAATTTAATTTAAACTTTTTTCTGTTCTGATTAGAACTCGTTACTGGCTCACTTAACTGATGCAGTGAAATTTAATCAGTTGGAACTAAGGTTGATGTGTACAGAACGAGAAGATGGATCAAAGTGTTGCGAACACAAGCGTGCTGAGCAGCGCTAGCTGCCAGACTCGTTCCAGCTCGCTTCTGGTTGCGCCGCCATCGGCTCATCCCCTGCCGGCCCAGGGTGATGATTTTGGGCTCCGCGGCAGCATCATCGTCGCTCAGGTAGCTCTTGTTCCTGCGCGTGGCGGCCGAGTGACGAAAGCAGCATCATAACCTTGGCCCAAAATGGTACTCTCTCCGTTTCAAAAAAGTTGTCACTTTATAATTCATTTTTAAACTACAAAACGACAATATTTTTTAGACAGGGTATTCAGAAGTCTCAAGCTCCAACAGCTAAGTGCATCACGTTATACTGTAAACCGTTGAAAATCTAGAGTACTTAAAAGTAAAGTAGACAATAGTTTGCAAATGAAACTTGTGTATTATTCATTACTCATTCTGGTACTTATATACATGTTCAATGGTTGCGAGGGAGGAAACCGCCGACGGCGTCGCGTCTGTTGGAGGAGCAACCGCCGATGGCATCTACTGTTCACACTTGTAACTGTTATGTTGTAACAGTTTCTTAACACTCCCCCTTGGACAGTCGATGCCCATTATCATGAGTTATATTATATTTAATGTCTATATGTCTCCTTCAAAAACCCAGTGGGAAAAAATCGAGAGACAAACACAATCTTGTGTGCACATTGCCTCGTTAAAACCTTTCAATGAGAAATTCTATAAAAACTCATAAAGGGAAAAAGAGTACAATGTGATGCCTTTAATTAGGATACTTTACAGAGGTTCTCCCCCTGAACCCTGCAAATCTCTATGTCTTCTCATTCCAATGCCTTTGACACATTTGTCAAATATGGCTAGTGGTAATGACTTTGTGAATAAATCTGCAAGATTATCGCAAGACTTCGTTTGTGTAACACATATTTCTCCATGTTGTTGTAGTTCATATGGATAAAACAATTTTGGAGAGATATGTTTTGTGTAATTAGTCTTTATGTATCCTGTTTGCATCTGAGCAACACAAGCTGCATTATCTTCATAGATAATCGTAGGTGACTTCATTTCACCTATACCACATGAAGTTTCTATGTGGTTAATCACTCTTCGTAACCATGCACATTCTCTTGATGCTTCGTATAGTGCTATTATTTCTGAGTGATTTGTGGACGTAGCTATTAAAGTCTGTTTTGATGACTTCCATGATATAGCAGTCCTATTGTGTAAAAACACAAAACCCGTTTGTGATCTACCATTATGTGGATCAGATAAATATCCTGCATCGGTATATCCGACTAAATCAGATTCTTGTCTTCTTTGGTAGAATAAAACAAGATCTATTGTGCCATTTAAATATCTCGTGATATTTTTAACTCCTTTCCAATGACGCATAGTTGGTGCTGAACTGTGTCTAGCAAGACAATTCACTGCAAATGCAATGTCGGGTCTCGTATTGTTTGCTAGATACATTAATGCACCAATGGCACTAAGGTATGGGTATTCTGCTCCCAATACTGCTTCATCTTCTTGTTTCGGCCTAAATGGATCTTTATCCTTTTCTAAGGCACGAACTATCATTGAAGTTCTTTGGGGGTATGCTTTGTCCATATTGAATCTTTCCAATACTTTCTTGACATAAGCAGACTGATGCAGAAGGATACCCTTCTGCAGATGTTCTATCTGTAGTCCTAAACAGAATTTGGTTTTACCCAAATCTTTCATTTCGAACTTTTCTTAAGATGATTACGTGCTTCATTTATATCCTTTTCATGACCAATGATATTTAGGTCATCCACATATACTGATATTATACAAAAACCAGTATTGGATTTTCTTATGAACACGCATGAACAATCATCATTATTTGAATATCCTCTTTTTATAAGGAATTCCTTTAGTCTGTTATACCACATTCTTCCTGATTGTTTTAGTCCATACAAGGATTTAACAAGTTTAACACAATACATATTGCGATTTATATTTCTATTCGGCACAGAAATTCCATCTGGAACTTTCATGTATATATCCGAATCTAATGACCCGTATAAATACGCGGCCACGACATCCGTCAACTGCATTGATAGATGCTTTTGCATTGCCAGAGATATTAAATATCTAAATGTTATTCCATTCATTACTGGGGAGTAAGTTTCATTAAAATCAATTCCAGGTCTCTGCGTAAAACCCTGTGCAACCAGCCTCGCTTTATATCTTACCACCTCATTACTTTCGTTTCTTTTTCGAACGAAAACCCACTTGAATCCTATAGGAAAAGTTCTTGGAGGTGTAGGTATTACTTCAGTAAATACCCTTCTCTTCTTAAGCGAGTTAAGCTCAACTTCAATTGTCTCTTTCCATTTGTTCCAGTCTGAGCGTGTCTTACACTCTGCCATGGACTTAGGTTCTGGATCATCTTGGAAATTTTCAGCAATGATTGTTGAGAAGCATAGGTCTGCAATTGTAGTACTACGATTATAAACTTCCCCTGAACTAGTATAATTAATGGAAATCTCTTCCATCCCTTTTGACATCTCATGATTTCCCAATACGAGATTGTCGGAATTTTCCGATCCTCTAGTCTCATTTATATTGCGCGCTTGAGAACTAGACTGTGGATCATTCACATTCACTTGAGGTTGTTTACCTCTTGGTTTTCTCACATTCCTAGGTTTTCTTGGAGCTTTTGGTTTCTCTTTTCTTGGTTGCTTTTCTTTAGCAATTTTCTTTTTAGGTTCTACCCTCCCCCTCTTCCGTGTAGAAGGAGTCAGAGTGGTTTTCTTTGGTACCTCCACTCGTTCGGGTGCATTTACCGCGGGATTCCAAGATTTCATAACTCCACTATAATCTGTGAATGCATCTGGCAAATTATTTGCAGCATTCTGCAAATTTATTATTCTCTGAACCTGTAGTTCAGTCTCTTGTGTACGTGGATCTGAGGATATTATGGATTTATCATCCTAATTTATTTCCTGGCATTCTGAACTATTCTGAAATTCTCTCCCTAATGCCGGGAAATGATCCTCATTAAATATACAGTCAGCGTATCTTGCTGTGAATAAATCACCAGTCATGGGTTCTAGGTATTTTATAATTGAGGGAGAATGATATCCCACGTAAATACCCATCTTTCTATGAGGACCCATTTGTGTACGCTGCGGTGGTGAAATTGGTGCATATACTGCGCACCCAAATTTCCGCAGATGGGAAATACTCGGAGCATTACCACGTACTAACTGTAGTGGGGAAACACTATGATATGCAGTTGGTCGCAATTGTATCAAGTCTGCAGCATGTGAAACTGCATGACCCCAACATGTAATAGGTAAATTACAGTTATGTAATAATGGTCTTGCAATCAACTTAATTCTCTTAATAAGTGCTTCAGCCAAACCATTTTGAGTATGTACATATGGTACTGAATGCTGCACTTCAATTCCTTGAGCCATACAATAAGCATTGAAGGCTTTTGAAGTAAATTCTGCAGCATTATCTAATCTTACAGATTTCAATCTATGTTCAGGATAATTTGTCTTTAAT